>CM043020.1:81185995-81768788 GCA_023690525.1 Holotrichia oblita | reverse complement strand
ATGTCGACTATAATACAGGATTTACAAGGCTGTTGCGGACATTTTTGGGCCACCGCGATAGATAATACATGGGAAAAATAAATATTTGACGATCGAGTTGAAATTTTGCATGCGGCGGTATTTCGTAATTCTGAACAACTTTTTCTTATAACATATTTCGATTGGAGGCGAATTCAAGATGGCTGCCATAAGAGATGAAACGAAGTAACGACATAATGACCAGGCTGTATAAAATTTTCGAAATCTCTTCAGCTTACAAAGTAGATCACGTAAATTGGAACAACTTTTATTTGAAACACTTTTTTATGACGACTATAATACAGGACTTACAAGACTGTTGCGGACATTTTGCGCCACCGCGATAGATAATACATGGGAAAAATAAAGATTTGACGATCAAGTTGAAATTTTGCATACGGCGGTATTTCGTAATTCTGAACAACTTTTTCTTATAACATTTTTCGATTGGAAGCGAATTCAAGATGGCTGCCATAAGAGATGAAAAGAAGTAACGACATAATGACCAGGCTGTATAAAATTTTCGAAATCTCTTCAGCTCACAAGGTAGATCTTGTAAATTGGAACAACTTTTATCTGAAATACTTTTTTATGACGACTATAACACAGGACTTACAGGGCTGTTGCGGACATTTTGGGACACACTGTATATAACTCGAAAAGTTTATGGGATGCGATCAGAATTCCAGTAAAAATATGTTTTCGAAAATCAGGTGCTAAGTTCACACAGTTTCTGAATACTTTTACAAAAAAATTACAATCTTTAAAGAGGTCTAATGGAATAAGTCATACTTTTCTGTGCGAAACACAGCATATACAAAAGTACACCTTATTCGAAAATTGTTCTTGTTTTGCTTTGATTACGGGAAAACTCAAGTTGAGATCTATTCAGACGTAATGTGATTTCTTCGGCCAAGAAGCGTCAAGTTTGTTTTGTTGTTCTAATTAGTTCAGTGAGGTTTCAATAGCCAAAAAAGGCATCAAAAATTATATTCGGATTTCGAAGTAATTTTTTATAAATAAATCACGCTTCATTTGTTTAAGTAATTTTGTTATGCGTGTGGTCAATTTACTTCAAAATTAGAGTGAAAAGTTATCTCCAAGTAATTATTGACAGAGTATGTGCTTGATAGATGGAAAAATCTGTGATTCTGATTCTCCCAAACTCAAATATGACATTGATTCTTTTCCTATCACGTAAGGTTTTCGAAATACAGACATTAATCATTTTAAACATTTTTACATTTCTACATTCTCAACTATACAATATTCAACATTTTAACTGACCTATAAAGTAGAAAATGAGTACGTTCTGCTCTGTTTCGCCTATGGAGGATCTCTCTTGATGATCCAATAATAATCCGTCATCATACTAGAATTCTATTTACCTTGATACCTCTTCACTATAGCTGAAATCTCCTGGCGAATGTGTTCCCTATCCTCACTACTCTGTAAGATTTTCCGGGAAGATCATAGTAAGTTTTTGCCTTTCGATTTCTCGAAAGATTCACAAATAGTTTTCTGTGATTTTTTACGTCACTAATTTTGGAAAACTTCTGTTTTAACTACACCAAACCAGGAGCATTGCTTATGGCTTTGATGAAATTCTTCATTAATTCTAGTTTGGTATCTAATGGATATCTAATACACATTTTTAGGATAACACATTGCATCATTTTTTTCCCGGAGTGAATAATTCGTAGTTACACCATTCTCTTTAATGTCGTCTTTTTTCTATCCTTACTATCCTAGTAATCTAAGCTAATAACCCCAAAATCATCACAAATATTTCATCCATACGTAGCATATTGAAGCTTTTCGTATATAAATTTATGTTTCTATGTTTCTTTTATAGTAGTAGGGTGCATCAAGGGTACTGATTTGTTGCTGTGATGCAAACGTATAGTTTTAAACTAACTTTAGCAGAATCAATGAAGAAGCGCCTTTGTGTTGGATTATGTGTAATGCCAGGTGTCTCGATAAGAGAAGAAATATCATAACGAAACATTAAACTATTTTTTTCCGAAAACTAGTCTATAAATTGAAAACGACGATTACGGTAAATACATATTGGTCTGTCACGCTAGACAGCAATGAAAGAGTGTTTTTTTTTAACTCAACTTACAATCTGAAACTTTATTTTATCACAAATATGTCGTTACTAAACATCACGCCCTCTTCTCTTAATAATTTGAATATGTGCGTGTATCGGTATATTCTATCTTGAAATCTTGATGATGTGCTTCTCTCTCGTCCTGATTCCAACTGCATGAGATTCTTTGTTCCCTCTTCTCTTTTGTTATTTACACTTCAAAATACACTTGTAAAACGCTTATTTTTATTGTTTTTACAGTGGTATTTTTTTTGACTGTTTACTTTCTGTCAACAGAATAATCCTCTCTTGTTTTTCTGCCTCTATGGTCCCAGGGCTATTTGATATCTTAAATGATACTTTTTCATATTGCAGACTGCAATTTTGTTGTTTGTACCAAAATTGAGTGGTGTTATATTTTATGTGTTTTGCAATATTATTCATACAAGTATTTCACATTATAAGTAATTCTTTCATTTTGTAACCATAAACAAAACAATTTGAACTTTTTAAAACAAATTATTAATAGAGGTAATGAGTTATAATTAGTGATTCTTGATTTGTATCCTTTTAGTTTGGAACCAAGCAAGATTATATTTTGGTTAACTTTACGTCTTGTATAAAATCATTAAGATCTCCTTGATTTAATAAATGAAACTGAGCTGATTGTAAAGCTGTATTATTAAAATCTGTCTCTTTTCTTCCTTACTTGCATAAAAATCTGAGCTACCTTCATGAAAAATCTCACGTTCCAGATATTTTAGCATGGGCAATTCTTCACAGCGTAGAATTGGTCCCATTACTATAATAATAGCTGTCGCAGGGGTAAATGGGCATCCCTCCTGCGACCTTACGGAAGGACTAAACTCGAAAAGGGGGGTGCCGATCGACGGGGAAAGGATTTTTCTATAAAAATTATTAGATTTCGCCGCAGGCCAACGTCCGAATCCTGTAAGATTAGCATACGAATTAAAAATTCGCGTTTGACCGAACTTTGAGCGCTTATATCTCCCGAACGGTTAACGCTACGCCAAAACTATTCATGTCCGAACATATTCTCCTCGACGAGTACTTGGTTATTTTGGGGAAAAATTTTTTTCCGATTAAAACTAAAAAATACAGCGTCGGGGCGCCGACGCCCAATAAGACGACGCTTTCCCAGACGGGACCGCCGAACCGGCCGTATTTATAATGACGATTTCCAAAATTTCAAACTTCCAACGCCTTTCTAAACCGGTTATTTTTTGCAAAACATCCCCAAAATACGTCAAAACAGATATTACACATTTCTATATCGCCATACGATTTGAGAATTTACGAGCTTCCGTGGCGTAGAGGAACGGACGCTGGCCCACGGCGGTAGAGGTACGGCGTTCAAATCTCGACGAGGGGTACTATGGCTTTTTTCTTTCGTTTTTTGTTTTTTTTTTTATTAATGATTGAAAAGAATAATATATAAAATAAAGAAGTCTTCATTTCAACGGCGACGAAACACAAGAAATAATAATTAAAAAAACACGAGGAATCATTAAATGCGTTAAAGAATTTCCAATTTTTTACAATAGTCCGATTGGAAAAACGTTATTATTTATACTAAAAATCGTTTCTTATTTTGTGGTTCAATAAATAACACAAGTAGTAATCATTACAAACATCTCTCTATGTCTAAAAGTAATTTAAAAATATGAAACAAGTAAGAATAGTTTAATTATCTGTATGTCAGTGTATTATCGAGATTATACTAAGTATATATCTACATATTTTCGAAAGAGCCAAAAAGTCTTATGTGTATACATTCTTTTTTATTTCTCTCCAGCGCGCCTTTAAGGGGGTCAATTTTTTTTTCTCCGTTCTCCAATGTACAGGGAAATTGAATGTCAATATTTTAGGGAACGATTTTATGATGTATTTTAAAAAGGAAACTTATATAAACTTATATATGAACGTGTGACCTAAACGTCTGTCAAAGTAGGTAGCTGAAATTCCGTACGAACGCCACTGGTGGAATTAAAAAAAAATGGGGAACACTCAATAATGCCTCTTGATACATACTACACGTATACCACGTTTCATTAAAATATCTAAAGTGGTATTACAGGAATTAATAAAAAACTATTTATTTTCGAAAACTTTATCACCCTGTATCTCAAAAGTTAAGACCTTTAGGTCATATGTTCATATGAAGTTTTCTCTTTAACATGACGAGTAGTATACGGTCCCGCTACCTCAGCAAAAAAAAAAAAAAACTATTTATTTTCGAAAACTTTATCACCCTGTATCTCAAAAGCTAAGACCTTTAGGTCATATGTTCATATGAAGTTTTCTTTTTATCATGACGACTAATATACGATCCCGCTACGTCCAGCAAAAAAAACAAAAAAAAATCTTTCCCTGAAATATGGACATTCATTTTGGAAAGTGTCTGTATAGCGGGTTTTATTCAATCAAAGTCGGCCATATTCCGCTCTTTACTATAATAATAGCTGTCGCAGGGGTAAATGGGCATCCCTCCTGCGACCTTACGGAAGGACTAAACTCGAAAAGGGGGTGCCGATCGACGGGGAAAGGATTTTTCTATAAAAATTATTAGATTTCGCCGCAGGCCAACGTCCGAATCCTGTAAGATTAGCATACGAATTAAAAATTCGCGTTTGACCGAACTTTGAGCGCTTATATCTCCCGAACGGTTAACGCTACGCCAAAACTATTCATGTCCGAACATATTCTCCTCGACGAGTACTTGGTTATTTTGGGGAAAAATTTTTTTTCCGATTAAAACTAAAAAATACAGCGTCGGGGCGCCGACGCCCAATAAGACGACGCTTTCCCAGACGGGACCGCCGAACCGGCCGTATTTATAATGACGATTTCCAAAATTTCAAACTTCCAACGCCTTTCTAAACCGGTTATTTTTTGCAAAACATCCCCAAAATACGTCAAAACAGATATTACACATTTCTATATCGCCATACGATTTGAGAATTTACGAGCTTCCGTGGCGTAGAGGAACGGACGCTGGCCCACGGCGGTAGAGGTACGGCGTTCAAATCTCGACGAGGGGTACTATGGCTTTTTTCTTTCGTTTTTTGTTTTTTTTTTTTTATTAATGATTGAAAAGAATAATATATAAAATAAAGAAGTCTTCATTTCAACGGCGACGAAACACAAGAAATAATAATTAAAAAAACACGAGGAATCATTAAATGCGTTAAAGAATTTCCAATTTTTTACAATAGTCCGATTGGAAAAACGTTATTATTTATACTAAAAATCGTTTCTTATTTTGTGGTTCAATAAATAACACAAGTAGTAATCATTACAAACATCTCTCTATGTCTAAAAGTAATTTAAAAATATGAAACAAGTAAGAATAGTTTAATTATCTGTATGTCAGTGTATTATCGAGATTATACTAAGTATATATCTACATATTTTCGAAAGAGCCAAAAAGTCTTATGTGTATACATTCTTTTTTTATTTCTCTCCAGCGCGCCTTTAAGGGGGTCAATTTTTTTTTCTCCGTTCTCCAATGTACAGGGGAAATTGAATGTCAATATTTTAGGGAACGATTTTATGATGTATTTTAAAAAGGAAACTTATATAAACTTATATATGAACGTGTGACCTAAACGTCTGTCAAAGTAGGTAGCTGAAATTCCGTACGAACGCCACTGGTGGAATTAAAAAAATGGGGAACACTCAATAATGCCTCTTGATACATACTACACGTATACCACGTTTCATTAAAATATCTAAAGTGGTATTACAGGAATTAATAAAAAACTATTTATTTTCGAAAACTTTATCACCCTGTATCTCAAAAGTTAAGACCTTTAGGTCATATGTTCATATGAAGTTTTCTCTTTAACATGACGAGTAGTATACGGTCCCGCTACCTCAGCAAAAAAAAAAAACTATTTATTTTCGAAAACTTTATCACCCTGTATCTCAAAAGCTAAGACCTTTAGGTCATATGTTCATATGAAGTTTTCTTTTTATCATGACGACTAATATACGATCCCGCTACGTCCAGCAAAAAAAACAAAAAAAAATCTTTCCCTGAAATATGGACATTCATTTTGGAAAGTGTCTGTATAGCGGGTTTTATTCAATCAAAGTCGGCCATATTCCGCTCTTTACTATAATAATAGCTGTCGCAGGGGTAAATGGGCATCCCTCCTGCGACCTTACGGAAGGACTAAACTCGAAAAGGGGGTGCCGATCGACGGGGAAAGGATTTTTCTATAAAAATTATTAGATTTCGCCGCAGGCCAACGTCCGAATCCTGTAAGATTAGCATACGAATTAAAAATTCGCGTTTGACCGAACTTTGAGCGCTTATATCTCCCGAACGGTTAACGCTACGCCAAAACTATTCATGTCCGAACATATTCTCCTCGACGAGTACTTGGTTATTTTGGGGAAAAATTTTTTTTCCGATTAAAACTAAAAAATACAGCGTCGGGGCGCCGACGCCCAATAAGACGACGCTTTCCCAGACGGGACCGCCGAACCGGCCGTATTTATAATGACGATTTCCAAAATTTCAAACTTCCAACGCCTTTCTAAACCGGTTATTTTTTGCAAAACATCCCCAAAATACGTCAAAACAGATATTACACATTTCTATATCGCCATACGATTTGAGAATTTACGAGCTTCCGTGGCGTAGAGGAACGGACGCTGGCCCACGGCGGTAGAGGTACGGCGTTCAAATCTCGACGAGGGGTACTATGGCTTTTTTCTTTCGTTTTTTGTTTTTTTTTTTTATTAATGATTGAAAAGAATAATATATAAAATAAAGAAGTCTTCATTTCAACGGCGACGAAACACAAGAAATAATAATTAAAAAAACACGAGGAATCATTAAATGCGTTAAAGAATTTCCAATTTTTTACAATAGTCCGATTGGAAAAACGTTATTATTTATACTAAAAATCGTTTCTTATTTTGTGGTTCAATAAATAACACAAGTAGTAATCATTACAAACATCTCTCTATGTCTAAAAGTAATTTAAAAATATGAAACAAGTAAGAATAGTTTAATTATCTGTATGTCAGTGTATTATCGAGATTATACTAAGTATATATCTACATATTTTCGAAAGAGCCAAAAAGTCTTATGTGTATACATTCTTTTTTTATTTCTCTCCAGCGCGCCTTTAAGGGGGTCAATTTTTTTTTTCTCCGTTCTCCAATGTACAGGGGAAATTGAATGTCAATATTTTAGGGAACGATTTTATGATGTATTTTAAAAAGGAAACTTATATAAACTTATATATGAACGTGTGACCTAAACGTCTGTCAAAGTAGGTAGCTGAAATTCCGTACGAACGCCACTGGTGGAATTAAAAAAAAATGGGGAACACTCAATAATGCCTCTTGATACATACTACACGTATACCACGTTTCATTAAAATATCTAAAGTGGTATTACAGGAATTAATAAAAAACTATTTATTTTCGAAAACTTTATCACCCTGTATCTCAAAAGTTAAGACCTTTAGGTCATATGTTCATATGAAGTTTTCTCTTTAACATGACGAGTAGTATACGGTCCCGCTACCTCAGCAAAAAAAAAAAAAACTATTTATTTTCGAAAACTTTATCACCCTGTATCTCAAAAGCTAAGACCTTTAGGTCATATGTTCATATGAAGTTTTCTTTTTATCATGACGACTAATATACGATCCCGCTACGTCCAGCAAAAAAAACAAAAAAAAATCTTTCCCTGAAATATGGACATTCATTTTGGAAAGTGTCTGTATAGCGGGTTTTATTCAATCAAAGTCGGCCATATTCCGCTCTTTACTATAATAATAGCTGTCGCAGGGGTAAATGGGCATCCCTCCTGCGACCTTACGGAAGGACTAAACTCGAAAAGGGGGTGCCGATCGACGGGGAAAGGATTTTTCTATAAAAATTATTAGATTTCGCCGCAGGCCAACGTCCGAATCCTGTAAGATTAGCATACGAATTAAAAATTCGCGTTTGACCGAACTTTGAGCGCTTATATCTCCCGAACGGTTAACGCTACGCCAAAACTATTCATGTCCGAACATATTCTCCTCGACGAGTACTTGGTTATTTTGGGGAAAAATTTTTTTTCCGATTAAAACTAAAAAATACAGCGTCGGGGCGCCGACGCCCAATAAGACGACGCTTTCCCAGACGGGACCGCCGAACCGGCCGTATTTATAATGACGATTTCCAAAATTTCAAACTTCCAACGCCTTTCTAAACCGGTTATTTTTTGCAAAACATCCCCAAAATACGTCAAAACAGATATTACACATTTCTATATCGCCATACGATTTGAGAATTTACGAGCTTCCGTGGCGTAGAGGAACGGACGCTGGCCCACGGCGGTAGAGGTACGGCGTTCAAATCTCGACGAGGGGTACTATGGCTTTTTTCTTTCGTTTTTTGTTTTTTTTTTTATTAATGATTGAAAAGAATAATATATAAAATAAAGAAGTCTTCATTTCAACGGCGACGAAACACAAGAAATAATAATTAAAAAAACACGAGGAATCATTAAATGCGTTAAAGAATTTCCAATTTTTTACAATAGTCCGATTGGAAAAACGTTATTATTTATACTAAAAATCGTTTCTTATTTTGTGGTTCAATAAATAACACAAGTAGTAATCATTACAAACATCTCTCTATGTCTAAAAGTAATTTAAAAATATGAAACAAGTAAGAATAGTTTAATTATCTGTATGTCAGTGTATTATCGAGATTATACTAAGTATATATCTACATATTTTCGAAAGAGCCAAAAAGTCTTATGTGTATACATTCTTTTTTTATTTCTCTCCAGCGCGCCTTTAAGGGGATCAATTTTTTTTTCTCCGTTCTCCAATGTACAGGGAAATTGAATGTCAATATTTTAGGGAACGATTTTATGATGTATTTTAAAAAGGAAACTTATATAAACTTATATATGAACGTGTGACCTAAACGTCTGTCAAAGTAGGTAGCTGAAATTCCGTACGAACGCCACTGGTGGAATTAAAAAAAAATGGGGAACACTCAATAATGCCTCTTGATACATACTACACGTATACCACGTTTCATTAAAATATCTAAAGTGGTATTACAGGAATTAATAAAAAACTATTTATTTTCGAAAACTTTATCACCCTGTATCTCAAAAGTTAAGACCTTTAGGTCATATGTTCATATGAAGTTTTCTCTTTAACATGACGAGTAGTATACGGTCCCGCTACCTCAGCAAAAAAAAAAAAACTATTTATTTTCGAAAACTTTATCACCCTGTATCTCAAAAGCTAAGACCTTTAGGTCATATGTTCATATGAAGTTTTCTTTTTATCATGACGACTAATATACGATCCCGCTACGTCCAGCAAAAAAAACAAAAAAAAATCTTTCCCTGAAATATGGACATTCATTTTGGAAAGTGTCTGTATAGCGGGTTTTATTCAATCAAAGTCGGCCATATTCCGCTCTTTACTATAATAATAGCTGTCGCAGGGGTAAATGGGCATCCCTCCTGCGACCTTACGGAAGGACTAAACTCGAAAAGGGGGTGCCGATCGACGGGGAAAGGATTTTTCTATAAAAATTATTAGATTTCGCCGCAGGCCAACGTCCGAATCCTGTAAGATTAGCATACGAATTAAAAATTCGCGTTTGACCGAACTTTGAGCGCTTATATCTCCCGAACGGTTAACGCTACGCCAAAACTATTCATGTCCGAACATATTCTCCTCGACGAGTACTTGGTTATTTTGGGGAAAAATTTTTTTTTCCGATTAAAACTAAAAAATACAGCGTCGGGGCGCCGACGCCCAATAAGACGACGCTTTCCCAGACGGGACCGCCGAACCGGCCGTATTTATAATGACGATTTCCAAAATTTCAAACTTCCAACGCCTTTCTAAACCGGTTATTTTTTGCAAAACATCCCCAAAATACGTCAAAACAGATATTACACATTTCTATATCGCCATACGATTTGAGAATTTACGAGCTTCCGTGGCGTAGAGGAACGGACGCTGGCCCACGGCGGTAGAGGTACGGCGTTCAAATCTCGACGAGGGGTACTATGGCTTTTTTCTTTCGTTTTTTGTTTTTTTTTTTTTTATTAATGATTGAAAAGAATAATATATAAAATAAAGAAGTCTTCATTTCAACGGCGACGAAACACAAGAAATAATAATTAAAAAAACACGAGGAATCATTAAATGCGTTAAAGAATTTCCAATTTTTTACAATAGTCCGATTGGAAAAACGTTATTATTTATACTAAAAATCGTTTCTTATTTTGTGGTTCAATAAATAACACAAGTAGTAATCATTACAAACATCTCTCTATGTCTAAAAGTAATTTAAAAATATGAAACAAGTAAGAATAGTTTAATTATCTGTATGTCAGTGTATTATCGAGATTATACTAAGTATATATCTACATATTTTCGAAAGAGCCAAAAAGTCTTATGTGTATACATTCTTTTTTTATTTCTCTCCAGCGCGCCTTTAAGGGGGTCAATTTTTTTTTTCTCCGTTCTCCAATGTACAGGGGAAATTGAATGTCAATATTTTAGGGAACGATTTTATGATGTATTTTAAAAAGGAAACTTATATAAACTTATATATGAACGTGTGACCTAAACGTCTGTCAAAGTAGGTAGCTGAAATTCCGTACGAACGCCACTGGTGGAATTAAAAAAAAATGGGGAACACTCAATAATGCCTCTTGATACATACTACACGTATACCACGTTTCATTAAAATATCTAAAGTGGTATTACAGGAATTAATAAAAAACTATTTATTTTCGAAAACTTTATCACCCTGTATCTCAAAAGTTAAGACCTTTAGGTCATATGTTCATATGAAGTTTTCTCTTTAACATGACGAGTAGTATACGGTCCCGCTACCTCAGCAAAAAAAAAAAACTATTTATTTTCGAAAACTTTATCACCCTGTATCTCAAAAGCTAAGACCTTTAGGTCATATGTTCATATGAAGTTTTCTTTTTATCATGACGACTAATATACGATCCCGCTACGTCCAGCAAAAAAAACAAAAAAAAATCTTTCCCTGAAATATGGACATTCATTTTGGAAAGTGTCTGTATAGCGGGTTTTATTCAATCAAAGTCGGCCATATTCCGCTCTTTACTATAATAATAGCTGTCGCAGGGGTAAATGGGCATCCCTCCTGCGACCTTACGGAAGGACTAAACTCGAAAAGGGGGTGCCGATCGACGGGGAAAGGATTTTTCTATAAAAATTATTAGATTTCGCCGCAGGCCAACGTCCGAATCCTGTAAGATTAGCATACGAATTAAAAATTCGCGTTTGACCGAACTTTGAGCGCTTATATCTCCCGAACGGTTAACGCTACGCCAAAACTATTCATGTCCGAACATATTCTCCTCGACGAGTACTTGGTTATTTTGGGGAAAAATTTTTTTTTCCGATTAAAACTAAAAAATACAGCGTCGGGGCGCCGACGCCCAATAAGACGACGCTTTCCCAGACGGGACCGCCGAACCGGCCGTATTTATAATGACGATTTCCAAAATTTCAAACTTCCAACGCCTTTCTAAACCGGTTATTTTTTGCAAAACATCCCCAAAATACGTCAAAACAGATATTACACATTTCTATATCGCCATACGATTTGAGAATTTACGAGCTTCCGTGGCGTAGAGGAACGGACGCTGGCCCACGGCGGTAGAGGTACGGCGTTCAAATCTCGACGAGGGGTACTATGGCTTTTTTCTTTCGTTTTTTGTTTTTTTTTTTTTATTAATGATTGAAAAGAATAATATATAAAATAAAGAAGTCTTCATTTCAACGGCGACGAAACACAAGAAATAATAATTAAAAAAACACGAGGAATCATTAAATGCGTTAAAGAATTTCCAATTTTTTACAATAGTCCGATTGGAAAAACGTTATTATTTATACTAAAAATCGTTTCTTATTTTGTGGTTCAATAAATAACACAAGTAGTAATCATTACAAACATCTCTCTATGTCTAAAAGTAATTTAAAAATATGAAACAAGTAAGAATAGTTTAATTATCTGTATGTCAGTGTATTATCGAGATTATACTAAGTATATATCTACATATTTTCGAAAGAGCCAAAAAGTCTTATGTGTATACATTCTTTTTTTATTTCTCTCCAGCGCGCCTTTAAGGGGGTCAATTTTTTTTTTCTCCGTTCTCCAATGTACAGGGGAAATTGAATGTCAATATTTTAGGGAACGATTTTATGATGTATTTTAAAAAGGAAACTTATATAAACTTATATATGAACGTGTGACCTAAACGTCTGTCAAAGTAGGTAGCTGAAATTCCGTACGAACGCCACTGGTGGAATTAAAAAAAAATGGGGAACACTCAATAATGCCTCTTGATACATACTACACGTATACCACGTTTCATTAAAATATCTAAAGTGGTATTACAGGAATTAATAAAAAACTATTTATTTTCGAAAACTTTATCACCCTGTATCTCAAAAGTTAAGACCTTTAGGTCATATGTTCATATGAAGTTTTCTCTTTAACATGACGAGTAGTATACGGTCCCGCTACCTCAGCAAAAAAAAAAAACTATTTATTTTCGAAAACTTTATCACCCTGTATCTCAAAAGCTAAGACCTTTAGGTCATATGTTCATATGAAGTTTTCTTTTTATCATGACGACTAATATACGATCCCGCTACGTCCAGCAAAAAAAACAAAAAAAAATCTTTCCCTGAAATATGGACATTCATTTTGGAAAGTGTCTGTATAGCGGGTTTTATTCAATCAAAGTCGGCCATATTCCGCTCTTTTACTATACTAATTGGTGATTGTAGAGTTGATTGGGCGTCCCTCCTGCGACCTTACGGAAGGAGGAAAATCAACACGTAGGGTGTCGATAGACGCCTAAAGGATTGTTCTATACAAATGGCTAGGTTTTCCGGCGAACTGACCTTGACATTTCCCGATGTTTTCAGATTAGTGGGAAATTCGCGTTTATCTCCCGAACGGTTAACGCTACGCCAAAACTATTCATGTCCGAACATATTCTCCTCGACGAGTACTTGGTTATTTTGGGGAAAAAAAATTTTTTCCGATTAAAACTAAAAAATACAGCGTCGGGGCGCCGACGCCCAATAAGACGACGCTTTCCCAGACGTGACCGCCGAACCGGCCGTATTTATAATGACGATTTCCAAAATTTCAAAGTTCCAACGCCTTTCTAAACCGCTTATTTTTTGATAAACGTCGCCAAAATTCCTCAAAACAGATAGGTACTAGATATTTCTATATGAGAATATGATATCTCGAATTTACGAGCTCCTGTGGCGCATCGGAACGGACGGTGGCCCACGGCGCTAGAGGTACGGCGTTCAAATCTCGACGAGGGATACTATGGTTTTTTTTCTTTGGTTTTTTGTTTTTTTTTATTAATGATTGAAAAGAATAATATATAAAATAAAGAAGTCTTCATTTCAACGGCGACGAAACACAAGAAATAATAATTAAAAAAACACGATGAATCATTAAATGCGTTAAAGAATTTCCAATTTTTTACAATTGTCCGATTGGAAAAACGTTATTATTTATACTAAAAATCGTTTCTTATTTTGTGGTTCAATAAATACCACAAGTAGTAATAATTACAAACATCTCTCCATGTCTAAAAGTAATTTAAAAATATGAAACAAGTAAGAATAGTTTAATTATCTGTATGTCAGTGTATTATCGAGATTATACTAAGTATATATCTACATATTTTCGAAAGAGCTAAAAAGTCTTATTTGTATACATTCAGGGGAAATTGAATGTCAATATTTTAGGGAACGATTTTATGATGTATTTTAAAAGGAAACTTATATAAACTTATATATGAACGTGTGACCTAAACGTCTGTCAAAGTAGGTAGCTGAAATTCCGTACGAACGCCACTGGTGGAATTAAAAAAAAATGGGGAACACTCAATAATGCCTCTTGATACATACTACACGTATACCACGTTTCATTAAAATATCTAAAGTGGTATTACAGGAATTAATAAAAAACTATTTATTTTCGAAAACTTTATCACCCTGTATCTCAAAAGTTAAGACCTTTAGGTCATATGTTCATATGAAGTTTTCTCTTTAACATGACGAGTAGTATACGATCCCGCTACGTCCAGCAAAAAAAAAAAAAACTATTTATTTTCGAAAACTTTATCACCCTGTATCTCAAAAGCTAAGACCTTTAGGTCATATGTTCATATGAAGTTTTCTTTTTATCATGACGACTAATATACGATCCCGCTACGTCCAGCAAAAAAAAAAAAAAAAAAAAAAAAAAAGATCTGTAGTCAACGACTTTGACAGGTAAACATTGAAATTCCTAACAAATTTCCTCTCTTCTAAAAATTACGAGATTTATTTAATATTTGTACATTAACACCTATACAGTTACCCGTAAGGACTTATTTGTTACTGTAATACGTAATCCGACAGCTTTTTAATATACCTAATCAAGGACGTTAGTGAATTTTTTTATTTATCTGACGTATATATGTTTAGTGCAAGGTATCAAGCGCGCAATTTGAATATTATGGTATTTCTGAACACATGTTATCTCTTCAAAAATATAAGTATATACGTCATGTTAAAAACATTTGTCAATATACTAATAGATACACATTTCACCTATAAATAATATATTCCGTTATTATTAATAACAATAGTTGAAAGAATACATCTAACGCGAAACGTGAAAAGTCAAATTGTAATCATCAAAACCTCATTACGTAAAATAATGAAAAAAATAGTACATGACGTCATTTACTTATTACCAAAAAAATATATTTAAAAATTAAATACGTTAAAATACGTACAAAATACCATCTTTAATAACTATAGCAAAAATCATTAGGCGGCCCTCATAATAAATCGTTGACGTTAGCGCGTCTGCGATCAAAATTTGAACTGTCAAGACGGATTTTTACACTTAGAAGGTTATAGGGTTTATTAGTTCTTTTCATATTACTACCGGGAAAATTTAATTTCTTCCCAACGATATTAAAAATATTGATAAACACATTTGTCAATACTCTGTTTGATAAAATGTATAAATCGTAGAATGATGACTTAAATTCATAATTCAGCAAGTATACAGGGTAACTGCTAATGAAGCGACCATACTTTACAGTTATGTAAAATAACGAGCGTTTCTACATAGAATGCCATTGATTTATTAAAATAGTCCGTGAAAAAATCGATTAAAAATAAAATAAGTATGCACATTGCTTTCATACTGCTCAATTCGTATAAACTTTTTTTTCATTTTAGTAGTTCATTAGCTGGGACACCTCGACATATTCTGTCGGGTTAAGATTAGCGGAAATGCTGGTCGGTGGGCCGGAAGAGTTCAGTCTAAATTCGAATACTTGGGATGGGTCAGCTTAGACCAAACTCGAAGAGTTTGGGTGGGGTCAACTAGTTACTATAATAATAGCTGTCGCAGGGGTAAATGGGCATCCCTCCTGCGACCTTACGGAAGGACTAAACTCGAAAAGGGGGTGCCGATCGACGGGGAAAGGATTTTTCTATAAAAATTATTAGATTTCGCCGCAGGCCAACGTCCGAATCCTGTAAGATTAGCATACGAATTAAAAATTCGCGTTTGACCGAACTTTGAGCGCTTATATCTCCCGAACGGTTAACGCTACGCCAAAACTATTCATGTCCGAACATATTCTCCTCGACGAGTACTTGGTTATTTTGGGGAAAAATTTTTTTTTCCGATTAAAACTAAAAAATACAGCGTCGGGGCGCCGACGCCCAATAAGACGACGCTTTCCCAGACGGGACCGCCGAACCGGCCGTATTTATAATGACGATTTCCAAAATTTCAAACTTCCAACGCCTTTCTAAACCGGTTATTTTTTGCAAAACATCCCCAAAATACGTCAAAACAGATATTACACATTTCTATATCGCCATACGATTTGAGAATTTACGAGCTTCCGTGGCGTAGAGGAACGGACGCTGGCCCACGGCGGTAGAGGTACGGCGTTCAAATCTCGACGAGGGGTACTATGGCTTTTTTCTTTCGTTTTTTGTTTTTTTTTTTATTAATGATTGAAAAGAATAATATATAAAATAAAGAAGTCTTCATTTCAACGGCGACGAAACACAAGAAATAATAATTAAAAAAACACGAGGAATCATTAAATGCGTTAAAGAATTTCCAATTTTTTACAATAGTCCGATTGGAAAAACGTTATTATTTATACTAAAAATCGTTTCTTATTTTGTGGTTCAATAAATAACACAAGTAGTAATCATTACAAACATCTCTCTATGTCTAAAAGTAATTTAAAAATATGAAACAAGTAAGAATAGTTTAATTATCTGTATGTCAGTGTATTATCGAGATTATACTAAGTATATATCTACATATTTTCGAAAGAGCCAAAAAGTCTTATGTGTATACATTCTTTTTTTATTTCTCTCCAGCGCGCCTTTAAGGGGGTCAATTTTTTTCTCCGTTCTCCAATGTACAGGGGAAATTGAATGTCAATATTTTAGGGAACGATTTTATGATGTATTTTAAAAAGGAAACTTATATAAACTTATATATGAACGTGTGACCTAAACGTCTGTCAAAGTAGGTAGCTGAAATTCCGTACGAACGCCACTGGTGGAATTAAAAAAAAATGGGGAACACTCAATAATGCCTCTTGATACATACTACACGTATACCACGTTTCATTAAAATATCTAAAGTGGTATTACAGGAATTAATAAAAAACTATTTATTTTCGAAAACTTTATCACCCTGTATCTCAAAAGTTAAGACCTTTAGGTCATATGTTCATATGAAGTTTTCTCTTTAACATGACGAGTAGTATACGGTCCCGCTACCTCAGCAAAAAAAAAAAACTATTTATTTTCGAAAACTTTATCACCCTGTATCTCAAAAGCTAAGACCTTTAGGTCATATGTTCATATGAAGTTTTCTTTTTATCATGACGACTAATATACGATCCCGCTACGTCCAGCAAAAAAAACAAAAAAAAATCTTTCCCTGAAATATGGACATTCATTTTGGAAAGTGTCTGTATAGCGGGTTTTATTCAATCAAAGTCGGCCATATTCCGCTCTTTACTATAATAATAGCTGTCGCAGGGGTAAATGGGCATCCCTCCTGCGACCTTACGGAAGGACTAAACTCGAAAAGGGGGTGCCGATCGACGGGGAAAGGATTTTTCTATAAAAATTATTAGATTTCGCCGCAGGCCAACGTCCGAATCCTGTAAGATTAGCATACGAATTAAAAATTCGCGTTTGACCGAACTTTGAGCGCTTATATCTCCCGAACGGTTAACGCTACGCCAAAACTATTCATGTCCGAACATATTCTCCTCGACGAGTACTTGGTTATTTTGGGGAAAAATTTTTTTCCGATTAAAACTAAAAAATACAGCGTCGGGGCGCCGACGCCCAATAAGACGACGCTTTCCCAGACGGGACCGCCGAACCGGCCGTATTTATAATGACGATTTCCAAAATTTCAAACTTCCAACGCCTTTCTAAACCGGTTATTTTTTGCAAAACATCCCCAAAATACGTCAAAACAGATATTACACATTTCTATATCGCCATACGATTTGAGAATTTACGAGCTTCCGTGGCGTAGAGGAACGGACGCTGGCCCACGGCGGTAGAGGTACGGCGTTCAAATCTCGACGAGGGTACTATGGCTTTTTTCTTTCGTTTTTTTTTTTTTTTTTTTATTAATGATTGAAAAGAATAATATATAAAATAAAGAAGTCTTCATTTCAACGGCGACGAAACACAAGAAATAATAATTAAAAAAACACGAGGAATCATTAAATGCGTTAAAGAATTTCCAATTTTTTACAATAGTCCGATTGGAAAAACGTTATTATTTATACTAAAAATCGTTTCTTATTTTGTGGTTCAATAAATAACACAAGTAGTAATCATTACAAACATCTCTCTATGTCTAAAAGTAATTTAAAAATATGAAACAAGTAAGAATAGTTTAATTATCTGTATGTCAGTGTATTATCGAGATTATACTAAGTATATATCTACATATTTTCGAAAGAGCCAAAAAGTCTTATGTGTATACATTCTTTTTTTATTTCTCTCCAGCGCGCCTTTAAGGGGGTCAATTTTTTTTTCTCCGTTCTCCAATGTACAGGGGAAATTGAATGTCAATATTTTAGGGAACGATTTTATGATGTATTTTAAAAAGGAAACTTATATAAACTTATATATGAACGTGTGACCTAAACGTCTGTCAAAGTAGGTAGCTGAAATTCCGTACGAACGCCACTGGTGGAATTAAAAAAAAATGGGGAACACTCAATAATGCCTCTTGATACATACTACACGTATACCACGTTTCATTAAAATATCTAAAGTGGTATTACAGGAATTAATAAAAAACTATTTATTTTCGAAAACTTTATCACCCTGTATCTCAAAAGTTAAGACCTTTAGGTCATATGTTCATATGAAGTTTTCTCTTTAACATGACGAGTAGTATACGGTCCCGCTACCTCAGCAAAAAAAAAAAAACTATTTATTTTCGAAAACTTTATCACCCTGTATCTCAAAAGCTAAGACCTTTAGGTCATATGTTCATATGAAGTTTTCTTTTTATCATGACGACTAATATACGATCCCGCTACGTCCAGCAAAAAAAACAAAAAAAAATCTTTCCCTGAAATATGGACATTCATTTTGGAAAGTGTCTGTATAGCGGGTTTTATTCAATCAAAGTCGGCCATATTCCGCTCTTTACTATAATAATAGCTGTCGCAGGGGTAAATGGGCATCCCTCCTGCGACCTTACGGAAGGACTAAACTCGAAAAGGGGGTGCCGATCGACGGGGAAAGGATTTTTCTATAAAAATTATTAGATTTCGCCGCAGGCCAACGTCGAATCCTGTAAGATTAGCATACGAATTAAAAATTCGCGTTTGACCGAACTTTGAGCGCTTATATCTCCCGAACGGTTAACGCTACGCCAAAACTATTCATGTCCGAACATATTCTCCTCGACGAGTACTTGGTTATTTTGGGGAAAAATTTTTTTTCCGATTAAAACTAAAAAATACAGCGTCGGGGCGCCGACGCCCAATAAGACGACGCTTTCCCAGACGGGACCGCCGAACCGGCCGTATTTATAATGACGATTTCCAAAATTTCAAACTTCCAACGCCTTTCTAAACCGGTTATTTTTTGCAAAACATCCCCAAAATACGTCAAAACAGATATTACACATTTCTATATCGCCATACGATTTGAGAATTTACGAGCTTCCGTGGCGTAGAGGAACGGACGCTGGCCCACGGCGGTAGAGGTACGGCGTTCAAATCTCGACGAGGGGTACTATGGCTTTTTTCTTTCGTTTTTTGTTTTTTTTTTTATTAATGATTGAAAAGAATAATATATAAAATAAAGAAGTCTTCATTTCAACGGCGACGAAACACAAGAAATAATAATTAAAAAAACACGAGGAATCATTAAATGCGTTAAAGAATTTCCAATTTTTTACAATAGTCCGATTGGAAAAACGTTATTATTTATACTAAAAATCGTTTCTTATTTTGTGGTTCAATAAATAACACAAGTAGTAATCATTACAAACATCTCTCTATGTCTAAAAGTAATTTAAAAATATGAAACAAGTAAGAATAGTTTAATTATCTGTATGTCAGTGTATTATCGAGATTATACTAAGTATATATCTACATATTTTCGAAAGAGCCAAAAAGTCTTATGTGTATACATTCTTTTTTTATTTCTCTCCAGCGCGCCTTTAAGGGGGTCAATTTTTTTTTCTCCGTTCTCCAATGTACAGGGAAATTGAATGTCAATATTTTAGGGAACGATTTTATGATGTATTTTAAAAAGGAAACTTATATAAACTTATATATGAACGTGTGACCTAAACGTCTGTCAAAGTAGGTAGCTGAAATTCCGTACGAACGCCACTGGTGGAATTAAAAAAAAATGGGGAACACTCAATAATGCCTCTTGATACATACTACACGTATACCACGTTTCATTAAAATATCTAAAGTGGTATTACAGGAATTAATAAAAAACTATTTATTTTCGAAAACTTTATCACCCTGTATCTCAAAAGTTAAGACCTTTAGGTCATATGTTCATATGAAGTTTTCTCTTTAACATGACGAGTAGTATACGGTCCCGCTACCTCAGCAAAAAAAAAAAAACTATTTATTTTCGAAAACTTTATCACCCTGTATCTCAAAAGCTAAGACCTTTAGGTCATATGTTCATATGAAGTTTTCTTTTTATCATGACGACTAATATACGATCCCGCTACGTCCAGCAAAAAAAACAAAAAAAAATCTTTCCCTGAAATATGGACATTCATTTTGGAAAGTGTCTGTATAGCGGGTTTTATTCAATCAAAGTCGGCCATATTCCGCTCTTTACTATAATAATAGCTGTCGCAGGGGTAAATGGGCATCCCTCCTGCGACCTTACGGAAGGACTAAACTCGAAAAGGGGGTGCCGATCGACGGGGAAAGGATTTTTCTATAAAAATTATTAGATTTCGCCGCAGGCCAACGTCGAATCCTGTAAGATTAGCATACGAATTAAAAATTCGCGTTTGACCGAACTTTGAGCGCTTATATCTCCCGAACGGTTAACGCTACGCCAAAACTATTCATGTCCGAACATATTCTCCTCGACGAGTACTTGGTTATTTTGGGGAAAAATTTTTTCCGATTAAAACTAAAAAATACAGCGTCGGGGCGCCGACGCCCAATAAGACGACGCTTTCCCAGACGGGACCGCCGAACCGGCCGTATTTATAATGACGATTTCCAAAATTTCAAACTTCCAACGCCTTTCTAAACCGGTTATTTTTTGCAAAACATCCCCAAAATACGTCAAAACAGATATTACACATTTCTATATCGCCATACGATTTGAGAATTTACGAGCTTCCGTGGCGTAGAGGAACGGACGCTGGCCCACGGCGGTAGAGGTACGGCGTTCAAATCTCGACGAGGGGTACTATGGCTTTTTTCTTTCGTTTTTTTTTTTTTTTTATTAATGATTGAAAAGAATAATATATAAAATAAAGAAGTCTTCATTTCAACGGCGACGAAACACAAGAAATAATAATTAAAAAAACACGAGGAATCATTAAATGCGTTAAAGAATTTCCAATTTTTTACAATAGTCCGATTGGAAAAACGTTATTATTTATACTAAAAATCGTTTCTTATTTTGTGGTTCAATAAATAACACAAGTAGTAATCATTACAAACATCTCTCTATGTCTAAAAGTAATTTAAAAATATGAAACAAGTAAGAATAGTTTAATTATCTGTATGTCAGTGTATTATCGAGATTATACTAAGTATATATCTACATATTTTCGAAAGAGCCAAAAAGTCTTATGTGTATACATTCTTTTTTTATTTCTCTCCAGCGCGCCTTTAAGGGGGTCAATTTTTTTTTCTCCGTTCTCCAATGTACAGGGGAAATTGAATGTCAATATTTTAGGGAACGATTTTATGATGTATTTTAAAAAGGAAACTTATATAAACTTATATATGAACGTGTGACCTAAACGTCTGTCAAAGTAGGTAGCTGAAATTCCGTACGAACGCCACTGGTGGAATTAAAAAAAAATGGGGAACACTCAATAATGCCTCTTGATACATACTACACGTATACCACGTTTCATTAAAATATCTAAAGTGGTATTACAGGAATTAATAAAAAACTATTTATTTTCGAAAACTTTATCACCCTGTATCTCAAAAGTTAAGACCTTTAGGTCATATGTTCATATGAAGTTTTCTCTTTAACATGACGAGTAGTATACGGTCCCGCTACCTCAGCAAAAAAAAAAAACTATTTATTTTCGAAAACTTTATCACCCTGTATCTCAAAAGCTAAGACCTTTAGGTCATATGTTCATATGAAGTTTTCTTTTTATCATGACGACTAATATACGATCCCGCTACGTCCAGCAAAAAAAAAAAAAAAAAATCTTTCCCTGAAATATGGACATTCATTTTGGAAAGTGTCTGTATAGCGGGTTTTATTCAATCAAAGTCGGCCATATTCCGCTCTTTACTATAATAATAGCTGTCGCAGGGGTAAATGGGCATCCCTCCTGCGACCTTACGGAAGGACTAAACTCGAAAAGGGGGTGCCGATCGACGGGGAAAGGATTTTTCTATAAAAATTATTAGATTTCGCCGCAGGCCAACGTCGAATCCTGTAAGATTAGCATACGAATTAAAAATTCGCGTTTGACCGAACTTTGAGCGCTTATATCTCCCGAACGGTTAACGCTACGCCAAAACTATTCATGTCCGAACATATTCTCCTCGACGAGTACTTGGTTATTTTGGGGAAAAAATTTTTTTTTCCGATTAAAACTAAAAAATACAGCGTCGGGGCGCCGACGCCCAATAAGACGACGCTTTCCCAGACGGGACCGCCGAACCGGCCGTATTTATAATGACGATTTCCAAAATTTCAAACTTCCAACGCCTTTCTAAACCGGTTATTTTTTGCAAAACATCCCCAAAATACGTCAAAACAGATATTACACATTTCTATATCGCCATACGATTTGAGAATTTACGAGCTTCCGTGGCGTAGAGGAACGGACGCTGGCCCACGGCGGTAGAGGTACGGCGTTCAAATCTCGACGAGGGGTACTATGGCTTTTTTCTTTCGTTTTTTTTTTTTTTTTTATTAATGATTGAAAAGAATAATATATAAAATAAAGAAGTCTTCATTTCAACGGCGACGAAACACAAGAAATAATAATTAAAAAAACACGAGGAATCATTAAATGCGTTAAAGAATTTCCAATTTTTTACAATAGTCCGATTGGAAAAACGTTATTATTTATACTAAAAATCGTTTCTTATTTTGTGGTTCAATAAATAACACAAGTAGTAATCATTACAAACATCTCTCTATGTCTAAAAGTAATTTAAAAATATGAAACAAGTAAGAATAGTTTAATTATCTGTATGTCAGTGTATTATCGAGATTATACTAAGTATATATCTACATATTTTCGAAAGAGCCAAAAGTCTTATGTGTATACATTCATTTCTCTCCAGCGCGCCTTTAAGGGGATCAATTTTTTTTCTCCGTTCTCCAATGTACAGGGAAATTGAATGTCAATATTTTAGGGAACGATTTTATGATGTATTTTAAAAAGGAAACTTATATAAACTTATATATGAACGTGTGACCTAAACGTCTGTCAAAGTAGGTAGCTGAAATTCCGTACGAACGCCACTGGTGGAATTAAAAAAAATGGGGAACACTCAATAATGCCTCTTGATACATACTACACGTATACCACGTTTCATTAAAATATCTAAAGTGGTATTACAGGAATTAATAAAAAACTATTTATTTTCGAAAACTTTATCACCCTGTATCTCAAAAGTTAAGACCTTTAGGTCATATGTTCATATGAAGTTTTCTCTTTAACATGACGAGTAGTATACGGTCCCGCTACCTCAGCAAAAAAAAAAAAAAAAAACTATTTATTTTCGAAAACTTTATCACCCTGTATCTCAAAAGCTAAGACCTTTAGGTCATATGTTCATATGAAGTTTTCTTTTTATCATGACGACTAATATACGATCCCGCTACGTCCAGCAAAAAAAAAAAAAAAAATCTTTCCCTGAAATATGGACATTCATTTTGGAAAGTGTCTGTATAGCGGGTTTTATTCAATCAAAGTCGGCCATATTCCGCTCTTTACTATAATAATAGCTGTCGCAGGGGTAAATGGGCATCCCTCCTGCGACCTTACGGAAGGACTAAACTCGAAAAGGGGGTGCCGATCGACGGGGAAAGGATTTTTCTATAAAAATTATTAGATTTCGCCGCAGGCCAACGTCCGAATCCTGTAAGATTAGCATACGAATTAAAAATTCGCGTTTGACCGAACTTTGAGCGCTTATATCTCCCGAACGGTTAACGCTACGCCAAAACTATTCATGTCCGAACATATTCTCCTCGACGAGTACTTGGTTATTTTGGGGAAAAATTTTTTCCGATTAAAACTAAAAAATACAGCGTCGGGGCGCCGACGCCCAATAAGACGACGCTTTCCCAGACGGGACCGCCGAACCGGCCGTATTTATAATGACGATTTCCAAAATTTCAAACTTCCAACGCCTTTCTAAACCGGTTATTTTTTGCAAAACATCCCCAAAATACGTCAAAACAGATATTACACATTTCTATATCGCCATACGATTTGAGAATTTACGAGCTTCCGTGGCGTAGAGGAACGGACGCTGGCCCACGGCGGTAGAGGTACGGCGTTCAAATCTCGACGAGGGGTACTATGGCTTTTTTCTTTCGTTTTTTGTTTTTTTTTTTTTATTAATGATTGAAAAGAATAATATATAAAATAAAGAAGTCTTCATTTCAACGGCGACGAAACACAAGAAATAATAATTAAAAAAACACGAGGAATCATTAAATGCGTTAAAGAATTTCCAATTTTTTACAATAGTCCGATTGGAAAAACGTTATTATTTATACTAAAAATCGTTTCTTATTTTGTGGTTCAATAAATAACACAAGTAGTAATCATTACAAACATCTCTCTATGTCTAAAAGTAATTTAAAAATATGAAACAAGTAAGAATAGTTTAATTATCTGTATGTCAGTGTATTATCGAGATTATACTAAGTATATATCTACATATTTTCGAAAGAGCCAAAAAGTCTTATGTGTATACATTCTTTTTTTATTTCTCTCCAGCGCGCCTTTAAGGGGGTCAATTTTTTTTTCTCCGTTCTCCAATGTACAGGGGAAATTGAATGTCAATATTTTAGGGAACGATTTTATGATGTATTTTAAAAAGGAAACTTATATAAACTTATATATGAACGTGTGACCTAAACGTCTGTCAAAGTAGGTAGCTGAAATTCCGTACGAACGCCACTGGTGGAATTAAAAAAAAATGGGGAACACTCAATAATGCCTCTTGATACATACTACACGTATACCACGTTTCATTAAAATATCTAAAGTGGTATTACAGGAATTAATAAAAAACTATTTATTTTCGAAAACTTTATCACCCTGTATCTCAAAAGTTAAGACCTTTAGGTCATATGTTCATATGAAGTTTTCTCTTTAACATGACGAGTAGTATACGGTCCCGCTACCTCAGCAAAAAAAAAAACTATTTATTTTCGAAAACTTTATCACCCTGTATCTCAAAAGCTAAGACCTTTAGGTCATATGTTCATATGAAGTTTTCTTTTTATCATGACGACTAATATACGATCCCGCTACGTCCAGCAAAAAAAAAAAAAAAAAATCTTCCCTGAAATATGGACATTCATTTTGGAAAGTGTCTGTATAGCGGGTTTTATTCAATCAAAGTCGGCCATATTCCGCTCTTTACTATAATAATAGCTGTCGCAGAGGTAAATGGGCATCCCTCCTGCGACCTTACGGAAGGACTAAACTCGAAAAGGGGGTGCCGATCGACGGGGAAAGGATTTTTCTATAAAAATTATTAGATTTCGCCGCAGGCCAACGTCGAATCCTGTAAGATTAGCATACGAATTAAAAATTCGCGTTTGACCGAACTTTGAGCGCTTATATCTCCCGAACGGTTAACGCTACGCCAAAACTATTCATGTCCGAACATATTCTCCTCGACGAGTACTTGGTTATTTTGGGGAAAAATTTTTTTTTTCCGATTAAAACTAAAAAATACAGCGTCGGGGCGCCGACGCCCAATAAGACGACGCTTTCCCAGACGGGACCGCCGAACCGGCCGTATTTATAATGACGATTTCCAAAATTTCAAACTTCAACGCCTTTCTAAACCGGTTATTTTTTGCAAAACATCCCCAAAATACGTCAAAACAGATATTACACATTTCTATATCGCCATACGATTTGAGAATTTACGAGCTTCCGTGGCGTAGAGGAACGGACGCTGGCCCACGGCGGTAGAGGTACGGCGTTCAAATCTCGACGAGGGGTACTATGGCTTTTTTCTTTCGTTTTTTGTTTTTTTTTTTATTAATGATTGAAAAGAATAATATATAAAATAAAGAAGTCTTCATTTCAACGGCGACGAAACACAAGAAATAATAATTAAAAAAACACGAGGAATCATTAAATGCGTTAAAGAATTTCCAATTTTTTACAATAGTCCGATTGGAAAAACGTTATTATTTATACTAAAAATCGTTTCTTATTTTGTGGTTCAATAAATAACACAAGTAGTAATCATTACAAACATCTCTCTATGTCTAAAAGTAATTTAAAAATATGAAACAAGTAAGAATAGTCTAATTATCTGTATGTCAGTGTATTATCGAGATTATACTAAGTATATATCTACATATTTTCGAAAAGAGCCAAAAAGTCTTATGTGTATACATTCTTTTTTTATTTCTCTCCAGCGCGCCTTTAAGGGGGTCAATTTTTTTTTCTCCGTTCTCCAATGTACAGGGAAATTGAATGTCAATATTTTAGGGAACGATTTTATGATGTATTTTAAAAAGGAAACTTATATAAACTTATATATGAACGTGTGACCTAAACGTCTGTCAAAGTAGGTAGCTGAAATTCCGTACGAACGCCACTGGTGGAATTAAAAAAAAATGGGGAACACTCAATAATGCCTCTTGATACATACTACACGTATACCACGTTTCATTAAAATATCTAAAGTGGTATTACAGGAATTAATAAAAAACTATTTATTTTCGAAAACTTTATCACCCTGTATCTCAAAAGTTAAGACCTTTAGGTCATATGTTCATATGAAGTTTTCTCTTTAACATGACGAGTAGTATACGGTCCCGCTACCTCAGCAAAAAAAAAAAACTATTTATTTTCGAAAACTTTATCACCCTGTATCTCAAAAAGCTAAGACCTTTAGGTCATATGTTCATATGAAGTTTTCTTTTTATCATGACGACTAATATACGATCCCGCTACGTCCAGCAAAAAAAAAAAAAAAAAATCTTTCCCTGAAATATGGACATTCATTTTGGAAAGTGTCTGTATAGCGGGTTTTATTCAATCAAAGTCGGCCATATTCCGCTCTTTACTATACTAATTGGTGATTGTAGAGTTGATTGGGCGTCCCTCCTGCGACCTTACGGAAGGAGGAAAATCAACACGTAGGGTGTCGATAGACGCCTAAAGGATTGTTCTATACAAATGGCTAGGTTTTCCGGCGAACTGACCTTGACATTTCCCGATGTTTTCAGATTAGTGGGAAATTCGCGTTTATCTCCCGAACGGTTAACGCTACGCCAAAACTATTCATGTCCGAACATATTCTCCTCGACGAGTACTTGGTTATTTTGGGAAAAAATTTTTTCCGATTAAAACTAAAAAATACAGCGTCGGGGCGCCGACGCCCAATAAGACGACGCTTTCCCAGACGTGACCGCCGAACCGGCCGTATTTATAATGACGATTTCCAAAATTTCAAAAGTTCCAACGCCTTTCTAAACCGCTTATTTTTTGATAAACGTCGCCAAAATTCCTCAAAACAGATAGGTACTAGATATTTCTATATGAGAATATGATATCTCGAATTTACGAGCTCCTGTGGCGCATCGGAACGGACGGTGGCCCACGGCGCTAGAGGTACGGCGTTCAAATCTCGACGAGGGATACTATGGTTTTTTTTCTTTGGTTTTTTGTTTTTTTTTATTAATGATTGAAAAGAATAATATATAAAATAAAGAAGTCTTCATTTCAACGGCGACGAAACACAAGAAATAATAATTAAAAAAACACGATGAATCATTAAATGCGTTAAAGAATTTCCAATTTTTTACAATTGTCCGATTGGAAAAACGTTATTATTTATACTAAAAATCGTTTCTTATTTTGTGGTTCAATAAATACCACAAGTAGTAATAATTACAAACATCTCTCCATGTCTAAAAGTAATTTAAAAATATGAAACAAGTAAGAATAGTTTAATTATCTGTATGTCAGTGTATTATCGAGATTATACTAAGTATATATCTACATATTTTCGAAAGAGCTAAAAAAGTCTTATTTGTATACATTCAGGGGAAATTGAATGTCAATATTTTAGGGAACGATTTTATGATGTATTTTAAAAGGAAACTTATATAAACTTATATATGAACGTGTGACCTAAACGTCTGTCAAAGTAGGTAGCTGAAATTCCGTACGAACGCCACTGGTGGAATTAAAAAAAAATGGGGAACACTCAATAATGCCTCTTGATACATACTACACGTATACCACGTTTCATTAAAATATCTAAAGTGGTATTACAGGAATTAATAAAAAACTATTTATTTTCGAAAACTTTATCACCCTGTATCTCAAAAGTTAAGACCTTTAGGTCATATGTTCATATGAAGTTTTCTCTTTAACATGACGAGTAGTATACGATCCCGCTACGTCCAGCAAAAAAAAAAAACTATTTATTTTCGAAAACTTTATCACCCTGTATCTCAAAAGCTAAGACCTTTAGGTCATATGTTCATATGAAGTTTTCTTTTTATCATGACGACTAATATACGATCCCGCTACGTCCAGCAAAAAAAAAAAAAAAAAAAAAAAAAAAGATCTGTAGTCAACGACTTTGACAGGTAAACATTGAAATTCCTAACAAATTTCCTCTCTTCTAAAAATTACGAGATTTATTTAATATTTGTACATTAACACCTATACAGAGGTTACCCGTAAGGACTTATTTGTTACTGTTTTACGTAATCCGACAGCTTTTTAATATACCTAATCAAGGACGTTAGTGAATTTTCTTATTTATCTGACGTATATATGTTTAGTGCAAGGTATCAAGCGCGCAATTTGAATATTATGGTATTTCTGAACACATGTTATCTCTTCAAAAATATAAGTATATACGTCATGTTAAAAACATTTGTCAATATACTAATAGATAACACATTTTCACCTATAAATAATATATTCCGTTATTATTAATAACAATAGTTGAAAGAATACATCTAACGCGAAACGTGAAAAGTCAAATTGTAATCATCAAAACCTCATTACGTAAAATAATGAAAAAAATAGTACATGACGTCATTTACTTATTACCAAAAAAATATATTTAAAAATTAAATACGTTAAAATACGTACAAAATACGCATCTTTAATAACTATAGCAAAAATCATTAGGCGGCCCTCATAATAAATCGTTGACGTTAGCGCGTCTGCGATCAAAATTTGAACTGTCAAGACGGATTTTTACACTTAGAAGGTTATAGGGTTTATTAGTTCTTTTCATATTACTACCGGAAAATTTTAATTTCTTCCCAACGATATTAAAAATATTGATAAACACATTTGTCAATACTCTGTTTGATAAAATGTATAAATCGTAGAATGATGACTTAAATTCATAATTCAGCAAGTATACAGGGTAACTATTTATTTTCGACCATACTTTACAGTTATGTAAAATAACGAGCGTTTCTACATAGAATGCCATTGATTTATTAAAATAGTCCGTGAAAAAATCGATTAAAATAAAATAAGTATGCACATTGCTTTCATACTGCTCAATTCGTATAACTTTTTTTTCATTTTAGTAGTTCTTTTTAGCTGGGACACCTCGACATATTCTGTCGGGTTAAGATTAGCGGAAATGCTGGTCGGTGGGCCGGAAGAGTTCAGTCTAAATTCGGGAATACTTGGGATGGGTCAGCTTAGACCAAACTCGAAGAGTTTGGGCCATATTCAACTAGTTACTATAATAATAGCTGTCGCAGGGTAAATGGGCATCCCTCCTGCGACCTTTACGGAAGGACTAAACTCGAAAAGGGGTGCCGATCGACGGGAAAGGATTTTTCTATAAAAATTATTAGATTTCGCCGCAGGCCAACGTCCGAATCCTGTAAGATTAGCATACGAATTAAAAATTCGCGTTTGACCGAACTTTGAGCGCTTATATCTCCCGAACGGTTAACGCTACGCCAAAACTATTCATGTCCGAACATATTCTCCTCGACGAGTACTTGGTTATTTTGGGGAAAAATTTTTTTTCCGATTAAAACTAAAAAATACAGCGTCGGGCGCCGACGCCCAATAAGACGACGCTTTCCCAGACGGGACCGCCGAACCGGCCGTATTTATAATGACGATTTCCAAAATTTCAAACTTCCAACGCCTTTCTAAACCGGTTATTTTTTGCAAAACATCCCCAAAATACGTCAAAACAGATATTACACATTTCTATATCGCCATACGATTTGAGAATTTACGAGCTTCCGTGGCGTAGAGGAACGGACGCTGGCCCACGGCGGTAGAGGTACGGCGTTCAAATCTCGACGAGGGGTACTATGGCTTTTTCTTTCGTTTTTGTTTTTTATTAATGATTGAAAAGAATAATATATAAAATAAAGAAGTCTTCATTTCAACGGCGACGAAACACAAGAAATAATAATTAAAAAAACACGAGGAATCATTAAATGCGTTAAAGAATTTCCAATTTTTTACAATAGTCCGATTGGAAAAACGTTATTATTTATACTAAAAATCGTTTCTTATTTTGTGGTTCAATAAATAACACAAGTAGTAATCATTACAAACATCTCTCTATGTCTAAAAGTAATTTAAAAATATGAAACAAGTAAGAATAGTTTAATTATCTGTATGTCAGTGTATTATCGAGATTATACTAAGTATATATCTACATATTTTCGAAAGAGCCAAAAAGTCTTATGTGTATACATTCTTTTTTTATTTCTCTCCAGCGCGCCTTTAAGGGGTCAATTTTTTTTTCTCCGTTCTCCAATGTACAGGGAAATTGAATGTCAATATTTTAGGAACGATTTTATGATGTATTTTAAAAAGGAAACTTATATAAACTTATATATGAACGTGTGACCTAAACGTCTGTCAAAGTAGGTAGCTGAAATTCCGTACGAACGCCACTGGTGGAATTAAAAAAATGGGGAACACTCAATAATGCCTCTTGATACATACTACACGTATACCACGTTTCATTAAAATATCTAAAGTGGTATTACAGGAATTAATAAAAAACTATTTATTTTCGAAAACTTTATCACCCTGTATCTCAAAAGTTAAGACCTTTAGGTCATATGTTCATATGAAGTTTTCTCTTTAACATGACGAGTAGTATACGGTCCCGCTACCTCAGCAAAAAAAAAACTATTTATTTTCGAAAACTTTATCACCCTGTATCTCAAAAGCTAAGACCTTTAGGTCATATGTTCATATGAAGTTTTCTTTTTATCATGACGACTAATATACGATCCCGCTACGTCCAGCAAAAAAAACAAAAAAATCTTTCCCTGAAATATGGACATTCATTTTGAAAGTGTCTGTATAGCGGGTTTTATTCAATCAAAGTCGGCCATATTCCGCTCTTTACTATAATAATAGCTGTCGCAGGGGTAAATGGGCATCCCTCCTGCGACCTTACGGAAGGACTAAACTCGAAAAGGGGGTGCCGATCGACGGGGAAAGGATTTTTCTATAAAAATTATTAGATTTCGCCGCAGGCCAACGTCCGAATCCTGTAAGATTAGCATACGAATTAAAAATTCGCGTTTGACCGAACTTTGAGCGCTTATATCTCCCGAACGGTTAACGCTACGCCAAAACTATTCATGTCCGAACATATTCTCCTCGACGAGTACTTGGTTATTTTGGGAAAAAATTTTTTTTCCGATTAAAACTAAAAAATACAGCGTCAGGGCGCCGACGCCCAATAAGACGACGCTTTCCCAGACGGGACCGCCGAACCGGCCGTATTTATAATGACGATTTCAAAATTTCAAACTTCCAACGCCTTTCTAAACCGGTTATTTTTTGCAAAACATCCCCAAAATACGTCAAAACAGATATTACACATTTCTATATCGCCATACGATTTGAGAATTTACGAGCTTCCGTGGCGTAGAGGAACGGACGCTGGCCCACGGCGGTAGAGGTACGGCGTTCAAATCTCGACGAGGGTACTATGGCTTTTTTCTTTCGTTTTTTGTTTTTTTTTATTAATGATTGAAAAGAATAATATATAAAATAAAGAAGTCTTCATTTCAACGGCGACGAAACACAAGAAATAATAATTAAAAAAACACGAGGAATCATTAAATGCGTTAAAGAATTTCCAATTTTTTACAATAGTCCGATTGGAAAAACGTTATTATTTATACTAAAAATCGTTTCTTATTTTGTGGTTCAATAAATAACACAAGTAGTAATCATTACAAACATCTCTCTATGTCTAAAAGTAATTTAAAAATATGAAACAAGTAAGAATAGTTTAATTATCTGTATGTCAGTGTATTATCGAGATTATACTAAGTATATATCTACATATTTTCGAAAAGAGCCAAAAGTCTTATGTGTATACATTCTTTTTTTATTTCTCTCCAGCGCGCCTTTAAGGGGATCAATTTTTTTTTTCTCCGTTCTCCAATGTACAGGGAAATTGAATGTCAATATTTTAGGGAACGATTTTATGATGTATTTTAAAAAGGAAACTTATATAAACTTATATATGAACGTGTGACCTAAACGTCTGTCAAAGTAGGTAGCTGAAATTCCGTACGAACGCCACTGGTGGAATTAAAAAAAATGGGGAACACTCAATAATGCCTCTTGATACATACTACACGTATACCACGTTTCATTAAAATATCTAAAGTGGTATTACAGGAATTAATAAAAAACTATTTATTTTCGAAAACTTTATCACCCTGTATCTCAAAAGTTAAGACCTTTAGGTCATATGTTCATATGAAGTTTTCTCTTTAACATGACGAGTAGTATACGGTCCCGCTACCTCAGCAAAAAAAAAACTATTTATTTTCGAAAACTTTATCACCCTGTATCTCAAAAGCTAAGACCTTTAGGTCATATGTTCATATGAAGTTTTCTTTTTATCATGACGACTAATATACGATCCCGCTACGTCCAGCAAAAAAAACAAAAAAAAATCTTTCCCTGAAATATGGACATTCATTTTGGAAAGTGTCTGTATAGCGGGTTTTATTCAATCAAAGTCGGCCATATTCCGCTCTTTTACTATACTAATTGGTGATTGTAGAGTTGATTGGGCGTCCCTCCTGCGACCTTACGGAAGGAGGAAAATCAACACGTAGGGTGTCGATAGACGCCTAAAGGATTGTTCTATACAAATGGCTAGGTTTTCCCGGCGAACTGACCTTGACATTTCCCGATGTTTTCAGATTAGTGGGAAATTCGCGTTTATCTCCCGAACGGTTAACGCTACGCCAAAACTATTCATGTCCGAACATATTCTCCTCGACGAGTACTTGGTTATTTTGGGGAAAAAAATTTTTTCCGATTAAAACTAAAAAATACAGCGTCGGGGCGCCGACGCCCAATAAGACGACGCTTTCCCAGACGTGACCGCCGAACCGGCCGTATTTATAATGACGATTTCCAAAATTTCAAAGTTCCAACGCCTTTCTAAACCGCTTATTTTTTGATAAACGTCGCCAAAATTCCTCAAAACAGATAGGTACTAGATATTTCTATATGAGAATATGATATCTCGAATTTACGAGCTCCTGTGGCGCATCGGAACGGACGGTGGCCCACGGCGCTAGAGGTACGGCGTTCAAATCTCGACGAGGATACTATGGTTTTTTCTTTGGTTTTTTGTTTTTTTTTTTTATTAATGATTGAAAAGAATAATATATAAAATAAAGAAGTCTTCATTTCAACGGCGACGAAACACAAGAAATAATAATTAAAAAAACACGATGAATCATTAAATGCGTTAAAGAATTTCCAATTTTTTACAATTGTCCGATTGGAAAAACGTTATTATTTATACTAAAAATCGTTTCTTATTTTGTGGTTCAATAAATACCACAAGTAGTAATAATTACAAACATCTCTCCATGTCTAAAAGTAATTTAAAAATATGAAACAAGTAAGAATAGTTTAATTATCTGTATGTCAGTGTATTATCGAGATTATACTAAGTATATATCTACATATTTTCGAAAGAGCTAAAAAGTCTTATTTGTATACATTCAGGGAAATTGAATGTCAATATTTTAGGAACGATTTTATGATGTATTTTAAAAAGGAAACTTATATAAACTTATATATGACGTGTGACCTAAACGTCTGTCAAAGTAGGTAGCTGAAATTCCGTACGAACGCCACTGCGGTGGAATTAAAAAAATGGGAACACTCAATAATGCCTCTTGATACATACTACACGTATACCACGTTTCATTAAAATATCTAAAGTGGTATTACAGGAATTAATAAAAAACTATTTATTTTCGAAAACTTTATCACCCTGTATCTCAAAAGTTAAGACCTTTAGGTCATATGTTCATATGAAGTTTTCTCTTTAACATGACGAGTAGTATACGGTCCCGCTACCTCAGCAAAAAAAAAAAACTATTTATTTTCGAAAACTTTATCACCCTGTATCTCAAAAGCTAAGACCTTTAGGTCATATGTTCATATGAAGTTTTCTTTTTATCATGACGACTAATATACGATCCCGCTACGTCCAGCAAAAAAAAAAAAAAAAATCGTTCCCTGAAATATGGACATTCATTTTGGAAAGTGCCTGTATAGCGGGTTTTATTCAATCAAAGTCGGCCATATTCCGCTCTTTACTATAATAATAGCTGTCGCAGAGGTAAATGGGCATCCCTCCTGCGACCTTACGGAAGGACTAAACTCGAAAAGGGGGTGCCGATCGACGGGAAAGGATTTTTCTATAAAAATTATTAGGTTTCGCCGCAGACCAACGTCCGAATCCTGTAAGATTAGCATTCGAATTAAAAATTCGCGTTAGAGCGGACTTTGAGCGCTTATATCTCCCGAACGGTTAACGCTACGCCAAAACTATTCATGTCCGAACATATTCTCCTCGACGAGTACTTGGTTATTTTGGGGAAAAAATTTTTTCCGATTAAAACTAAAAAATACAGCGTCGGGGCGCCGACGCCCAATAAGACGACGCTTTCCCAGACGTGACCGCCGAACCGGCCGTATTTATAATGACGATTTCCAAAATTTCAAAGTTCCAACGCCTTTCTAAACCGCTTATTTTTTGATAAACGTCGCCAAAATTCCTCAAAACAGATAGGTACTAGATATTTCTATATGAGAATATGATATCTCGAATTTACGAGCTCCTGTGGCGCATCGGAACGGACGGTGGCCCACGGCGCTAGAGGTACGGCGTTCAAATCTCGACGAGGGATACTATGGCTTTTTTCTTTGGTTTTTTGTTTTTTTTTATTAATGATTGAAAAGAATAATATATAAAATAAAGAAGTCTTCATTTCAACGGCGACGAAACACAAGAAATAATAATTAAAAAAACACGATGAATCATTAAATGCGTTAAAGAATTTCCAATTTTTTACAATTGTCCGATTGGAAAAACGTTATTATTTATACTAAAAATCGTTTCTTATTTTGTGGTTCAATAAATAACACAAGTAGTAATCATTACAAACATCTCTCCATGTCTAAAAGTAATTTAAAAATATGAAACAAGTAAGAATAGTTTAATTATCTGTATGTCAGTGTATTATCGAGATTATACTAAGTATATATCTACATATTTTCGAAAGAGCCAAAAAGTCTTATTTGTATACATTCATTTGTATACATTCAGGGGAAATTGAATGTCAATATTTTAGGGAACGATTTTATGATGTATTTTAAAAAGGAAACTTATATAAACTTATATATGAACGTGTGACCTAAACGTCTGTCAAAGTAGGTAGCTGAAATTCCGTACGAACGCCACTGGTGGAATTAAAAAAAAATGGGGAACACTCAATAATGCCTCTTGATACATACTACACGTATACCACGTTTCATTAAAATATCTAAAGTGGTATTACAGGAATTAATAAAAAACTATTTATTTTCGAAAACTTTATCACCCTGTATCTCAAAAGTTAAGACCTTTAGGTCATATGTTCATATGAAGTTTTCTCTTTAACATGACGAGTAGTATACGGTCCCGCTACCTCAGCAAAAAAAAAAAACTATTTATTTTCGAAAACTTTATCACCCTGTATCTCAAAAGCTAAGACCTTTAGGTCATATGTTCATATGAAGTTTTCTTTTTATCATGACGACTAATATACGATCCCGCTACGTCCAGCAAAAAAAAAAAAAAAAATCGTTTCCCTGAAATATGGACATTCATTTTGGAAAGTGCCTGTATAGCGGGTTTTATTCAATCAAAGTCGGCCATATTCCGCTCTTTACTATAATAATAGCTGTCGCAGAGGTAAATGGGCATCCCTCCTGCGACCTTACGGAAGGACTAAACTCGAAAAGGGGGTGCCGATCGACGGGGAAAGGATTTTTCTATAAAAATTATTAGATTTCGCCGCAGGCCAACGTCCGAATCCTGTAAGATTAGCATTCGAATTAAAAATTCGCGTTAGAGCGGACTTTGAGCGCTTATATCTCCCGAACGGTTAACGCTACGCCAAAACTATTCATGTCCGAACATATTCTCCTCGACGAGTACTTGGTTATTTTGGGGAAAAAATTTTTTCCGATTAAAACTAAAAAATACAGCGTCGGGGCGCCGACGCCCAATAAGACGACGCTTTCCCAGACGTGACCGCCGAACCGGCCGTATTTATAATGACGATTTCCAAAATTTCAAACTTCCAACGCCTTTCTAAACCGCTTATTTTTTGATAAACGTCGCCAAAATACGTCAAAACAGATACTACTATATTTCTATATCGAGAATATGATTTGAGAATTTACGAGCTCCTGTGGCGCATCGGAACGGACGGTGGCCCACGGCGCTAGAGGTACGGCGTTCAAATCTCGACGAGGGATACTATGGCTTTTTTCTTTGGTTTTTTGTTTTTTTTTATTAATGATTGAAAAGAATAATATATAAAATAAAGAAGTCTTCATTTCAACGGCGACGAAACACAAGAAATAATAATTAAAAAAACACGATGAATCATTAAATGCGTTAAAGAATTTCCAATTTTTTACAATAGTCCGATTGGAAAAACGTTATTATTTATACTAAAAATCGTTTCTTATTTTGTGGTTCAATAAATAACACAAGTAGTAATAATTACAAACATCTCTCCATGTCTAAAAGTAATTTAAAAATATGAAACAAGTAAGAATAGTTTAATTATCTGTATGTCAGTGTATTATCGAGATTATACTAAGTATATATCTACATATTTTCGAAAGAGCCAAAAAGTCTTATTTGTATACAATGTCAGGGGAAATTGAATGTCAATATTTTAGGGAACGATTTTATGATGTATTTTAAAAAGGAAACTTATATAAACTTATATATGAACGTGTGACCTAAACGTCTGTCAAAGTAGGTAGCTGAAATTCCGTACGAACGCCACTGGTGGAATTAAAAAAAAATGGGGAACACTCAATAATGCCTCTTGATACATACTACACGTATACCACGTTTCATTAAAATATCTAAAGTGGTATTACAGGAATTAATAAAAAACTATTTATTTTCGAAAACTTTATCACCCTGTATCTCAAAAGTTAAGACCTTTAGGTCATATGTTCATATGAAGTTTTCTCTTTAACATGACGAGTAGTATACGGTCCCGCTACCTCAGCAAAAAAAAAAAACTATTTATTTTCGAAAACTTTATCACCCTGTATCTCAAAAGCTAAGACCTTTAGGTCATATGTTCATATGAAGTTTTCTTTTTATCATGACGACTAATATACGATCCCGCTACGTCCAGCAAAAAAAAAAAAAAAATCGTTCCCTGAAATATGGACATTCATTTTGGAAAGTGCCTGTATAGCGGGTTTTATTCAATCAAAGTCGGCCATATTCCGCTCTTTACTATAATAATAGCTGTCGCAGAGGTAAATGGGCATCCCTCCTGCGACCTTACGGAAGGACTAAACTCGAAAAGGGGGTGCCGATCGACGGGGAAAGGATTTTTCTATAAAAATTATTAGATTTCGCCGCAGACCAACGTCCGAATCCTGTAAGATTAGCATTCGAATTAAAAATTCGCGTTAGAGCGGACTTTGAGCGCTTATATCTCCCGAACGGTTAACGCTACGCCAAAACTATTCATGTCCGAACATATTCTCCTCGACGAGTACTTGGTTATTTTGGGGAAAAATTTTTTTCCGATTAAAACTAAAAAATACAGCGTCGGGGCGCCGACGCCCAATAAGACGACGCTTTCCCAGACGTGACCGCCGAACCGGCCGTATTTATAATGACGATTTCCAAAATTTCAAACTTCCAACGCCTTTCTAAACCGCTTATTTTTTGCATAAACGTCGCCAAAATACGTCAAAACAGATAGGTACTAGATATTTCTATATCGAGAATATGATTTGAGAATTTACGAGCTTCCGTGGCGCATCGGAACGGACGGTGGCCCACGGCGGTAGAGGTACGGCGTTCAAATCTCGACGAGGGGTACTATGGCTTTTTTCTTTGGTTTTTTGTTTTTTTTTTTATTAATGATTGAAAAGAATAATATATAAAATAAAGAAGTCTTCATTTCAACGGCGACGAAACACAAGAAATAATAATTAAAAAAACACGAGGAATCATTAAATGCGTTAAAGAATTTCCAATTTTTTACAATAGTCCGATTGGAAAAACGTTATTATTTATACTAAAAATCGTTTCTTATTTTGTGGTTCAATAAATAACACAAGTAGTAATCATTACAAACATCTCTCCATGTCTAAAAGTAATTTAAAAATATGAAACAAGTAAGAATAGTTTAATTATCTGTATGTCAGTGTATTATCGAGATTATACTAAGTATATATCTACATATTTTCGAAAGAGCCAAAAAGTCTTATTTGTATACATTCTTTAGAGGGAAATTGAATGTCAATATTTTAGGGAACGATTTTATGATGTATTTTAAAAAGGAAACTTATATAAACTTATATATGAACGTGTGACCTAAACGTCTGTCAAAGTAGGTAGCTGAAATTCCGTACGAACGCCACTGGTGGAATTAAAAAAAAATGGGGAACACTCAATAATGCCTCTTGATACATACTACACGTATACCACGTTTCATTAAAATATCTAAAGTGGTATTACAGGAATTAATAAAAAACTATTTATTTTCGAAAACTTTATCACCCTGTATCTCAAAAGTTAAGACCTTTAGGTCATATGTTCATATGAAGTTTTCTCTTTAACATGACGAGTAGTATACGGTCCCGCTACCTCAGCAAAAAAAAAAACTATTTATTTTCGAAAACTTTATCACCCTGTATCTCAAAAGCTAAGACCTTTAGGTCATATGTTCATATGAAGTTTTCTTTTTATCATGACGACTAATATACGATCCCGCTACGTCCAGCAAAAAAAAAAAAAAAATCGTTCCCTGAAATATGGACATTCATTTTGGAAAGTGCCTGTATAGCGGGTTTTATTCAATCAAAGTCGGCCATATTCCGCTCTTTACTATAATAATAGCTGTCGCAGGGGTAAATGGGCATCCCTCCTGCGACCTTACGGAAGGACTAAACTCGAAAAGGGGGTGCCGATCGACGGGGAAAGGATTTTTCTATAAAAATTATTAGATTTCGCCGCAGGCCAACGTCCGAATCCTGTAAGATTAGCATTCGAATTAAAAATTCGCGTTAGAGCGGACTTTGAGCGCTTATATCTCCCGAACGGTTAACGCTACGCCAAAACTATTCATGTCCGAACATATTCTCCTCGACGAGTACTTGGTTATTTTGGGGAAAAAATTTTTTTCCGATTTAAAACTAAAAATACAGCGTCAGGGCGCCGACGCCAATAAGACGACGCTTTCCCAGACGTGACCGCCGAACCGGCCGTATTTATAATGACGATTTCAAAATTTCAAAGGCCAACGCCTTTTTCTACCGACGCTTATTTTTTGATGGCATTAGCAAAATTCCTCAAAACAGATAGGTACTAGATATTTCTATATGAGAATAGTGAGGGGGAGTATCTCGAATTTACGACTCTGTGGCGCATCGGGACGGACGGTGGCGGCGTAAGTACGGCGTTCAAATCTCGACGAGGATACTATGGTTTTTTTCTTTGGTTTTTTGTTTTTTTTTATTAATGATTGAAAAGAATAATATATAAAATAAAGAAGTCTTCATTTCAACGGCGACGAAACACAGAAATAATAATTAAAAAAACACGATGAATCATTAAATGCGTTAAAGAATTTCCAATTTTTTACAATTGTCCGATTGGAAAAACGTTATTATTTATACTAAAAATCGTTTCTTATTTTGTGGTTCAATAAATACACAAGTAGTAATAATTACAAACATCTCTCCATGTCTAAAAGTAATTTAAAAATATGAAACAAGTAAGAATAGTTTAATTATCTGTATGTCAGTGTATTATCGAGATTATACTAAGTATATATCTACATATTTTCGAAAGAGCTAAAAAGTCTTATTTGTATACATTCAGGGGGAAATTGAATGTCAATATTTTGGGAACGATTTTATGATGTATTTTAAAAAAGGAAACTTATATAAACTTATATATGAACGTGTGACCTAAACGTCTGTCAAAGTAGGTAGCTGAAATTCGTACGAACGCCACTGGTGGAATTAAAAAAAAATGGGGAACACTCAATAATGCCTCTTGATACATACTACACGTATACCACGTTTCATTAAAATATCTAAAGTGGTATTACAGGAATTAATAAAAAACTATTTATTTTCGAAAACTTTATCACCCTGTATCTCAAAGTTAAGACCTTTAGGTCATATGTTCATATGAAGTTTTCTCTTTAACATGACGAGTAGTATACGATCCCGCTACGTCAGCAAAAAAACTATTTATTTTCGAAAACTTTATCACCCTGTATTTCAAAAGCTAAGACCTTTAGGTCATATGTTCATATGAAGTTTTCTTTTTATCATGACGACTAATATACGATCCCGCTACGTCCAGCAAAAAAAAAAAAAAAAAAAACCCTTCCCTGAAATATGGACATTCATTTTGGAAAGTGCCTGTATAGCGGGTTTATTCAATCAAGACAGCCATATTCCGCTCTTTTACTATACTAATTGGTGATTGTAGAGTTGATTGGGCGTCCCTCCTGCGACCTTACGGAAGGAGGAAAATCAACACGTAGGGTGTCGATAGACGCCTAAAGATTGTTCTATACAAATGGCTAGGTTTTCCGGCGAACTGACCTTGACATTTCCCGATGTTTCAGTTAGTGGGAAATTCGCGTTTATCTCCCGAACGGTTAACGCTACGCCAAAACTATTCATGTCCGAACATATTCTCCTCGACGAGTACTTGGTTATTTTGGAAAAAAAATTTTTTCCGATTAAAACTAAAAAATACAGCGTCGGGGTGCCGACGCCCAATAAGACGACGCTTTCCCAGACGTGACCGCCGAACCGGCCGTATTTATAATGACGATTTCCAAAATTTCAAAGTTCCAACGCCTTTCTAAAGCGCTTATTTTTTGATAAACGTCGCCAAATTCCTCAAAACAGATAGGTACTAGATGTTTCTATATGAGAATATGATATCTCGAATTTACGAGCTCCTGTGGCGCATCGGAACGGACGGTGGCCCACGGCGCTAGAGGTACGGCGTTCAAATCTCGACGGGGATACTATGGTTTTTTTTTCTTTGGTTTTTTGTTTTTTTTTATTAATGATTGAAAAGAATAATATATAAAATAAAGTCTTCATTTCAACGGCGACGAAACACAAGAAATAATAATTAAAAAAACACGAGGAATCATTAAATGCGTTAAAGAATTTCCAATTTTTTACAATAGTCCGATTGGAAAAACGTTATTATTTATACTAAAAATCGTTTCTTATTTTGTGGTTCAATAAATAACACAAGTAGTAATCATTACAAACATCTCTCCATGTCTAAAAGTAATTTAAAAATATGAAACAAGTAAGAATAGTTTAATTATCTGTATGTCAGTGTATTATCGAGATTATACTAAGTATATATCTACATATTTTCGAAAGAGCCAAAAAGTCTTATTTGTATAATTTTTTTTCATTCAGGGGAAATTGAATGTCAATATTTTAGGGAACGATTTTATGATGTATTTTAAAAAGGAAACTTATATAAACTTATATATGAACGTGTGACCTAAACGTCTGTCAAAGTAGGTAGCTGAAATTCCGTACGAACGCCACTGGTGGAATTAAAAAAAATGGGGAACACTCAATAATGCCTCTTGATACATACTACACGTATACCACGTTTCATTAAAATATCTAAAGTGGTATTACAGGAATTAATAAAAAACTATTTATTTTCGAAAACTTTATCACCCTGTATCTCAAAAGTTAAGACCTTTAGGTCATATGTTCATATGAAGTTTTCTCTTTAACATGACGAGTAGTATACGGTCCCGCTACCTCAGCAAAAAAAAAAACTATTTATTTTCGAAAACTTTATCACCCTGTATCTCAAAAGCTAAGACCTTTAGGTCATATGTTCATATGAAGTTTTCTTTTTATCATGACGACTAATATACGATCCCGCTACGTCCAGCAAAAAAAAAAAAAAAATCGTTCCCTGAAATATGGACATTCATTTTGGAAAGTGCCTGTATAGCGGGTTTTATTCAATCAAAGTCGGCCATATTCCGCTCTTTACTATAATAATAGCTGTCGCAGAGGTAAATGGGCATCCCTCCTGCGACCTTACGGAAGGACTAAACTCGAACACGTAAGTGTCGATAGACGCCTAAAGGATTGTTCTATACAAATGGCTAGGTTTTCCGGCGAACGGCCTTGACATTTCCCGATGTTTTCAGATTAGTGGGAAATTCGCGTTTATCTCCCGAACGGTTAACGCTACGCCAAAACTATTCATGTCCGAACATATTCTCCTCGACGAGTACTTGGTTATTTTGGGAAAAAAAATTTTTCCGATTAAAACTAAAAAATACAGCGTCGGGGTGCCGACACCCAATAAGACGACGCTTTCCCAGACGTGACCGCCGAACCGGCCGTATTTATAATGACGATTTCCAAAATTTCAAAGTTCCAACGCCTTCTAAACCGCTTATTTTGATAAACGTCACCAAAATTCCTCAAAACAGATAGGTACTAGATATTTCTATATGAGAATATGATATCTCGAATTTACGAGCTCCTGTGGCGCATCGGAACGGACGGTGGCCCACGGCGCTAGAGGTACGGCGTTCAAATCTCGACGAGGGATACTATGGTTTTTTTTTCTTTGGTTTTTTGTTTTTTTTTATTAATGATTGAAAAGAATAATATATAAAATAAAGAAGTCTTCATTTCAACGGCGACGAAACACAAGAAATAATTAAAACACGATGAATCATTAAATGCGTTAAAGAAGTGCAATTTTTTACAATTGTCCGATTGAAAAAACGTTATTATTTATACTAAAAATCGTTTCTTATTTTGTGGTTCAATAAATACCACAAGTAGTAATAATTACAAACATCTCTCCATGTCTAAAAGTAATTTAAAAATATGAAACAAGTAAGAATAGTTTAATTATCTGTATGTCAGTGTATTATCGAGATTATACTAAGTATATATCTACATATTTTCAGAGCTAAAAGTCTTATTTGTATACATTCAGGAAATTGAATGTCAATATTTTAGGGAACGATTTTATGATGTATTTTAAAAAGGAAACTTATATAAACTTATATATGAACGTGTGACCTAAACGTCTGTCAAAGTAGGTAGCTGAAATTCCGTACGAACGCCACTGGTGGAATTAAAAAAAAATGGGGAACACTCAATGGATGCCTCTTGATACATAAAAACCTACGTTTCATTAAAATATCTAAAGTGGTATTACAGGAATTAATAAAAAACTATTTATTTTCGAAAACTTTATCACCCTGTATCTCAAAAAGTTAAGACCTTTAGGTCATATGTTCATATGAAGTTTCTCTTTAACATGACGAGTGTATACGATCCCGCGGACGTCCAACAAAAAAAAACTATTTATTTTCGAAAACTTTATCACCCTGTATCTCAAAAAAGCTAAGACCTTTAGGTCATATGTTCATATGAAGTTTTCTTTTATCATGACGATCCCGCTACGATCCAGCAAAAAAAAAAAAAAAACCCTTCCCGAAATATGGACATTCATTTTGGAAAGTGCCTGTATAGCGGGTTTTATTCAATCAAGACAGCCATATTCCGCTCTTTTACTATACTAATTGGTGATTGTAGAGTTGATTGGGCGTCCCTCCTGCGACCTTAAGAAAGGAAAATCAACAAGGTGTCGATAGACGCCTAAAGGATTTTTCCCTGAAACATCGTTCAGTTTTCGCCGTATATCAACGTCCGAATCCTGTAAGATTTAGCAAACGAATTTCAAATTGGCGGAGTGGACTTTGAGCGCTTTATTCTTTTAGAACGGTTAACGCTTACGCCAAAACTATTCATGTCCGAACATATTCTCGACGAGTACTTGGTTATTTTGGGAAAAAAAATTTTTCGATTAAAACTAAAAATACAGCGTCAGGTGCCGACACCCAATAAGACGACGCTTTCCCAGACGTGACCGCCGAACCGGCCGTATTTATAATGACGATTTCCAAAATTTCAAAGTTCCAACGCCTTTCTAAACCGCTTATTTTTTGATAAACGTCGCCAAAATTCCTCAAAACAGATAGGTACTAGATATTTCTATATGAGAATATGATATCTCGAATTTACGGAGCTCCTGTGGCGCATCGGAACGGACGGTGGCCCACGGCGCTAGAGGTACGGCGTTCAAATCTCGACGAGGGATACTATGGTTTTTTCTTTGGTTTTTGTTTTTTATTAATGATTGAAAAGAATAATATATAAAATAAAGAAGTCTTCATTTCAACGGCGACGAAACACAAGAAATAATAATTTAAAAAACACGATGAATCATTAAATGCGTTAAAGAATTTCCAATTTTTTACAATTGTCCGATTGGAAAAACGTTATTATTTATACTAAAAATCGTTTCTTATTTTGTGGTTCAATAAATACCACAAGTAGTAATAATTACAAACATCTCTCCATGTCTAAAAGTAATTTAAAAATATGAAACAAGTAAGAATAGTTTAATTATCTGTATGTCAGTGTATTATCGAGATTATACTAAGTATATATCTACATATTTTCGAAAGAGCTAAAAAGTCTTATTTGTATACATTCAGGGGAAATTGAATGTCAATATTTTAGGGAACGATTTTATGATGTATTTTAAAAAGGAAACTTATATAAACTTATATATGAACGTGTGACCTAAACGTCTGTCAAAGTAGGTAGCTGAAATTCCGTACGAACGCCACTGGTGGAATTAAAAAAAAATGGGGAACACTCAATAATGCCTCTTGATACATACTACACGTATACCACGTTTCATTAAAATATCTAAAGTGGTATTACAGGAATTAATAAAAAACTATTTATTTTCGAAAACTTTATCACCCTGTATCTCAAAAGTTAAGACCTTTAGGTCATATGTTCATATGAAGTTTTCTCTTTAACATGACGAGTAGTATACGATCCCGCTACGTCCAGCAAAAAAAAAAACTATTTATTTTCGAAAACTTTATCACCCTGTATCTCAAAAGCTAAGACCTTTAGGTCATATGTTCATATGAAGTTTTTTTTTATCATGACGACTAATATACGATCCCGCTACGTCCAGCAAAAAAAAAAAACCTTTCCTGAAATATGGACATTCATTTTGGAAAGTGCCTGTATAGCGGGTTTTATTCGATCAAGACAGCCATATTCCGCTCTTTTACTATACTAATTGGTGATTGTAGAGTTGATTGGGCGTCCCTCCTGCGACCTTACGGAAGGAGGAAAATCAACACGTAGGGTGTCGATAGACGCCTAAAGGATTGTTCTATACAAATGGCTAGGTTTTCCGGCGAACTGACCTTGACATTTCCCGATGTTTTCAGATTAGTGGGAAATTCGCGTTTATCTCCCGAACGGTTAACGCTACGCCAAAACTATTCATGTCCGAACATATTCTCCTCGACGAGTACTTGGTTATTTTGGGGAAAAAAATTTTTTCCGATTAAAACTAAAAAAATACAGCGTCGGGGTGCCGACGCCCAATAAGACGACGCTTTCCCAGACGTGACCGCCGAACCGGCCGTATTTATAATGACGATTTCCAAAATTTCAAAGTTCCAACGCCTTTCTAAACCGCTTATTTTTTGATAAACGTCGCCAAAATTCCTCAAAACAGATAGGTACTAGATATTTCTATATGAGAATATGATATCTCGAATTTACGAGCTCCTGGCGCATCGGAACGGACGGTGGCCCACGGCGCTAGAGGTACGGCGTTCAAATCTCGACGAGGGATACTATGGTTTTTTTCTTTGGTTTTTTGTTTTTTTTTATTAATGATTGAAAAGAATAATATATAAAATAAAGAAGTCTTCATTTCAACGGCGACGAAACACAAGAAATAATAATTAAAAAAACACGATGAATCATTAAATGCGTTAAAGAATTTCCAATTTTTTACAATTGTCCGATTGGAAAAACGTTATTATTTATACTAAAAATCGTTTCTTATTTTGTGGTTCAATAAATACCACAAGTAGTAATAATTACAAACATCTCTCCATGTCTAAAAGTAATTTAAAAATATGAAACAAGTAAGAATAGTTTAATTATCTGTATGTCAGTGTATTATCGAGATTATACTAAGTATATATCTACATATTTTCGAAAGAGCTAAAAAGTCTTATTTGTATACATTCAGGGAAATTGAATGTCAATATTTTAGGAACGATTTTATGATGTATTTTAAAAAGGAAACTTATATAAACTTATATATGAACGTGTGACCTAAACGTCTGTCAAAGTAGGTAGCTGAAATTCCGTACGAACGCCACTGGTGGAATTAAAAAAAAATGGGGAACACTCAATAATGCCTCTTGATACATACTACACGTATACCACGTTTCATTAAAATATCTAAAGTGGTATTACAGGAATTAATAAAAAACTATTTATTTTCGAAAACTTTATCACCCTGTATCTCAAAAGTTAAGACCTTTAGGTCATATGTTCATATGAAGTTTTCTCTTTAACATGACGAGTAGTATACGATCCCGCTACGTCCAGCAAAAAAAAAAAACTATTTATTTTCGAAAACTTTATCACCCTGTATCTCAAAAGCTAAGACCTTTAGGTCATATGTTCATATGAAGTTTTCTTTTATCATGACGACTAATATACGATCCCGCTACGTCCAGCAAAAAAAAAAAAAAAAAAAAAAAAAAAAGATCTGTAGTCAACGACTTTGACAGGTAAACATTGAAATTCCTAACAAATTTCCTCTTCTAAAAAATTACGAGATTTATTTAATATTTGTACATTAACACCTATACAGTTACCCGTAAGGACTTATTTGTTACTGTAATACGTAATCCGACAGCTTTTTAATATACCTAATCAAGGACGTTAGTGATTTTTTCTTTTAAACTATTTAGAACACTGTGACAAGACAAATATAGCAGGCGCGCGATTTGAATATTATGAAATAACTTAAAACATGCTGCCTCTCTAAATATACAGATATATATGTCATGATAAACACAATTGTCAATATTCTATTAGATACACATTTCATCTATAAATAATATATTCCGTTATTATTAAATAAAAAACTTGAAAGAAATATCGAATTATAAGCGTTCATAACTTCATTACGTAAAATAAATAAAGAAATACTACATTTCACCTTTTATTTATTACGAAAAAAATATATTTAAATAATAAATACGTTAAATACGTTTATTAGGTACCTACCATGTACAAAATACCATCTTTAAACCTTTCCCGGCTCTCACAATAAATCGTAGGCGGCCTCCGTTAGCCCCACGGACATCAAAATTTGAACTGTCAAGACGGACTTTTTATTCTGCGTTTACATCGAGATCATGAGTTGATTTTTCGGTAAAACATTTTGTGATTGTCATTAAGATAATATATACATATAATATTGAGATTAATTAAATAATCGTAGATATAACTGCACTTTACCAAATAACTTAATTGTATCTTAATAGATGGCAGCATATCTGACGTATATATGTTTAGTGCAAGGTATCAAGCGCGCAATTTGAATATTATGGTATTTCTGAACACATGTTATCTCTTCAAAAATATAAGTATATACGTCATGTTAAAAACATTTGTCAATATACTAATAGATACACATTTCACCTATAAATAATATATTCCGTTATTATTAATAACAATAGTTGAAAGAATACATCTAACGCGAAACGTGAAAAGTCAAATTGTAATCATCAAAACCTCATTACGTAAAATAATGAAAAAAATAGTACATGACGTCATTTACTTATTACCAAAAAAATATATTTAAAAAAATTAAATACGTTAATTTTTAAATACGTACAAAATACCATCTTTAATAACTATAGCAAAAATCATTAGGCGGCCCTCATAATAAATCGTTGACGTTAGCGCGTCTGCGATCAAAATTTGAACTGTCAAGACGGATTTTTACACTTAGAAGGTTATAGGGTTTATTAGTTCTTTTCATATTACTACCGGGAAAATTTAATTTCTTCCCAACGATATTAAAAATATTGATAAACACATTTGTCAATACTCTGTTTGATAAAATGTATAAATCGTAGAATGATGACTTAAATTCATAATTCAGCAAGTATACAGGGTAACTGCTAATGAAGCGACCATACTTTACAGTTATGTAAAATAACGAGCGTTTCTACATAGAATGCCATTGATTTATTAAAATAGTCCGTGAAAAAATCGATTAAAAATAAAATAAGTATGCACATTGCTTTCATACTGCTCAATTCGTATAACTTTTTTTTCATTTTCATAGTTTAGTAGTTCATTACACCTTTCGACATATATTCTGTCGGGTTAAGATTAGCGGAAATGCTGGTCGGTGGGCCGGAAGAGTTCAGTCTAAATTCGAATACTTGGGATGGGTCAGCTTAGACCAAACTCGAAGAGTTTGGGTGGGGTCAACTAGTTTACTATACTAATTGGTGATTGTAGAGTTGATTGGGCGTCCCTCCTGCGACCTTACGGAAGGAGGAAAATCAACACGTAGGGTGTCGATAGACGCCTAAAGGATTGTTCTATACAAATGGCTAGGTTTTCCGGCGAACTGACCTTGACATTTCCCGATGTTTTCAGATTAGTGGGAAATTCGCGTTTATCTCCCGAACGGTTAACGCTACGCCAAAACTATTCATGTCCGAACATATTCTCCTCGACGAGTACTTGGTTATTTTGGGGAAAAAAATTTTTTCCGATTAAAACTAAAAAATACAGCGTCGGGGTGCCGACGCCCAATAAGACGACGCTTTCCCAGACGTGACCGCCGAACCGGCCGTATTTATAATGACGATTTCCAAAATTTCAAAGTTCCAACGCCTTTCTAAACCGCTTATTTTTTGATAAACGTCGCCAAAATTCCTCAAAACAGATAGGTACTAGATATTTCTATATGAGAATATGATATCTCGAATTTACGAGCTCCTGTGGCGCATCGGAACGGACGGTGGCCCACGGCGCTAGAGGTACGGCGTTCAAATCTCGACGAGGGATACTATGGTTTTTTTTCTTTGGTTTTTTGTTTTTTTTTATTAATGATTGAAAAGAATAATATATAAAATAAAGAAGTCTTCATTTCAACGGCGACGAAACACAAGAAATAATAATTAAAAAACACGATGAATCATTAAATGCGTTAAAGAATTTCCAATTTTTTACAATTGTCCGATTGGAAAAACGTTATTATTTATACTAAAAATCGTTTCTTATTTTGTGGTTCAATAAATACCACAAGTAGTAATAATTACAAACATCTCTCCATGTCTAAAAGTAATTTAAAAATATGAAACAAGTAAGAATAGTTTAATTATCTGTATGTCAGTGTATTATCGAGATTATACTAAGTATATATCTACATATTTTCGAAAGAGCTAAAAAGTCTTATTTGTATACATTCAGGGAAATTGAATGTCAATATTTTAGGGAACGATTTTATGATGTATTTTAAAAAGGAAACTTATATAAACTTATATATGAACGTGTGACCTAAACGTCTGTCAAAGTAGGTAGCTGAAATTCCGTACGAACGCCACTGGTGGAATTAAAAAAAAAATGGGGAACACTCAATAATGCCTCTTGATACATACTACACGTATACCACGTTTCATTAAAATATCTAAAGTGGTATTACAGGAATTAATAAAAAACTATTTATTTTCGAAAACTTTATCACCCTGTATCTCAAAAGTTAAGACCTTTAGGTCATATGTTCATATGAAGTTTTCTCTTTAACATGACGAGTAGTATACGATCCCGCTACGTCCAGCAAAAAAAAAAAACTATTTATTTTCGAAAACTTTATCACCCTGTATCTCAAAAGCTAAGACCTTTAGGTCATATGTTCATATGAAGTTTTCTTTTTATCATGACGACTAATATACGATCCCGCTACGTCCAGCAAAAAAAAAAAAAAAAACCCTTCCCTGAAATATGGACATTCATTTTGGAAAGTGCCTGTATAGCGGGTTTTATTCGATCAAGACAGCCATATTCCGCTCTTTTACTATACTAATTGGTGATTGTAGAGTTGATTGGGCGTCCCTCCTGCGACCTTACGGAAGGAGGAAAATCAACACGTAGGGTGTCGATAGACGCCTAAAGGATTGTTCTATACAAATGGCTAGGTTTTCCGGCGAACTGACCTTGACATTTCCCGATGTTTTCAGATTAGTGGGAAATTCGCGTTTATCTCCCGAACGGTTAACGCTACGCCAAAACTATTCATGTCCGAACATATTCTCCTCGACGAGTACTTGGTTATTTTGGGGAAAAAAATTTTTTCCGATTAAAACTAAAAAATACAGCGTCGGGGTGCCGACGCCCAATAAGACGACGCTTTCCCAGACGTGACCGCCGAACCGGCCGTATTTATAATGACGATTTCCAAAATTTCAAAGTTCCAACGCCTTTCTAAACCGCTTATTTTTTGATAAACGTCGCCAAAATTCCTCAAAACAGATAGGTACTAGATATTTCTATATGAGAATATGATATCTCGAATTTACGAGCTCCTGTGGCGCATCGGAACGGACGGTGGCCCACGGCGCTAGAGGTACGGCGTTCAAATCTCGACGAGGGATACTATGGTTTTTTTTCTTTGGTTTTTTGTTTTTTTTATTAATGATTGAAAAGAATAATATATAAAATAAAGAAGTCTTCATTTCAACGGCGACGAAACACAAGAAATAATAATTAAAAAACACGATGAATCATTAAATGCGTTAAAGAATTTCCAATTTTTTACAATTGTCCGATTGGAAAAACGTTATTATTTATACTAAAAATCGTTTCTTATTTTGTGGTTCAATAAATACCACAAGTAGTAATAATTACAAACATCTCTCCATGTCTAAAAGTAATTTAAAAATATGAAACAAGTAAGAATAGTTTAATTATCTGTATGTCAGTGTATTATCGAGATTATACTAAGTATATATCTACATATTTTCGAAAGAGCTAAAAAGTCTTATTTGTATACATTCAGGGGAAATTGAATGTCAATATTTTAGGGAACGATTTTATGATGTATTTTAAAAAAGGAAACTTATATAAACTTATATATGAACGTGTGACCTAAACGTCTGTCAAAGTAGGTAGCTGAAATTCCGTACGAACGCCACTGGTGGAATTAAAAAAAAATGGGGAACACTCAATAATGCCTCTTGATACATACTACACGTATACCACGTTTCATTAAAATATCTAAAGTGGTATTACAGGAATTAATAAAAAACTATTTATTTTCGAAAACTTTATCACCCTGTATCTCAAAAGTTAAGACCTTTAGGTCATATGTTCATATGAAGTTTTCTCTTTAACATGACGAGTAGTATACGATCCCGCTACGTCCAGCAAAAAAAAAAACTATTTATTTTCGAAAACTTTATCACCCTGTATCTCAAAAGCTAAGACCTTTAGGTCATATGTTCATATGAAGTTTTCTTTTTATCATGACGACTAATATACGATCCCGCTACGTCCAGCAAAAAAAAAAAAAAAAAAAAAAAAAAAAAAAAAAAAAAAAGATCTGTAGTCAACGACTTTGACAGGTAAACATTGAAATTCCTAACAAATTTCCTCTCTTCTAAAAATTACGAGATTTATTTAATATTTGTACATTAACACCTATACAGTTACCCGTAAGGACTTATTTGTTACTGTAATACGTAATCCGACAGCTTTTTAATATACCTAATCAAGGACGTTAGTGATTTTTTCTTTTAAACTATTTAGAACACTGTGACAAGACAAATATAGCAGGCGCGCGATTTGAATATTATGAAATAACTTAAAACATGCTGCCTCTCTAAATATACAGATATATATGTCATGATAAACACAATTGTCAATATTCTATTAGATACACATTTCATCTATAAATAATATATTCCGTTATTATTAAATAAAAAACTTGAAAGAAATATCGAATTATAAGCGTTCATAACTTCATTACGTAAAATAAATAAAGAAATACTACATTTCACCTTTTATTTATTACGAAAAAAATATATTTAAATAATAAATACGTTAAATACGTTTATTAGGTACCTACCATGTACAAAATACCATCTTTAAACCTTTCCCGGCTCTCACAATAAATCGTAGGCGGCCTCCGTTAGCCCCACGGACATCAAAATTTGAACTGTCAAGACGGACTTTTTATTCTGCGTTTACATCGAGATCATGAGTTGATTTTTCGGTAAAACATTTTGTGATTGTCATTAAGATAATATATACATATAATATTGAGATTAATTAAATAATCGTAGATATAACTGCACTTTACCAAATAACTTAATTGTATCTTAATAGATGGCAGCATATCTGACGTATATATGTTTAGTGCAAGGTATCAAGCGCGCAATTTGAATATTATGGTATTTCTGAACACATGTTATCTCTTCAAAAATATAAGTATATACGTCATGTTAAAAACATTTGTCAATATACTAATAGATACACATTTCACCTATAAATAATATATTCCGTTATTATTAATAACAATAGTTGAAAGAATACATCTAACGCGAAACGTGAAAAGTCAAATTGTAATCATCAAAACCTCATTACGTAAAATAATGAAAAAAATAGTACATGACGTCATTTACTTATTACCAAAAAAATATATTTAAAAATTAAATACGTTAAAATACGTACAAAATACCATCTTTAATAACTATAGCAAAAATCATTAGGCGGCCCTCATAATAAATCGTTGACGTTAGCGCGTCTGCGATCAAAATTTGAACTGTCAAGACGGATTTTTACACTTAGAAGGTTATAGGGTTTATTAGTTCTTTTCATATTACTACCGGGAAAATTTAATTTCTTCCCAACGATATTAAAAATATTGATAAACACATTTGTCAATACTCTGTTTGATAAAATGTATAAATCGTAGAATGATGACTTAAATTCATAATTCAGCAAGTATACAGGGTAACTGCTAATGAAGCGACCATACTTTACAGTTATGTAAAATAACGAGCGTTTCTACATAGAATGCCATTGATTTATTAAAATAGTCCGTGAAAAAAATCGATTAAAAATAAAATAAGTATGCACATTGCTTTCATACTGCTCAATTCGTATAACTTTTTTTTTTCATTTTAGTAGTTCATTAGCTGGGACACCTCGACATATTCTGTCGGGTTAAGATTAGCGGAAATGCTGGTCGGTGGGCCGGAAGAGTTCAGTCTAAATTCGAATACTTGGGATGGGTCAGCTTAGACCAAACTCGAAGAGTTTGGGTGGGGTCAACTAGTTTTACTAATAATTACCATATTAAATAAATATTGGATATTTAAATTATTGTTTCGTTTGTTCGCCAGTCTGTAACAGGAACAATAGTTTTTCACTTTCTATTTGTCAGATATGTTGCTTTCTAAAACTACTAATAAATAATTGGGTTGGTGTAAATACTCTTACAGTACTACTATTTTAAATCCATGAAATAGCACCTAACGCTGTCAGTTTGGACATGAAGTTATTTTTACACCTAGTAAAAAATTCCTATTCTACGTCCATCAGTTAAAAAAAAACTGAGATATTCTGCATGTAAGTTGTTAGTTCTGCGGTTCTTTCGTACAGCATGGACGTTATTTACGTCGGAGTAAAGATAACGTTTATTCTTTCCTACGGTCGTTGTCGTTCCACGTTCTGACTGCTGGAAGTCTCACAAATCCCACGATAATGAATGACAGATTTCGAACGAACAAATCCCCGTTAGTGTTTCAGCGCGTTTGCCACATAATTACGACAGCCTCCCTCCGGGAGGGCATTACTTGGCTCGAAGAAGGCATTACGTGGGATTGCTGTTGTCAAACACACTTACGCCTGATGTATCGACCACAAACAGTTGCCGCTGCTGCCAGTCTCTCTTCAAGTTGACTGTATTTGTGTAGACTGTGCTTTCATACTATCGCATTTCTGTTCGTCTTTCGGTCTTTTTAAAATCGCTAAGAATAAAACGGCGTCTTCTCACTTTTATTATTTCAAGTTTGTATCGCTGGATCTCCCTCTCTTGGAAATTTCCTTCTAACAGAGTGCCAAAGTCTATTGTTTCTACAATGTGAATTGTCGCTGGCTTTCCACTAATTTCAGAATTGTTTGTTTACAGTATTCGGGCGAGACTGGTTTAGTATACACTTAGGGGAATTTTATGAGGCTTTATTTCAGACGTAAATTACTATGCTTTCAACATAACTTCTACCCTCCTTTCTAAAATTGTCGATGTATTGTCTACACTCGGAATTGTTTGGGTACCTTCTTTGATGAATAGGGAAATATAAGATGTAACTGTATGATACAAGCAGTTCATTTGAAAAAGGGCCTACTAAATAACTGGACTGGTATAAATGTGTTTCCAAAAACCTTTTCAAACATGCCATCTCATTCTACATCACTGTCAAAATGTTTAAATATTATAGATGTGTACCTACGTTAACAAGCAAATCATTTGATAAAAAAAAATAAAATAGAATAAATGTCTACATTTTTTTTATTTGTGCGCTACCCTAAAAGCCAAGTTGTTGACAAAAAAAGCTCTACTGAGAAGGCTCATCTAATCTAAAAATATATTTAATTGGAGCAAGACAAAATATTAAAACGAAAAGAATGTTATCTCTTCGCAGTAAACAATAGGTACCTCGTTAAATGAAAGAAACATATTCTTTATAGAAAATCGCTACAATTTATATATTTACGCTGATTGATGATAGGGTTTTCGAGTGCGGAATAGTACACACACAGTGTTTTGTAATGCAAAGCTTACCGTCTCATATGATAATCAGCTTCGCAGCTATTCCAGATATTGTGAATGGTAGAAGTCGAGTGGGTTTCACTTTCGAGGATAAGTCACCCATCTTTCGATTGACTCCCTATCGATTACATTGAAATTCGAAGACATTACATTTAAAGCAGGATGCATATTTTTTCATGATGCATCGTACAATTTGTCCTTCATTAAGTGGTAAATTTTTCGTTATAATACTAGCCGAAATAGTTACAAATTCCAGAATGGAAGTTTCCTTGTTGCTCATATTTAACAAGTCGTATAGCAAATGGATGCTTAGCTGGCAAAATAATGGAAAGCTTATTATTATAAGGTAAGCGTGTATGCTTTAAGCTAACTCAAGTGCATACAATACCATTTTCATGTATAAATGGATCAAGAGTAACTAATCTACCGCTTCGTTATACGGAATTGAATTTGTTGTCAGTAGTATTGATAATGCTACTGTAATGGCGCTTCGACAAGTTGTTTACCGACAAATAAACTCTGCATCTCATAATTATTACTACCTACCGCTAGAGGGATAATAGTTTCCATTAATAGGCGCCAAATTCAAATAATTATATAAAGTAATACATTAAATGCGTGCTAAATTTTAAAATGTACATGATAATCTATCACATAATCTAATGAACCTAATAATTTTTCAAACTGTTTTTTTAATACTAGTATTATATTATATTAATAATTATAACGAAAATAAAGAGATACGAAGGTATATGCAGGTGATACATGCTCAAAATCTAATATTTATACTTTTCTAAAAATAAACTCGAAACAGGAGTACAAATCTATAATTCAGTGCCAAATACAATAACAAACTATAAATCAGAAAATATATAAAGAGAAAAATAATAATCATGATCGTAATGAATTGAAATGAAAAAACATTTCTATTTAACATAACCTCAATTACATAAATACTGTGTTTCATTGAAGTTTTTCGTAAATATTATTTTTAATAAATCTTAGCTTTATTATTCGATCAAATATACAAAAACGTCAAATAACCTACACTTTAACAAACAATACATACCTATAATAAAATAGCCATACCATTTTAAATACTATTTTTGTAAGCTCAATCGCTAGGCAAGCACTGTTTTTTTAAATCACTATTCACTTTTAAACAAACTATTCCATTGCATAGAACATGATCTCGAGAATTATTCAGATAATTAACATTTGAAATTATAGAAATCAAGAATGCAGTATTCCACTATGTTCAGTTTCACCTACAATATTATCACCGAGGACTTAGAGAAACCTCAAAAGAAGAGTGTAAATATTTCAATCGCTAAAGAATCACTCTATTCTTCGAAAAATATGAGCAATTCACATTAGCACATGATATCGATTATCATAGTATACTTAAAGACTGTGGGGTCAATGTATTTATATATTTATTATTTATTAACAATACAGAAATAATCCGAATGATTGCGGAAGCAGAAGCGGTAGTACCACAGCAACCAGCGCGGTAAAGCTTTCCTGAATTAGAATTATCAATGCGGATGTGAATGTCTGTCTCTCCAGAGATAGACCACAACCCCATTAATGCAACTCAGCTATCATGAATTACTTCCAGCGCACTGTTCTCCGATTCCCCAGTCATTTTCGTATTGATTATTATCAATTCCTATGGATGTGAGAGCTTTACGCTTAGTATCAATCAACAATTCAACCTCGCTGATGATGAGTTTATAATTTCATCTTCACTTAAGTGGGACTCTTTACAATGGGTGCAGCTAAAGCAGTTTCATAAGTCGTGTTGCTTGTCAAGATTAACAGCTCTTGCTATGTAATTTATGTGCATAAATGTGTTTTTATAGCTTTGTCACATTATCTTCCTGTAAGTAACAAAGTACCATTCGCAAAACTCTAAACTTCTCATTTATTAAGAAAAGCTACTCTTGTTAGTTAATTATTCAAAAACCAAAGCACATTCTACTTTATATTGTACTAAGCACACCTCAAAGTATATTTTTTAACATAGAAGCCTTTCTATCAAATTCGTCCCTGACCAGCACGTAATAAATTCCGCTTTGATGCGACAATGATGTGAACGTTAAAAAAGAAACGACGAATGTTCACCGTATATTTAATGGCCCGGTAATGAAGTTTAATTGTTTCAGTTTCTGAAGTGAGCTTTCATTTAACGTCGGCAGTTATTAATCGTATCGCTGAACAGCAGTAGTAGCAGCAGCGTGGCTGTCTTTTAATTAAATCCTAACGAATGTTCGCACGGAGTTCAGCGCTATGGTTCCCCTTTCCGGCGATGCATTTCGCAATCTCTCATCTCGTTTCCGATGACTGAATATGTACTTTATTTCTACTGGCATGCCGGACGGAAATACCTGTATTATTAGACTTGAACATAATTTTCTACGTATTTTAATCGAGATTGTAACGTAGCCTTTAATGTTTTCTATTTAATAATGTAAATCCTATTTTGCAATGCAGTCGCTATATTGCAGGTAATTATCTATGCAGCTTCAAGTTCAATCATTGTTATCATGTGACCCTAATGATGCTACACGCATTATTACTGTGATATAAAATGTATAGACCATAATAAAGAGAATGGATTAACTTTAAAAAGTTTCATGTGAAATTACCTGCATGCACTGATATAATTTCTTGAATAGTATCAGACACTAACCGACGTACTTGTTTTCCATTAAAGGATGCACTATTAGAGTCTCTTAAAAGTTGAAGGTTAATAACTGCTCTGTTGGGTCGACAATTTAAAGGTTAAAAAAGAATAAAATATGTACTTTTTGTCGGATCTGCACGTCAACATTATTGTTATTTTCTATGAAACTTGATGTTATATACAAACCAAATCTAATTTATCTATCCTACTCTGAAAACATATTACAAAGAAACCTTTCTATTTGCATAGAGTGCAATTCTTAGTGTTATGTAAGTAACACAAAGAACATATTATATATGTATATTTGCAATTATGTAAGTTGTGTCTTTGGAGACTCGTTTTGGATAATGGGACATGATTAAACCTCTCACCGAACAAGAGCTTTTTGATTTCCGGGGTTTGGCAGCGCAACTTTCTCACTCAAAAGGGTTTCGCTTCTAGCGTGGTTGACACGTCGAGTTACCGTGACCTTTTAGCGCCCATCACCCAGTTTATGGCCCTGTCAGAAGCCGTTCGCCTCTAGCATCGTTTAAACGTCGAGTTACCTTGACCTTCTGGCACCCCTCACCTAATTTTGCTCCTGAACAAAGCATTACTGGCAAAACGTCGAATTTGAGTAAGTTGTATATATTTTTCTTGTATTTTTTATTTTTACTTTGTTTTTTTATTGTATATATGTATTTACTTTACTATGACGCGGTCAACATCCGAAAACCCTCATAATAGAGACTCAGACCGATATAATTCGATATTATTTAAGAGCTTTTTGGGTCTGTTATCAACCATTTAGTTAATAAAAACTATCGCAAGTTACACCACTAAATGATGCCTTTAATGACTAGTCAAAAACTGAGAACAGCATTGAAGTATGTATCGAAGAAACTGAAGATATGAATATTATTAACGATGAGTCACATAATACAAGTGAATCTAGTGACCACGAAATTGAAGATGAGCTGGCACAACAACTGAATCAGAACTACATAGCACCGAAATCAAGAAATAGGGAAAGCAACGAATTTCGTTCTTAAAGAAAAGTGTCTTACCTAAAAAGGTAAGAATGTGCCTTCTATATTCGATAGGACTGTTTATATCTGACACAAGCATAGAGAGAATCCGTAGATGCCTACAATTAAAAACTACAAAATGCAGAAAATCTTAACAAGATGAGCTACGTTCAAGTCCATACCATAAACATTTTAGGGTTTATAGATATTCTTGTTCTTACTGGTCGTTTCAGATAAAGTAAAGAGAACTCTTATAGACGCAGTTTGTTCGACGATTTTAGTACCAGAGTTGCGAGAGAAGGAAATCATAAATTGCAGCACTGACATGGAAGTTTAGGTAATATTATGATTAGCAACTTCTTTACGGGCATTACTTTGGTGGAGAAATCGCGAACCATGAGAGATACAGATATGAAAATTAACTTTTACCAACATTTTCCACTCCTACCGGGTTAAGATAAAAAAATATATATAAAAGATTTCTTTGTGTTGGGAATTATATCTGAATTTTCAGCAAACCTTCATACATATACGAGTATAGGTATCAAAATATTTACTTACTATTATTTAAAACTGAAATTTACCGAAAATTTATAGATTTATTTGACATTCATTACGAAATGGGTCACGCAAGTTTATTGTTTTGAGACGGCAACGATAGGGTATTTTGACAAACTACAACTTATTTGATAATAGATGTTTCGCTGGTTCTGGGACTTCATAATCACTTATATTGACCATATGCCACTTAAATCCAAATTCGTACTCTACAAAACATACATATATAGTAGTGAGACTGGTACGATTAAAACTTCTAATTATCTCCAAACTCATCACAGTTACAGACAGCTTAGCACAAAATTACCATTAAAGATATAATTAAAATCGACATTGTTAAATTCGTCATAATGCGACCACCCGTAACATTAAAAGAGTAATTCCTATTACCTACGAATCTCAAATCAGGAAACACGGTAAAAACTAATGTTAATTTAATGTAAACATAAAGACCGGATTGGAGGCAACGTATTAATAATCCTGTCAGTGTATGAAAGAGTAATTCAATAGTAATTACGTTCTAGCGTGTCCGGTACTCATTAGGCAAGATTGGACTGCCGCAAGACTGACACACGGTCGACAACGTCTACTACTCCACTTCATCATTCTGCCACGTTGCCGTTACGTTCGTACATTACGGAATGTAGCGGTAGCACAATGTTAAAAATACCGATATACATACATACTTTACAATATATACACTTAATTACAAAAGTCGACATACTTCTTTAATAAGAAAGACGAAGTTTTATAAATGAAAACAGTTTTACCAACAAAGTGCTAAATACTTTTTTGATTAAATAGTATACTTTATTAGGATTTATAGAATATTTTGCAATCCTTTTGAACTTGTCTAATCTACTCTGAGATATTCATAAAAGTTCAAAATAAAAAATCCCGCAAGCAACAAAACCTATTTCCTAACAAGTGAGGACATGCAAATGTTAAATATGACTCAAACATCAGGCCGCCGAACACTATTAATACATGTACATTAAGCAAAGATGGCTATCTAATATTTGAGGCAACGCAGTAGTCATCCTTAGCTTTTGTTTGTCTACACTAATGACTAAAGTATGATCCAAAGAAGAGTTGCAATAAAATCGCTGTACGTAGCAAAGCGCAAAACTATAGTATGGTAAAAGGAAGTTTCATGTTCCAATGCAAGGAATTCTTCAGACTTCAGTTTATTGCCGATTCTGTTAAAACTTTTCATAAAGCTGCAGTCCATCAATCCATTCTGGAAGAAATATGGTTTATATTAGATCACCATGTTTAATTTCAGCCTACATCATAAAGCAAGCTGAACTTAGCTAACTCATTGGAAGGTCTAACATAGATAATGTCTATACAAAGTTAACAAACGGATTTCCAATAACTTTAACAATATCAACCTACAGTGCTGAGCTAGGTACTATAGCCACCAACGTGCCAGCTACTTTTACAAATATTACTATTATATTAGACACATATAACAACTCAACCACTACAACTAATTATCTGCAATATATCCAAGGAATCTATCAAAGAAAATTAATAAGACGTCGAACTTCTTTTGGCAGCTATAGCCGTTCTTACTTTTCTTGGAATAACAACAATTTAATGGCTAAGAGGTAAACCAATAATAGGACACAAATTGTATATTGTTTATTTGTTAGATTAATATTGTGAAATAAAATGTCCGAATAATAATTATAGACCAACTTACGCAAACTGTCAATTGAGATGCTAAATAACAGATTAATTTTGAAAATCAAAGGTTGAAAAGTAGAGGAAAAACGGGAGAGACTACGTGGCACACGAAAATCCCACATAAACATCATTCCAGTCAACGCGATCATTTATTAATGTCCATCCAACTTCGTTCATCCCTTCCTTCTTTGAGGAAGTCCAATAAAAAATAATTTTTCTCTCTACTAGCTGTGATGTAATATCTCCCAAATAAAACTAAACTTTATGTAGATTTATAGCGGATAATTAGTGATATTTTTAATAATATAATTATTTGCAATAAATAATGTATAAATGATAATCAGTTCTACATCCGAAATAAAGTTGCTTTACTGTGCTAACTTCTTGCATCAGAAGAAAAGTAGATAATCAAAGAAACTCTCTTCGTAGCAAACTCCTCATATTCAGTTGTAAATGTTCGAGTTTCCTTTTGTCTCTCCTGTTTTCCAGACGTTATTAATTATTTGTTAGATTACAAAGTTCGTTTTCTCGAATCAGTTCGAAATCCTAGCGGTTTTAAGAAGGGCTTAAGCAGACAGCGACCCAGCCAAGCAGCACCATCACTTCTATTAACCGGAAACACCGGACTATTCGACCGGTATACCCCCTCATCGGTAGAAGACGGGACAGGGCCGCATTCCGAGCACGGCGACTTCATCAAAAGCTCTCCCGCTCCCTCCCTTAAAGCCTCCTGCTGCTACCGTCATCATCGTCGGTTGATAACAACCGCTAATCCCCCGGCTCTTTGGGAATGCAATCCTGGCTCACAAATTTATGGCGGTTCCCTCCGAATAGCTGACCTCAATGGCACCTAGAAATCTGCTCGGAGAATGCAATTTACACTAAATGAGAGATACCCCGCTACATATAGTAACGGTAGATCGTGTCCCTAAATCGGATCGCTGGTAGTCTGGGTATATTAACGTGTTTTCGACGTCGTTTCCGTTTTAAAATCTTTATTTTTCTTTTGCTCCTCTTGTGCCCGGTAATCTTCTTTCCGTCCGTTAATTCCGCGTCGTTCCTAGTAGGGATTTTAGCAAACAATAAATTAGGAAACTTTGTCGCTCGAGGATATCTTTATAGAAAGGATTTCATTGATTGGTTTTACAACAATAGCATTTAATGACTTTAAAGATTATGGTATCAGATAAGTACAGACAGTGTAGTCTGGCGTGGATTTACGTAAGTTAGATGCCTAAGAAATAACGTAAACCTCCTCATTTTTTACAATGAAATCTACCAATAAGGCATATTCTCTACTAGTTTTCTTCTTCATGTGTTATAGAATCTATATCCGTGGTAGAAATATGCGATAACAGAATCCAAAGAGAAAGCAAAATTACAGATAATGTCTGATATCTAAATTTCACTTCTGAGTTTAAGAAATTGAACAGGTTAAAAGGGACTATATTATTAGTCTATTTATATAACACCAAGCCAAACAATATCCATCATGTAAATTGATAATACGACATATTTTCGTTACCATAATCATTCTAGATAGGAAGCAAGTTACTTGATTTTAGATCGTTCAAGCTCGACAAAATACAAGAGAGAACCGTGTGTTTTATTATGAATGACTTGACAGGACTGTGGGTACAGACGTCAGGATCCGGCATCCGTGATTAATAACACTCCCGCGGCCCGGTTTGCCCAGTTAGCCTACATATTAGCCGGAGTACGGACTGCGGACTCGACGGTAATAACCACCGGGGCCGCACATCCATCAATCATGTGCAAATTACACGGTCCGACATCGCACGTAAGAATTACGGCTGTCGTTCTTGTAATTCCATGGCACGCCACGTACTCTCCTCGGCTTATAATCATCTCAGAGCCCTCATTACGAATCCTTTCTCTTGTCTTTCGACGATTTTGCATCCTCTTCTTGTACATTGAGTACTGGCGAAGGAAAATGCAAAGGTAATAATACGCGATTTGGCGGTGATTACTGGTGTCAAAAAATGTACAGTCGTAATTGTCGGTTTTGATCCTGGAAAAAACGTCGTTACGGTTATTACGGTCATATTCGACAGGTATTTAACGGTTTTTAGTTCGTGGTTTATATTTGAAGGTGGGGTTGCTACAGAAAATTTGCATCCTGAAAACTATTAGAGTACCACCAAATATACGACCGTGTAATATTGCTATAATTTAAAGTGACAGTGCAATACTGTAGCATTCACTACACTTCAATTTATTGAGCATATGTACGATTACTTCCTAGTAATAAAAAGCTTACTCAGTCAGTTAGTATCCCAAGTAGCACACCATCTTGGCGGAAATTTGACACAATATCTGTCGTATAAGTTGTGCCTATATTGTTGAACTAAATAAAATGCCCGCACAATTCCTTGTACTTTAGCTCAAATTCAATGAGTTTCATTTTCACATGATTGTTTGGTCGCGGCTTCGGGTCCAATATCATACCAAAATATTTAATTGCATTAGAACAAGAAAAAATGAGCATTGGAACTACTACAAAACCCTTCGAAACTTAACCACTAACACTCTTAGGTTGGAAAAAAAGGCATACTTTGACCATATTTCAAAGACAAAGGATAAAAAAAACTCTCTGGAGACATTTGGATACTTTAGGATTCGGTAGGGGATCAACGGTCAATATCCCATTACATTTGAGTGATCCTAATAAAATCAATGATGCATTTGTAAACTCAGCCTCTACCAATAATGTTGGCTATGTTAATGAGTTAATTTCATACTATAGAAACAATCGCAAGTATTCTTCAGAATTTTCCTTTTCTCCTGTTGAGGAGAGTTTTGTTGGTGCGTTGATATCGGGGATTGGGTCTGTTGCTACGGGCTTTGATTGCATTAATATTACTATGATTAAGTTATGCTGTCCGACAATAATTCCCTATATAACCCATTTAATTAATTCTTGTTTGGTGGACAGTGTGTTTCCAGATTGTTGGGGCTGTGCTGTTATTCGTCCTCTGCCAAAAATTAACCCTCCTCAGAGCATTAGAGACTTGCGACCAATAAGCATTTTGCCAACGCTTTCAAAAATTTTCGAAAAAGTTGTTGCCTCACAATTAAATACTTACCTTTCCAGAAGGGATATCTTGCCATCTGTACAGTCAGGATTTCGGTCAGGTTATAGCTCTGAAACTGCACTGTTGAAGGTAACGGATGACATAATTAGCGCTACGGATAAAAACTCTGTTACATGTTTAGTATTGTTAGATTATAGCAAAGCGTTTGATATGGTCACCCACGATATTCTTCTGTCTATTTTGGAGTGTATTGGTTTTGATAAAAACGCAATTACTTTGATGTGTAATTACTTGTGCAAACGTACACAGTTGGTTGAGGTTGGTGCCAGCAGATCTTCGGTGCTCGATATTAAGCAGGGGGTGCCGCAGGGCTCGGTTATTGGCCCGATTTTATTTTCAATTTATACGTCGTTTCTGTTCTCCGGGATCAAATACTGCAATACACACGTCTACGCTGATGATACCCAGCTATATTTCTCTTTCGCGCCTTCGCAGTGGTACGATGCTCTTCAAAAAGTTAATGAGGATCTAGATCAATTATATCTGGCATCATGTAAACATAATCTTACTCTCAATGCAATCAAATCTAAAGCAGTGCTTTTTGGCTCTAACCGTATCTGTACCAATTTAAAAAATGTTTTCAAATTAAAAATTAATAACGAAGAACTGGCAGTGTGTGACAAGGCAAAAAGTTTAGGTTTAATCATTGATAATAGCCACAGATACCGTGATCACATCAATAATTGCATCAAAAATGCATATATGAATCTGAAAAAATTGTTCCCGTACAGACATGTGTTCAGTGAAACTATTAAAAGAATCTATGCGATACTTTTGTCTTGTCACAATTTGTATACTGTACTGCTGTTTACCACTTTGCGTTGGACAGTTTCACAAAAACTAGAATTCAGAAAGTTCAGAACTCATGCCTGAGATATATATATGGCATTCGCAAATTTGACCATATATCTCATAAGTTGGAAACTGCTGGGTGGTTGACTATGGAGAACAGACGACTACTTAGGTGTTTAGCTCTATATCATCAAATACTATTAACTAACTGTCCTCCGTATTTGTATTTTAAAATTAAATTCAGAACGGATGTTCACAATATAACAACCAGGTTTCGCGGAAAAATATCGCCACCAGCACATAAAACTGTACTTTACGAAAGGTCTTTTTCTTTTCAAGTTTATTCTAATATCAACGGACTTAATCCTGATACTCTTCTTTTGTCATCGAAGTCATTTAGGAAACATATTAAAACTTGCTTGTTTCAGCTGCAGGTTCGTTAGTGCGTGCGGTAACTAAAATGAGATCCACTTTCATTTAGCGACAGTATATTCTTCTGTTTTGTTTACATTTATTTTCTGCTTTTGGTCAAATCTACTCATATAATAGTTGGGATTGTATAACATCGGAATTTATATATAATTTAGGCATTAGTATATTTTATCATAAATATTGTAAACTCAAGGTTATGTGTAAAAGCAGTTAATCTGAACATCGCCTTGTGATTGATTGTGATCTAAGTGTATAAATGTTTATCTGTTCTCTTTATCTATTTGTTTTATAATTCTAGAGAGCAATCAATAAAGTCACTTTATTATTATTATTATTATTATTAGAACAGGATATGACTTCATTGTTGACCTACACCGGGGTATAGTTGATAATTGATTGCGATGATACTAAATATTGGTTGCAATATACCTTTGCGGCAGTTTTTGAAAAACTTTAGGGTTGACGGACAGTAAAGAGATCTGTGTTCAGGACCATTTGCCTCCATTCCAGATTTCGCAATATAAAACAGCTTAGCTATAACTTTAATATCGTTTTACTAAAACAGTTAGCAACTATAGAAGTTTTCCTGTAGCTGATATTAATTTCATTGATTTATTTCTTGAAGCTTAACCATTCGTGTATTGTAGAATTAATTACGAATCTTTTGTTTGCGCTTGTTCTTCTTCCTAATTAATCTTATCTTACCCATCAAAGTAGACTTCCTTTGTAAATACCGTGTGCATCAAACTCAATTTGCTTTTTTGTATGGTATATCTACAGTACAACTAGGTGAAAAAAGTTGCAGTACAGGAAACTATGACAGATAAGATGGAATGGAAGAAATGAACATGATAATTACGCCAATCTTAATTAGATATTCATACAACCCATCATATTCTCGTCCACTAATAAATATTATTTCTGAAATATATTTATAATACGGTTGAGATTGCGTTAGAAGATACTATGAAAACTCGCCTACGTATAAACACAATATTATGTATTATTAGCACATGAATTAATTTACATCTGACAGCAACAAATTTAATTAATGTAAATGTCCATTCAACCTGTATGCAAATAAATGTTCTTATAGCTACGTTAGACATAGAATAATAATGACAGCTCAGCGTAAAGAAATGCCTTATTACATAAATAATGTTATTACATTTATATTTAGCATTTACCTTGTAGTAGTATGGGTGTTCGCTTATTTATCATTTTTAATTAAAACGTTGTGCAAGACTACCGTTTCACGAGCCGCTAGGTGTAATTTAACTGATGCTGACCATGTAGTCATACAAAAGGAATTGAATTTTTTTCTAGAACAATGAACGATGATTTTAACCGCATGCGGTCTTAAAATTTCCATTAAGGCTACATTATTCGGAGTTAATGCATTTTCTTATACACAGATGTTATTTTCTCATATCTATTCATTAGTGATGCCAGAATAATAGATCTAATTACAAAAGGAAATTAAATATTATTCCACTCTGTCTTAATACCAATAAGGAATCTGGTACTTGTCTATGAAGGTTCAAACGATGATCCAAAATTTTAAAAAAACACGATAACATCAGTGACAAATTTCTAAGCTTAGTATAATCGTAAAAATGTAAAAGTAATAAAATTATAAATTTACACAGTAATACCCCTATAGTTATACAGGAGATTGGTGCTGATGAAAGGGTTGAGATTAGTTAACAGCATACATGAACAGCATTAGAAGTACCGACAATAATTGACGAACGCGATGGGAAATTAATAATCGTCAATATAAAAGCTGAAGAGAGAAAGACGTTTGCGGCTGATTGAGGAGCAATAGCATGTAGTGGTAAGGTCATTACACTTATTTCCGCAGTTGGTGTTTGTAGGAAATTGGAGTCCGCAATATAATTTGTAGTAATGCCAAATACAACCGGTAATGGTGGTGTTCGGAATATTGGCAAAAAAAATGATGAATAAAGCTTTCTACTCTACCTGAAATACAGAATAATAGTAGTATAGTTTTATGTATGTAGTTAAAACATGAAAATAATTTATTTCTAAATACATATATTCATTTTTAGAATAATACGTATTTATTCGTGTAATCTGCTGCTCCTGTATAATTTACACTAACTAAGATCTTTTTTGTGACTGACAAGGACAAGAGTTTTACAACAGCGCACTGGCAAAATGATTGCCGCCTATAAAATAAAACATTTTCACTCATTAAAATTAACGAGCGTCTGCTGTCAGGAAGGTACAAATAGCCGTTAAAATTAATATTAATAACATAAACAGCGTGCATAACATAGGTGAGACGAGACTAAAGAAGATTTATCGGTACCATTAAACTATCAATAAAACCACCGGTTAGCGGTGTGCACGTATTATGTTTTCCCATCGCTTATAATATTTAATTAACTTTCGACTTTTGCCACTCGGCGCTGACCGTGTATAGTATAGCATAACGGAGAAGAACGACTCACGGAATTAATTTCCTAGAAGTCAGAGAGAAGTCATTTCGAATATTAAGTCGAGCCATCAAAATTCTGACACCGGCAGTAATTCATGTTAACTAATTTTATGCAGCACTACCTCTCTCAGAACGGACCCCAACCTTTCTCTCTACCTACTGACGCCTTTCTAAAAGGCGGTGTTTTATACGGTTGGCAGCATTGTGTATAGTTTATTCGCGGTTATAGTGCACCATTATTCTTTCTATGTAGTTGTGCTTGTACAGTATTAAAGTCGAGATAATTGCAAATATATACAGGGTATTTTCTGTTATATTGAAATAACCATTATAAATTACTAAACGCACTCGTAAAGATAAGATAAAGCAATCAAATCAACTAGCAATTCAAATTATAATACAAAAACACTTTGCATTAAAAAAAATGCATCTAAAAGCTATAATTTAGCCTCTTTGTGAATCATGAAATTGAACAACTTGCATTACAATAGACCTACACACAAAATGGATAATTTTACGCGGAGACATTCAACATAAAGTCGCTGCATTACAATAACGATGGTTCGCTGTTGAAGTGCATCGATATTACCTGGAGTGTGTGGTGCTTTGAGGATAAAATAGTGCTTTCTGTGTTTAACTCCTGCACCAAGAGATCTAATAAAACAACAATACACAGACTAACAACACAAAACTCCATTATATTTCGGAGTTTATTCTGTGCAGGAAGATTAGGCCACGACGTTTATATAATCATCCATTCTATTTCAAAACTACAATTTATCAGACTATTTTTTGTGACGACGGGGGTTGTTTAAAGTCGTCCGTAAACTTTAGCTATTTAAAGGTTCAAATACGAGTAAGTAATGCAGTAATCAATTCCTTTGGAATCAATTGCTCATGTCCAGGATAAAAAATTATTATCAAATAATCAAAGATGTTAACCATAAGACTTAATGATTACATGCAGATAATAATTATGCCAGACAGTGTATCTACGTAAAGAATAACCGCTCGTTGAAAAACTGCGAAAACATTTATTTGAGGTAACGTTCATAACATCGCTGAACATATTCTCGACTATTAATAAAGTACTGGTGGGAACATATATAAATTTGCACCATCCATACCGGTCTACCGAACATAAACAAATCAATTATAACCGATGTAAACACGTTTATTTTGACGAACATCTACAAAATATGTTTACCACATCATAACATAGATATAATTTTATAGTTCGCTGTTAACGAATAGATAAAAGCATTAAGTAGCTGGTTGTAGCTATACCAGAGCTGACGATAATAAGATAAATTTCATAATTAATTTTATAATTATCAAAGACAATAATAAAAGATACCTCACATGAAAATATTTCTGAAGTTTTCTAGAATTCCTACAATACAACATAATCTTTTTTCCGTGTACATATCAAGAACAGACAATTAATTTATTCCCTCAAATATCTCAATAGATTATATCTATTACAACTAATTTCTAGTATCGTATCATTTTCTTCTGTATCTATATCTTGCATAAATGATGCTGCTCTTGTATTTAAGCTTGAATTATTGATACAATAATGCAGTCAACGTTCTAATAATTTGCTAATAATCCAAACAATGCAATTAACTAAAGTCATTCGCCTATTTGAAAAACTCATTATGAATTTGATTACTGTATCCGCGACGTTTCCTACTAAGAACGACAATAATAGTTTAAGTAATAATTTATAACAAATTACTACCTCATAAATCAGCGTTATGTGTTTACGAACGCTCGTGAATAAATTATAATGTTAACGATGTTTAGTGAATGTATAAGTGCCTGTACGTTTCATGTGCGCTCGACGTGTAGGCCAATATTACACAATAATTTGTTCTGACATGTATATATAGGTTATGTTTTTATTGATGTTCCATTATTAGCGAAGCAATAAATGTCATAGACGCTATTCTTATATAACATTACATCTGCTAGGTACAAGACTCGGTTGTTCCTTTCATTTAAACTTGATTAATGTTTGTGTAACGCCGGACGTGAGCTCATTGAAGGTGACGACTTGTTTATCGAAACGTCAATCTTACATACACGTATGTATATATACGGTATCTTTACGTAAATTGAACGTCGTCAGAAACAAGTTTCTAATGTATATCTTCATAAAAAATTATAATCATTACGAGCACAGAAAGTAATAAACCGGTATTGCGTAATGAAACCATTGTTACTACCAAACATCCATACATATTATGCCAATTTGAAGCATAATATATTAGATATAGTGTCCAGATATAATCAAACAAAGAAATAGGACCTCATTTTTCAGGTATAATCCTGTAGAATGACTTCCTTCTTAGCAAAACGTTATGCCCTGATTACACGAAATGTAATCGCATATTAACAATATAATAATAGTTAGAAGGTTACGAAAAGTAACATCCTCATAGATTTGTATACTAATTAGCTGAATTTGGATGTAGTGAAGTAGATATCAGTTTCAACATGAGTTACACTACCTTTCTCACTCACTTTACTTTTAGGTATAGTGTTACTATAATTAATGGAATGTCCTATATTTACTAACCATATTGCAGTTTTAAAGTAAATACATGTAATAACAAAATATTGGCATTACAGTAAATAATGTAAAAATTTGGCCGGAATGGATTTGTTATATACAAGCTATTTAAGATGGTAAACTTAACAAGTTAATATTTATACAAAATCCAAAGATCAGTTACTGCTATGATTGTAATGTTATCTGGTCAAAACTTTTTGCTTAAATTTTGTTTAATTTTAAAAAAGCACTAAGTATTTGGAGTTACAATATTACAGAAAATATTATACAAGGAATGGATATAATGTGGTAAATATAAGAAAATGTTTAGTCAGTGATGGTAATATAAACCATAAAATAGCTCGGATCGTAAGTACTTTTTCTACTCACAATATGACAATCTAATCAGGAACGAATTATACAATCTTAAAACATACAAACATTTACTTATTGTATATATTAAAATCACTAATTTTCAGGTATGAAAAAGATGTGTCATGAAACAAAGAATAATACTAATTCATATTGACATTGCGTCTTTGTTATTCTTACAGTATATACATATTTTTCCCACACCACACATATACACCTTTTCAACAGGATAGTTACAGAAATAAAATTGGACCAAACATATCGCATTGATAAAGTTGGTATATATCTTCAATGTGTAATGTGTTGAAGTAAATAAGAACTATATCAAATTGCACTTTGTATAACACAGTCTGTTATGTTCTGCTAATAACCAAGATACACTTCGGAATAAAGAAGAGGTATACATGAACAGTAATGGGTGAAAAACAACCCAACAAGTTTTTTGGTCGTTAGTTACCTTGACTAAACAGCTTACAGGCTTACAATCACCACTCTGTACTAAAAAAAGTTTTCATCTGCTAAGATAAATCAGCATTACATATTTGAAGTCATAGAATACGTTCAAGGAAACACGGTTCAATATAATATTGTTAGTTTTATTATATAGAGTGATTAATTAAGACCGTCCATTAGAACTAATGGGCATTTTCGGGATATGTATTTTGATTTTTTGGAAAATTTTTGAATTTACATCATGGTACTTAAAGTTATGTACCGTCCCCATTTTTTAAGCGAAATTTCAGAAATTCAGGTTGTGGATGGAAGAAATTATGACGTTTCTACTCTGGATCTTAGAATTAGTGTATTATGTACAAGCTGCTCAAAATTGTCTTCTTTTAGTATAATGTCAGACCAACTCAATTTTTTTAAATACATTGACGCATTTTTTTATTAATATCTTGTAGCTGACGTAGCATTTTCTATACGTATCTGCAACAGTTTTCGAGTTATTAACACTTTTGATAGAAAGTTATAAGACTTTTAATAACAAACCATGGAAATGACAAAAACTGTTCTTATTAGTAATTGTCACCAAAACCTGTTAATTCTGGTTTTATTGTGTCCATGCAAACGGAAAATAAAAGTTATTCAACCATGGATATTTTTAATTTTTTTATATTCATAGGGAGTGTACGCTACTATTCAAAGCACTGTGCTCATGGAAAGATCTCCTTAATTTACGGAAAAGCCCAAACAAAAATTGAAATACACCAAATCGAATTTTTTTAAACATAAAAGAGCAAAGTCTACTAGTGCTCAAGGAAGGACTATTACAAATGAAGAATATAATAAAATTAACGTACTAACATATTTTAATGTTTATCCACGGCAGTCGATTCGATTAGCCGCTCAAGATTTAACTTTCTAAGCAGTTTAAACCGTTTTAAAAAAGTGTACAATGCACAACCATTTGTTCACACTAATTCAAGAATTTCATTGGGGTGACATTGTCAGAAGACTGGAACTTCGCAAATAGGTTCTAATTAAAATGCAGGAAAATCCACGTGCAGCAATAATCAATATTTCTTTACAACGTATGATTACAACTTAACTGATGAAGGGTGCCTATTTCAACACGTTTCGTAACTTATGACCACTAGCGTACGTCGAACTGATCCGTCACGTTTGACCATCAGTGTATTTTGAGTTCCGGTAAAATGTTACACAATATATTGAAATAAATATAAAACGACAGACGAAGATTCATAAAATAATTTAAACACAATATTTTTCACAAAACATATACATACACACAACACTAAAATTTCACAAATAAAATTCAAATTTTAGCTCCAAACGAGCCCTCAGTTGGTCGCCATGTTGTAATGGAACGGCCTGACATTGTGCGCTATATTGTGCTTGTACGGCCCTACAATGTGCTAATATGTGTTTTGAATATTGGGCGCCACAGTATATGAACAAATTCCCCTCGTGAACCTACGATGACGGACGTTACTAATATCAAAATAAAGGAATAATTCCCCTGACTAGCAAAATGTCGGTCGCAATCGCTCTTAACGTAATAAAGAAGAACATGTACTTACTTTACAATTCTTTATAAACTTGTTTCTTTATACATTCTCAAGACGTGCGGTAAATGGATGATTTTAAATATTTTAACAATAAATAATATCACAAAATATGTAGACTTACATATATGCAACTAAATGAATGAAACTGCAGCATATAAATGAATAACAAATATATTAAATAAAATCAATAAATATGTATATACAATATTAGATCATACGAGGCAAGACCTTCATGCTAAATGCATCTTTATTAAGCAATTATGTATTTATATAAGCAAACAGGCGATTAAATAACTAAAAAACAACAGCGCTGAATGTACCGGCAAACTTGATTTAACAAACAATAGTTAATTTATGTATTTTTTACGAGCTCAGATTTATACAATATAATAGTTTTTTGGCGAAAACTCCTTGCGAAACTTCTTTCTTCGCGTGCGCTCGTTGACATTGGTTATTCCCGTCGAATGTCCGTTTCTTTCGGGTGCTTTGTCTTTGCGCTTCAGGCGTGTCCTTTCTTATAATATCTTGCACCAGTATTTTTATTTATTGGCTACGTACTGGCCTTTCACCAGTAAACACGGCCTTTATTTTACTGACTATTTAATTAATTACAATAATCACAAGAACACTAACTGGCCCTAACTTGACAAATTTTTATATAAACTTATACGCGGACTAAACGACTCTTCGGTGACTCGTCGTTCGGGATCGAGCCGATCTACCTAACGCCAGTCAAAGCGGTGCTACAGTACAGTTCTAATCAAAAGCCACCTATTCACTCGTTTTCGGTTAAACTGTTACATTTTTTTTAGCTATTAAGAATACATAAAATTTTAACATAGGGAAATTATATACAGTCACGTAATATATACAGATAGGTGCATTGCATTAATTAAAATAAAATAATATTTCTATAATCTATATAACAAGTACTTGTCTTCCTTACTACGTTAATATATTAAATAAAATGAAACGATTGCCCGTTACAAGGGCATGTTGAAATTTTAAGTGAAATAGTATAACGTTTAGATTTCAAAAATGCATTCCATTTGAAATAAAAAAGTTGATGTCAATTTGCCGTAGGTACCGTCATCCTGTAAATTAATAATTTTGATAAATAGATTTACTTACCCTATATATACAAACGCAATTTTACTGAAATTTATTATAATTAGGAGATACAGACTTTTTAATGGCCGATCTCAATCAATCAATGTATATTTATACATATTTTTTAATTTTTTTCAAATAACGAAGAAGTAAGTTTTCTATTGGCAGTTGCTAATCTACCTAGCAGTATAGTGTCAGTGTACGGTCATGTGTTCGATCATGTGCAAAAGTCAACATAGTTTTTAAATAAAATATACTGATGACATCGACATAGCAAATTCTTCCAACCTGATTACATATGACCTTTATTCAACAATTCCATTCTATTTATGGTGCCCATTTATAAATCTGGGACATATCCGATTCCATAAATCTAAAAATTATGCGCATATAGCATATGCACGCGTCTGTCTTCTATATATCAACACAGGCTCGTTTGATACGCCATATACTCGGGCTCCTGTATGCAGCAACGGCATGATGGCGGTGCATAATTCATATTTTAGTGCGGATTTTAATTCAGTCATTGGATATGACAAGTTGTGATTAAAGCGAATGGAGATCTAGATGGCGTTAGCGATCGTTGTAATACTGCAACGTTCCGTTATGGCCGTGCATCAGGGTACTACCTATGCAGCGTGCACACAAACATGCATAGAACTTGAGCCTGTCGGTCTCGTTTTGTTTATTTTCCGTATTCGGGTGCTCGGGCGTCAGGCTACCGGTAATAACTTGTCAAATGCACTCACAATTTGCATTGTCGTTTCGCATAGAGGAGAGAATTCAATATTATTTGTTTGTTCCGTGCTGGGTGCTGTTTTTTTTTCCTTGTTTGGTTTCGTCCAAACCAGCCAACTTTGTCCGTTCCATTTTGTTGTTTTTTTTTGTATTATTTTTCCTCTTCCATTTATTTTTTAAAACTGACGATCATTATAAATCAATTATAAAAACGCGTCTATTTATTTTGTACCGCATGCTGACGTGTATTGAAACAGGTATCGTCAAAATCAGAAAAATATAATAAAAACTTTATAAAAAAAAATTCTCGCGTTTTGATAAACAATAAATCATCATTTTATTATAAAATATCATCATCATTTTCAAATATGTATATGTATATACAAATATTAAAAAACTGCAATCTTCATTTTACCTACAGATATGTAGTACATATATTCAAAAAAAAAACTTTATCTTTTTTAAAGAAACACTAGTGAAAAACTTAGAGGGATCATTTTACAGAATTTCTAGATGCTAAACGGATATAGACAGTAAAACACTTCAACCCACTAAACACCAAACAAGTTTTAACGAAAACATCGACGCGTTTCGACAGCAACGCTGTCATTATCAATCGATAATAACACTAAATTAAAATAAAACCTACAAGTAACAGGTAACCTAAAAGTTATGCACGGTCAATCCGACACGCATCATTAATTTCCGATTAGCGAAAACAATAACGAATGCGGGATAGGACCGTTGTCACAGTTCATTACACATGACTTATTTTTGTATATTTCTAAACTTTCGAAAACATTTAGAAACATACAATTGTTTATTTGTCTAATTAATTTAAGATTCGTATGATCGATGTTGTGATCTGTTTCAAAAATGTTTTGGGCAACGCTCGATTTTTCAATTCTATTAAATCTAAGATGAGCCATATGCTCTTTGAATCTAGTTGAGACTGCTCTTCTGGTTTGCCCAATATATTTTTGATTACAATCTTTACAATTGATTTCGTAAATACCTGACTTTTCTAGAGGTTGTATTTTATCTTTAGGGTTACCGATGAGACTTCGTAAACTAGTCCCAGAACTGTAAACTATTCTGAGATCTAGCTCTTTGAAGATTTTACTCAAACCTTTAGTGATAAAGGGAGCGTAAGGGAGGGACACAATGGGTAAAGCTGTAACATCTTCTCGAAAAGTCGTAACTTCTTTCACAGTTTTCTTATAATTAAACTTGCTAATTAACTTATAGATATGCTGAGGCGGGCAACCATTACACTTGGCGGCATCTTTTATAATTTTAAGCTCTTTCTCTCGCCTTGTTCAAGGGAAAAGTGAGAAGTCTGTGAACCAAAAAATTCAGGCTTGCCATTTTGTGTTGAACACAATGATGGGAATCTGAAGGAATGTAGCGAAGTGTACTGGTTTTCTTTCTATACACGTCAAACTCTAATCTATTGTTACTTCTAATTACTAAAGTATCTAGAAAGCGTAGCTGACCGTTTTCTCCTCTTTCACAAGTGAACTTTATGGTTTCGAACCGATTATTTAATCTATTGAGAAACTCGTCAATATTACATTTTTTAGTAACAAAAATAGCGAAAATGTCACCACATACCTCAACCAAACCCTAGCAAAATATTCGCTCTCAGATTCTAAGTCCTTTTCAAAACGGCTCATGAAAAGGTTAACTAAAAAGGGTGACAAGGAGTTACCCATTACCGTTCCTTCCAGCTGTTCATAAAAACTCCCGTTGAATTGAAAATGTTCTGTTTCATACAGATGTCAGTTAAGCGAATACATTCCTGGACACATTGTTGACTCAAACTATTTTGAAGCAACAAGTCCTCAAGGTATGTCAAGGTGTCTAGAATCGGTACACTAGGAAAGCGAGAACTAACATCAAATGAAATCAATACTTCACCCTCCAGCAACTGAATATTTTGAATTTTTTACTGCAAAACTAGGTTGCTGTATTGGCAAATTATTAAATTCATTGGTCAGTCATTTGAAAACCTTATAAGTCGGTGCGTCAATTGCCGACACAATTGGCCTTACCGGCTTGCCAAATTTGTGAATTTTAGTGTTCTACTTCTGCACCAAGAGATCCAGTGGAGAAGTTTATAGACAGTAAAACGATGATACACACAGGTAATGAACAGTAGTTGTAAACCAATAGCGCCGGAAAGGGATAGTATAAATGCGCAGTTAATGTTAAATGTTTTCTAATCAAATCATACAATAATAATTTGCCAAGAAAGAATGACCGCAGAAATTAGCAAAAAATAAAACGTTCCTAGAGGCAGTACAGAAACTTGTTTGTTTAACCATCTACATAGAAGGGAGCATGATAAGTGCTAACTGGATTCTATGAATAAAAGTCATCAACTGGCATTATAAGTCTACGTTATTAAACAGATTATCAAGAAAGCATATGGCTATACTTAAAATATATACCGGAACAAAGGACTATCGGGGAATCCAGCAAATAAAAACCAAATTTTAAATGGAGTTTTCTATTTTTTTAGCCAATATTTCGCACTGTGTTCAGTGCTTCATCAGGGTACAACTACAAGGATAAAACCATGGTCAGTAACGTAAAAATAAATGTTTACAATTGTTACTTACAATTTTTAAACTCGTTGAGAGAAAATATATGACATAAACTAGTATAAAACTAGTTGACCCCACCCAAACTCTTCGAGTTTGGTCTAAGCTGACCCATCCCAAGTATTCGAATTTAGACTGAACTCTTCCGGCCCACCGACCAGCATTTCCGCTAATCTCAACCCGACAGAATATGTAGGGGTGTCCCAGCTAATGAACTACTAAAATGAAAAAAAAAAAAAATGTTATACGAATTGAGCAGTATGAAAGCAATGTGCATACTTATTTTATTTTTAATCGATTTTTTTCACGGACTATTTTAATAAATCAATGGCATTCTATGTAGAAACGCTCTTTATTTTACATAACTGTAAAGTATGGTCGCTTCATTAGCAGTTACCCTGTATACTTGCTGAATTATGAATTTAAGTCATCATTCTACAATTTATACATTTTATCAAACAGAGTATTGACAAATGTGTTTATCAATATTTTTAATATCGTTGGGAAGAAATTAAATTTTCCCGGTAGTAATATGAAAAGAACTAATAAACCCTATAACCTTCTAAGTGTAAAAATCCGACTTGACAGTTCAAATTTTGATCGCAGACGCGCTAACGTCAACGATTTATTATGAGGGCCGCCTAATGATTATTGCTCTAGTTATTAAAGATGGTATTTTGTACGTAGACGTATTTTAACGTATTTAATGTTGAAATATATTTTTTTGGTAATAAGTAAATGATGTCACGTAGTATTTTTTCCATTATATTACGTAATGAGGTTTTGACGATTACAATTTGACTTTTCGCGTTTCGCGTTAGATGTATTTTTTCAGCTATTTTTATTAATAATAACGGAATATATTATTTATAGGTAAAATGTGTATCTATTAGTATATTGACAAATGTTTTTAACATGACGTATATACTTATATTTTTGAAGAGATAACATGTGTTCAGAAATACCAGAATATTCAAATTGAGCGCTTGATACATTGCACTAAACATGTATACCTCAGATATGCTGCCATCTATTAAGATACAATGAAGTTATTTGGTAAAGTGCAGTTATATCTACGATTATTTAATTAATCTCAATACTATATGTATATATTATCTTAATGACAATCACAAAATGTTTTACCGAAAAATCAACAACTCATGATCTCGATGTAAACGCAGAATAAAAAGTCCGTCTTGACAGTTCAAATTTTGTAGTATTTCTTTACTTATTTTACGTAATGAAGTTATGAACGCTTAAAATTCGATATTTCTTTCAAGTTTTTTATTTAATAATAACGGAATATATTACTTATAGGTGACATGTGTATCTAATAGAATATTGACAAATGTGTTTATCATGAGATATATATCTGTATATTTAGAGAGGCAGCATGTTTTAAGATATTCCATAATATTCAAATTGCGCGCTTTCTCCCAGTGTAAATAGTTTAAGAGAGAAAATTTCTAACGGCCTTGATTAGGTATATTAAAAAGCTGTCGGATTACGTATTACAGTAACAAATACTTCTTTACGGGTAACTGTATAGGTGTTAAGGTACAAATATTAAATAAATCTCGTAATTTTTAGAAGAGAGGAAATTTGTTAGGAATTTCAATGTTTACCTGTCAAAGTCGTTGAGTGGACTTTTTTTTTTTTTTTTTTTTTTTTTTTTTGCTGACGTAGCGGAATCGCATACTACTCGTCATGATAAAAAGAAAACTTCATATGAACATATGACCTAAAGGTCTTAACTTTTGAGATACAGGGTGATAAAGTTTTCGAAAATAAATAGTTTTACATTAATTCCTGTAAAACTATGTATGTATCAAGAGGCATTATTGAGTGTTCCCCATTTTTTTTTAATTCCACCAGTGGCGTTCGTACGGAATTTCAGCTACCTACTTCGACAGACGTTTAGGTCACACGTTCATATGAAGTTTTGTTTTTAAAATAGACTAAAAAATCGTTCCCTAAAATATTGACATTCAATTTCCCCTGTACATTGGAGAGCGGAGAAAAAAAAATTGACCCCCTTAAAGACGCGCTGGAGAGAAATAAAAAAAAATGTATGCAAAAAAGACTTTTTGACTCTTTCGAAAATATGTAGATATATATATAGTATAATCTCGATAATACACTGAACTATATACGATTTTAGTATAAGTAACGATGAGAATTATCAAAAAATAATAAGCGGTTTAGAAAGGCGTTGGAACATTGAAATTTTGGAAATCGTCGTAATAATTTATTATTTCATTTCTTGTTTGTACATTATTGTTTTCGTAAATATATATTTGTGGAAATAAAAAGATGGTATCAAAGAAGACTCCCTTACCTCTGTGAGCATGTGTAGGTTAAAGTAAAAAAAATAATGAAATATTATTTAATTATACATTTAATTAAAAATAGAATATTTTCGCAGTAACTCCTATTTTTTTATTTTTTGTTCCTTGTCGTAAATGAAAAATAAATTTTAACTATATTCCTCTATAAACAAAATTAAAAAAAAACAGATACGTCGTAGAAGGGGGTTTGAACCTAGTACCATCCGATTCGAAGCCGAAGACCTAAGCATCACGCCACCGGCGCTCGTATGAAAGGGTATTTTATATACGCGTATATGAATAATATATTTTCTAAAATCGAGTTTGGCGGAGGAAAATCAAAAAAATAAGCCGTTTAGAAGGGCGTTGGAATTTTGAAATTTTGACGATCGATATTGTTCACATGGGCAATTCGCTGGAGACGACCTGCAAGGCGACGCTAAATCGGACGCCGCCGCCGCGACGCAAAAAGATTTTAGTTTTAATCGGAAAAAAAATTTCCCGAAAATATCCAAGTACTCGCCGAGAAGAATATATTCGGACATAGATAGTTTTGGCGTAGCATCAACCGTTCGGGAGATAAACGCGAATTTCCGACTAATCTGAAAACATCGCGAAAAGTCAAGGTCGGTTCGCCGGGAAACCTAGACAGTTGATTAGAAAAATCCTTTAGGCGTCGATCGACACCCCCCTTTTCGAGTTTAGTCCTTCCGTAAGGTCCCAGGAGGGAGCCCCGTTTACCTCTACAATCACCAATTAGTATAGTATGACACAGGATGACTATAGATTACTTTTCCAACATGTTGAAGTTGTTGAAATTTAAAATTAAGGACAACACAACATTACACGTTAAAAACGCAAATGATAACTTATGAAAATGATTGGCGTGCGTAACAGCTGATTGAAGGAAGTGAAAACCAATCTTACGCTACTACCAACCACAAGACCCGACAAGTGGTCATGTGGTGTGAAACAACTAGAAATGGTGAATAACACCAAGCAAATTCCCCAGATCAAGTCATCTAAAGTTAGTCAAATTGGTTTATATGTCTTTGGGACATTGATTTGAGTACTTTAAGGCCACGCTTGGTTATAATTTCGCAAGTTCATTTCATACTTAGTATATTAGAAGCACTTCGCATAACTTTTGGGGATTTGGCCGCAAGTTCATTGGCATCCATACAGATTCTATAACGACTCGTTGCAGCTAACTGTAGTACTACTAGCTATGGGATCGGTTTGTGATGGAAACTTTTTTTGACATCGTGGAAAAGTTTTGTATTGGTAGTGAAACCAGATTAACTGATTCAGCGCTAGTTTTGAGCCGGTTTAGAAAACTGCTTTCTGCCACTTCCAAAGCCGCTCAAATCGAACTCTCTACAAGCTCAAAACTCACTTACAACCAACCCTCAACTACATGGTAGCGGGACTTAACTTTCTCGCGGTCAAGAAAAGGTTTTCATAACAAACCAACCCCATGCCTACAAACATTAGAATAAATAAATCGAAAACGTCAAGAAATACGAAAAAACGCCGAGACACGTCAAGTTTTGTTTGATGGGGGAAACTTTTTCACTAATAAGGCAAAATCATGTCTTGCTCTCTCTGTGATGTTGCTCAGGTAGTGTATCTTTCTGAATATGCCAACTCCCATTAGGAACTGTACATTTCGTATGTAGAGCAAAGGAATGACTTTTGCACCACTTAAATACCCTACTACATCTGCTGTGCATGCAGTAACTAGTATTTTGGAATATAAGTCGCTGAAAATAGTCTCAAATCTAATCACTTTACAAACGAATTGTTGAATTGTCCTCATTGTTACCATTTTAGATCAGCAAAAATACTATCTACTACCAAACTAAAGTGTTGAAATCGTTACTAAGTGATAAAAAACTAGTGCTTCTTTCAGAAAAATGGAAAATATCAGGAAATTTAATCCTAATTATTTTTCTTAAAATTTTAAATGAAATGTAAAGACGACAGAAACAGTATATCCAAACTTCCACTTATCGAACTTTATGAGTAACCTTTTTAGTTCCATTTAAAAGAACATTAATTACTTCATTGTAATAATGGCGATAAATTCAAAGTTGTCGCGTTTTTTCGCGTTAATCTTCATTTCTGTTCAATGTACTGAAACACACCAAGACGCAAAGTTCATCTTATTTCTTCAAATTTTGTAATTTTAACTCGTTTATTTAAAATTTAATACGACAAAAGGAGAAAATTGACAAAACACCTAGCTCGCAGCAACATATATCTTAACATAAAAGTACTAAAGAAAGAGATATTGCGATCCGGCGGTGTAACCGACGTGGCGTACTACGAACCGGAGACGGTTGAATCGAAAAGAGGCGGAGAAATAGTCGCACGGAGCGAAGATGAATTGACGGGGTTACGGAGCAACGGACACGAACAGCGGAAAAGCAGACAGCACACTCTTAGCCCCGGTGGCAGCGGCGATTACTCACTACGGGGGTGACCTGGCGTGTCGTCCCAACTGGGGAGCACGGAAGTGCCTTCCCGGAGATAAGCACTTTACATTTGTAGCCTTTCAGCTAACAAAGCCGCACGATACAGATAAACGGTCGACTGTGACTTGTGGCTGTAGCGGTGGTGGTGCTTTTGGCGCTCAGACGAAATTCGAGCGAAAACAATTGTAATTAGTCTCCGTGGAGCAAATGTTGAACTTAAGCATTCAGAGTCTGTCATGGGGTAGCACAACTGGTTTAGTTTATAGAAAATCAAGTTTAATATAATTTTGAAACATCCTGTTGGATTAAAGTTAGAATTACGTTGTCTCACCAGCATTCAATCATGTCCAGCGTCAATAACTTTTTCACATCACCAAAACACTAAATAAAATGAGTCAGTCTGCCGAAATTATTTTTTGGTGACAAATTTAAAAAACAAGGAAGTCAATACCAGTACCTTCTTTCTACACTAAATGACTTAAATGTATTTGGTTATATATACAGGGTTATTCAAATGTACTTGAACACCTAAATATTTTTAAAACCGTACAAATTTTCAAAAAAAATGTTAAAAAAAACTTTGTTAGTTCTAATCAAGCTATTACCAGAACATATTTCAAATTTAGAGGTTGTTATGGAAATTGTATTCAACGTAGTTTTTAAAAATGGAACCGATATATTTTTATATTTTTGAAATCCTCGTGACATTTTTAAGTGCCTTTGTGTATACAATAAATTATATCTCTGTCGTGCCCCATTCTTGTGATACGTATTCACCACATTACTAAATAGATATATCTGGAGTAACATGTTTCTGTATTGAAGTAGAAGCTTGATCGTTTATAAGTTTATTAATAAAGTGTGGGCCAAACTTCAGCAAAAACAAACTTCTTCTAAGTGTTGCATAGGATGACAAGTAGTCGATTCAAAATTCACAACATAATTTTTAATGGAACCTTCCAGCCAACTTTATTTAAATGAATCTCAACAAAAAAATAAACAAATGTCTTATGGTATTTGACACGGAAAGTGAGAGATTTTTAAGTTACCGCCATTAGCACGTAGAACATTTATTCACAATTTGATAAAAAATGAACCAAAAATAAAATTGGTTGATTCATTTTGACTAAAAATTAAGTGTCTATTTTAAATTTCTATAATATATTATTTCCGAAATATTATCTGTCTACAATGGTCACCTATGTGTTGTGAAGCTATAAACTTACCAATTTTGAAATAATCTACACTTGGCATGATTATTTGTGAATAACTTAATGATGATAATACTTCTTTCCTGGATATTCCTTTTAAATAAACAAGATGGAGAGTGGGTGGGCTTTGAATCAATGATTTGGACACTAATAATATTTCCAAAAATTTTTTTTCTTATTCAAATTTGACTCGCATTTTGTTTACAAACTAGCATAATATAAGGCTTCTATATCTGCTCATATCTGCCCAAAAAATATGGTTTTTCGCGTAGATTAATTTGGTAAAAAATACAAAAAAGAATAAATATTCCAAGAATGGTACAAAATCGGGAGATCGTGGAGGCTTATCAACATAAAATGCTCTAGATATTTCGGTGGATACTAAGTGGGCACGATTCCACCTAAATAAAAACATAGTTTTTATACATTTTTTCTAGCTGCGTTTATGCAGAAAATTGCAAAAGAATAAATCCATATTTAAGAAAAATAAACAAATGAAAGCTTTCATTTGGGCTAGAAACTGAACCAAATTTATTTCCATAAAAATGTAATGGTTTTACTGATTTTTTGCCAATTATGTACATATACATATGTACTTACAGTGTGATACACTTTTCGAGATCAATAAATGGCATTTTGAAGTCAATAATTTACTAATAATGAGTGGTAAATCACTCAAAATTATTTATTTGACTATTACTAGGAAAACCTGTATCTGATTATTTATTCCACTACATTTAGTCATTGCCTACTTACATATTATTTTAACAACTATCAGAAAGTAATAATAATCTTCTATTCAAAATATTGTTTTCCTTGAAAATACCTAAAATATGGGGTGCAAAGTTAACTCGCCTCCATATGGTGCACCCTGATTCACGCTAAAGAGCTAACAATACTTGTAGCTAAACAATCCTTGGATCGCCTGGCTAAAGCACATGATGCCTGACATGACAGCAAACTCAACAGATCCTGCTCAGAATCTTCTGACTAGAAATCTTGGAACATGCCTCAAGATCTGCCAACTTAATATATGTATATTATATAAAAAATGTGTTTTTGTAAATACCTCGAAAATGGTACATGTATTCATTTTGTTTGTATTCACCATCTCAATCAGAAGAAAAACTATCACCAACTTGCTAATTTAACCAATTTCAAAGCTCCAATAAAAGGGAAGTTAACTTTGGACAAGGTGTATACGTATAAGTTTACAAATTATTGTATTGTATTGCGTTTTCCTTTTGTAAGTGTAATTTGTAATCTAATAAATCTTAATAGACACATTTCGTAACCAATACTTATTGCGCTATTATTGCCTTCACTATAAATGCTTTTGTTGATGCCTACTTTGCTTATGGTATTAGCACACATATGTATCATTAGTGTCACTTCGCCTTGTAAAATGAAAACTTCAGTTACGTTGTGCTGACTTCGCCTTTGTTCAGATATTCAACATCTGCCTGTCATTGGGGACAACAGCTCGTTGAAAGAAACCAGTCGTTTTCATTTATCGTGCATTTGTTGTATATATTTTGTTATTTAAAATTCCATGATAATTTGCTGTTGTTGATGTTTCATCAATTGTCTTTTACAACATAGCAACCCGACAGCCAATTTACGGGGGTGTAACTGCATCTCATGACAATCCTAAAGATTCTCAACCAACCATGTCTCCTAATTTTGCAAATTCATACATGCTGATAAAGTGACAGACGAGACGAGACACGAAAATCTTTTATTTTACTGGCAACACTATAAAGATAAAATCCATTATTACCAATTTTATGAACAACATTAACGGTACCATCAAATTACAATAGATTGGACAACTATAAAGAAGTATGCAGTGCTGCAAGTCTGTAGACAGCCCTGATTTGCAGATCCTGCATTTTTTGCTCTTTTTCTCTAATTTATAGCACGTTCTTTTGCTTTTAATATACATTAAATGCAAATACCTTTGAACACAACGTTATTTGTTTAATGGCAACAGTTGCACAGTTGGTGAAAATTTAAAAACTCTTATTGTTAAACATGACAAATAAGTATGAATTTTACTTCACATCACACTATTTCGTATTATGCATGTTCCTGACGAGAAACTTAAAGCGCAAGTTACAACTTGCACTTTGTCTAATGCGTCAAGTCCGTAGACGGAAAGGATTATGTAAATAAAGCGCGACATTTGGTCGTCGTTGTATGCTCACCACACCGTCGGTGACACGACGCTGTGCGCGCTCCACTTCGTCCCGTCAGGATTCACGGCCGGAGTGTAAATCAAGTGGAGGTTTGGCGTGAGAGAAGTGGCGAGGCGCGCCCCAGCAACTTGACAAAGATTGATCTGGTTAACGTCAGGGCACGATACACTCGCATTATTCACTGCCGCCAACGCGCCACCGGGGCTCGCCTGCATCATCATCATCAGCAATGCGAACTCACCCTCACCAATACACCATCACATATCCAACAAATATGTGTATAATTATAGACGATACTATATGAATGATAGCAATTACACAAAACTATGATTATCTGTTGATCTAATGGGCTTTTATAAAGTATTGTGCATTCATATGCATACATATACTAAAAGAATGGTAGTGATCTTTCTGAAAGTCTAAAATAGTCAACAATATATAAGTTTATCTAAAAAGAATAGTGATATTATGTTTAAATAACTAGGACAATTACAAAATTAGAAATTACAGGATAATAAAAAGATTCATTTATATAACGAAGGCAACGGTGGTACATTTTTCCATCACAGTTGAGTTGCAGCATGCACGTAATCGTATTTACCCTCCTACTTTAAACAGAGACTTCTACAATATCGGTTTGAATTCGTAATGTTGTTACTGTCAAAGTGCTCCTGTTGCACTCGTTTATTCTTTTTATCCGTCTCTTTTTTCCTGTTCGATTTTAATCCGTTTGGGTTATATACGACGTGACACAATGTTTCAATTACGTAGAAAGCCTGCTGACTACCGTAGGTGGCGATCAGATAACGCTCGTACTTATGATGCCCTCGAGGATTCCTATGAGCTTTGTTATAAATGTCTGAGTTTATTATCAGATAATACAAATTCAAATGAGCAATTTAATGTTCTCAGTGATACGTATCAGGTGATGCTTAGAAGTATAAAAATAATAAAACGTAAGTTATTTTAATAAATTATAAACCTGTGTTGCTAATTTTAAATGAAGATTAAGAAATATTTATAGCTGCTGCGGTGATACGCAGACAATAAAAAACATTAAGATAATCCTAGTCTTTGTTAATACTGTAAAGTTCTGAGGCAATCAACCACCTAGCTCGTAGCAAATACATTGTATAAAATATTAGAAAAAACTCATAAACTCGGTTCAATGGTTCAAGAAAGATATATTAGACTAAATAATGAACCATAATGCAATGATAACTGCAAAAACGCCAAACTGTTCACTCTCTATTACAAGGATTTTCTCAGAAAGGAATTTATCTTTACCTCACTTTGTCTAATTAACAGAAGGTGCTATCAATGATTTTTCTTTTCGTTTTTTAAGTAATTATTGTACCTATATTTTAAATGTACAAAATAAAAGAAAACTGGTAAGTAGCGCACAATACTGTCAAATTAAATTGTAGAGATTATCAGCGTTAACCAGAACAAAACTCAGCCACAATGTAATGAATCCGCGAGCGGACCTCGTACATACAGACAGAGAGAACCCAAGTTTACAACCGCCTGTCGTATTTACGAGTCGAGTTGGTTGCTCGCCAGTTTTATTGCCTCAATAGAAAATACAAATCACCTTTATCTGGTACAAGTAAGTAATTACAGTTTTATAAAAGTTAACCGTCCAATAGACTGCGGTGAAATACATTGTAGCCTTTTATGCTCGAAGACAGTTGAGTTACATTATTGACCTCCCAATCGCCCAATAAATGGTTATAGCGGCATAACTTTAACTCACTTTATACAACTTTTCCAATCTTATCTTTAAACATGACTTCTTTGCGAGGGATTTAGTTAAATTGGAGCTCGTCCGGGACGATTTTCTCCACGTCTCTTTCTGCCCAACTATCCTCGTCGTGTTTCCATATTGGTTTTTTCCTTTTTCCTGGTTGCTTTTCCAACCGAGAAACGGAACTCTAAACGGACAACTGACCGCACAGCCTTCTACGTTTCAGTCCAGGTTGATTCCGATTACCCGACGCGGACGTGTTCGGAATTTTATCGGGTTTTTATTGCCGTGAAAATTGCATTTATTTACTCGGTCTCTCTTGCTCATAGTCTGGGAATATAAAAGTTTATATCTAACAGCGTTTTATCTGTCCCGGCAGGATTCATATTTCTCGATGTTCAGTCGGAAATTTACACTTTTCTAGATCTAATGTTTTCTTCTTCTTAACCGACTCTCGGAGCAATTTCCGACAATGGATTTTATTGGGTATGTTGCGGCTGCTAAGGGACCGACCAGACAGAATTTTTATAACCTGGATTCTATTACTGAAATTTTCATCACTCACAGGATGATTCATTATCCTTGTAATGTTAATTCCTTAAAATATAAACCTATAGGTAAAGACGATAAAAAGATGACTATACGAGTATATCATCCGGTGGCTTTATCAATATGTTACTAAAGTAATTTTTAGAAACTACGTTGTACATTTCTTTGTGATACTCTTGTTCTGAAATAACTTGGTTTTTATTTATTTCTTGTTTTATTGACCTACATGTGGAAATATATCTGGGATTAAACCATAACTACTTATATTTCATAATAACATATAAAGAGTACTCTTCAAATATGACAAGTTGATTAAAGCATTTCGAGTATGTTTTGTAAAAATTTCCCAAACTCCATAATCTAACACGCAACACAAAACTGACCATTTTCAATAAGAAAACTATCATTAACAAGATGATAAATACTGATTTTTTTTTAATGTGTGGTGGGTGCTTAGTTAGTGACAAGCTGTATTACTTGTCTGGCTATCACTGCAACTCTTGCGGTGTAGTTTTAGTGTGTGTAAGTTGTGTTTAAATGGCTTTGTGACAGCATCATATGGCCTTTTATGCTGCCGCGCTGTTAATCACTTTGCTCCCAACAGCGAATGGCAAGTCGATCCGAGATTAAACTCTCTGAAAAAATGTCACCGTCCCTCCAGAGAATTGAACCCCGGCACCTATCGTCCTCTCACAACAATAGTCAGCCGCCTAACCACTGCGGCCATCGACCCGTTTAAATAACAGTATTATTAAACGTGTCGGCTTTATGTTTTGTGGATAGTGCTTTTCGTGTTTGACATCTACACCAAGAGATCCAGGGAGAAATATTATATTCAGTAATCAAAAGTGAATATCTAGCTGGATGCTATTTTACATTCTATTCCAATCAAAGTTCACATTCCTCAAAAAGATTTACATCGGGTCTATTAAACTAACCTGGGCAGGCATCAACAAAATTAAACTTTTATACTTTTCAGAGTCTTCTTGGTGATTTTTTTGTTGGAGCATTTATTCTACAACTGTAAGGGTATCTAAGTATTACGTTTTAACGCTTTTTTATTCATTGCGTTTGTCTGTATTTTAACTCATTTATTGTTTCGTTATTGATCTAATTATTGTATTACTTGTTCATCATTCTTTAAGAATTACGACCAACAATCATATTCTTGATCAATCAAAAGATGCATTATATTTTGTTCTCTTCACCAAGTAAACCGTAATCAACAAATTTTATTTTTGCGTCAACATTAATCAAGTCTACTTGATGTACTTTCTTTGTTCTTGTACTTGATTTCATGTTACTAACAATATGTACACGAAAGTGTGTTTTAATGGCTTTTTACATCATGATTTCATTGTAAGTAATGTTGTGCTATTATATAACGAATGGTAACTCAACTCGTCAACACCGGATAGCAGCTTGTCACACCCCAGCCGTTGCTTTTATGAGAGTATTAAACTTGTAGTTATTGACTATCGATATTGCTTGCCTAACAGAATTATGCCTAACAGTAGCATTTATCAGGACGACTTCATTGCTGAAACTAAAAAGCTTTTTACCGCCAGATAGGTATCTGAACTAGTCTTGTTTTATGGCTGAAACAAGAGATTGTTCAGATAATAATGCAGCGAACTGCCTTTTTCAAATAACGACACCGGTGACTCTTCATCGAAAAAAACAGAATCCTTTCCAGATCTAGTGAGTATAAATTCTCCAAATTGATAATAAAATTATCATAATAGATAAATGAAAATTGTAAGCTCTTATTTAATTTACTCTTTCCTCAAATTACCGTTTCATTCCAGATACATATTTCCAGCCAGTACTAAATATCTATAATGCGATTACTTCTACATTCGTCTTCAACGCCAGCACATACACTTTCTACATACTTTCTTTGTGCACGATCATCAATATAATACAATCAGTACTCATTTCAATCATATCCGAATCTATTGCCAATATTGTAAATCTGTAATATCACACTCACAGGAGCAATTAAGCCCTAGTTACAGCTTCACGATGCTTCTCCGTGTCCAAATTTCCAAACTAAATAATAAGACCACCAATGTAGATTTCATACCTCGAATAAAAGCACTAAATGGAAAAAAAGGTTCAAAACAAATTTCCTATAAATCTGTTTTCATAAACCACCGATGAGAAAGCCGAACACCACAACGTTTAATTATGTCGAAGATAATCGCACGATAACTGCTTCAGTTCACCTTAATCCGTGATGCTATGGCCTGGCCGAGAACCCCGTAATTTGTCCTCCTTTATCAAGCAGTTTTGAGTAAAATCCGCACAGTTAATTACCGCCCCACATAAATCAAGACGTTCTAAATCATGATATGACGACGAACGGGTACATAAGCTATCATTCAGCCGCCTATGGACCTATTTTTCATCCTGAAGAAACGGTCATTATGGGGTGAGCTATAGTTATAGCGTCTAGTCGCTTGAGTTTCAAAGAATAAATTTATCGTGTAAGTTCGTGATTTTTCATCCGGGTAAATGAAGTTGTACGTAAATATATGTAATTACGGTTCTTAACGTGAATTATTTCAACAAAATAATAAATTATGGTTTTTGAAACCAATTGTTTGAACATGTGGTTAATTATGCTAAGACTAACTTATTAGATATGCTTAAAACTACCGTGACAAAAATGAGCCATTATTAGTTTTTGTCATCTCAGGTGTAGGTATGACTCATGCTTTAAGAACTTGAATTTGTGCAATTGTTGCAAGTTGCTAATTGATGTATTTATGTAGTCTGCTATCATTCATCGTCCATCTTTCTTTACATAAATTTTATTATCACAAAGGTACATAATTTTGCAGCCAATAGTGCATTTCACTATTATTAATTACTAGACCCAAAACTCCCCTCAAGAAACGGACTGCAATTTGAGTTCGACTTAGACAAGAATGTTATGATATATTCAAAATTTTGGGTTTACCGATCTTGATAGTAAAGTTGGAATATAAACATTACACAATTTATCCTCTTTGAGTAATAGATATAAAAAAGGCGACGTCTTATATTGTATTTTTATAGACAGCGCCCAAAAGGCACTAAAACCTCTGTTAATGAAGCCTTCTTTTTCTCTTAACAACAATCATTGAGAACAATAACCAACAGCACATAATCGATATTGTCCACAACAGAAAACTTAATCTTCCCAAGAGTTTCATGATCATATCGATACGAGACCATAAGGCACTTTAATAGAAATTCCAGTGAGTCATTATCGAAACTATACTGGAAATGTCTCACGTACATACTGCTCTCTTGGTTCGTTTGATTCTGTAGTTGCATTAAGAATCTAGACCCAACAGAAGGCTCATATTGTCGTAGATGGTGAGAGAGCTTCCACTTAGTACATTTTTATGAGAGTTGTTAGGACAAGATGGTGCCTTGAGATGTCCACCGAAAAAGTAATATCCGTATCCGAAAGAAACAAATAAATGGTGTCGTATAGTTGAACAAAGATTCGTCCGAGAAACAAAGCAGACATTATACAACGATTACAGAAATATAATAGCGTATGATTTATACAGATATATACATATGTATATATGTACGTATTTTTTCTGCAGTTAGAAATAGGTATAGTTATACAAAATACCGACATTGATATTTTCTGTACAAGCACAAATAGATATAGAAAATCCTATTAGTTTCACAAGTTGACTAAATAAATGATTAAACATTAAATTAGTAATTAAGTTAGATTTCTTCTATATCCAGCCCAAATCGCTAAAGATTGAAATTTGGGAACGATATTGATTTTATATTACATGTGTCTTTTAGGAAGCGATTTTTCGAAATTCCGTTCCTAAGGGAGTCAAAAGGGGTGGCAAAGGTTGTATGGAAATAGAGTTTTTATGAACAATTTAGCTGATACTTCATATTAATGTTCTTTGGCGCAATTTATGAAATACGTGTTTCGACGTTTCTTAAAATTCCACCCTTAAGGCAAAAGAGAATGAGAAGTCTGGACAAAATTTGTGTAGTAAAGAATATCTTTAGGGTCCAATGTACTTGAAGCATGGTACAAATGCTCTTTGACACAGTTAATGAAATACGTATTTTATTGTTTTCCAAATTCAACCAGTGAGGTCTATAAATGCATCTTTAAAGACACCATTCAATAAATTACAATTTTGATTTCCTTTTCCAACTAAGTAGTAAAAAATCGCTATTTTATGTAAGCAGTCGTGTTCTTTATTTTTCAATGTAGGCCTATTCTTGTTTAGACGATATGCATAAATGTTAATTTGCACTGCTCTATATGTAACTTATACTATCAGTTCTCATTATATATCTCACGTGTGTGCAAAATTTCGCTTATAATTGTTCCTTTCTTTTTATTTTTGAAAACCACGACCAGCCAATGAACAGGATCAGCAACTGAGCTGCTGAAATAATTCACGATTCTGAAACATTCTTTATCACTCTTTTGCTTACTCATGCTATCCAAACTGTTTGCTTACTCATGCTATCCAAACTGCATATATCCGAGAAGTGAAAAACTACTTGTTCCTAAACATTATAGAAGCATTTACGATACTGCAAGAGATACTGAAAAGGAACGCATTAAAGTTGTTTCTATTTCACTAACTCACATGTGGTTATACCATGTATGTACATATGTAGATATTACCACAGCTTTGCCATGCTTTTAAATATTGGATGAATTTAAATACATTCAACCTGGCGTAATGAAAGTAAACCATACACAATTTTTAGTAGGTACATTTCAATCAACTACCTCTAAGAAATGAAGACATTGTTTTATGAGAAAAATTGCAAAGTTTAGTGTTTGTTAACAAAAATTAGTAATTATTGTAGTAAATAATATTCACGAAACACAATTGAACACAACTAAAAGGAAAGCTATATGTATCAAAATCTGTAGCAATTCGTTCGGATGTAAAATAAGGGAGAACTAATAGATGTATTAAATTTCACGAACAAACGCTTTATTATATTTTTTTATTGTCTATATAGATCATTTCCTCCCCACAATACCTACTACTATAATACATTTGAAGGGCAAAGAAAGGGAAGAAAAAATTGAACCATCAATGCACACAGAACTACCACCGCCACAACGGCTTTCTCGCCTCATACCCAACAGACTGACCCGTTCCTCCTACCCGATACGGTCCCGTTCGAATATAAATTTTCCTATATTCGCCGGTCGTGTCACTCGAAATGGGGCAGTTTTCTCGAAACCTAATGGTTATTGCCTTTCTCGAACGGACATATTGCGTTCCATCTAGTGCAATGTGTGCTGGCCATACATCACCGGATATAGAGCTGCAGGGAGAGATCGAAGCCGCAGACCGAGGCACTGTACTACTACATATTCTTCTATAAGGCCGCCATAGCCGCCTCCGCTGGTGCTACCGTTCACGCTGCCGCCGCCAATATGAAAGGTGTGTCGGAAATGAAATGAAAGAAGTCGAGTGGTCAGCTGTTAGAGGGTTCAATCCGTCGTCTGTATATAAAACCCGACGTCTGATTTATGACGGTGCAGAGTGTGTTCTAGTCCAGCAAGGTCCTTTTGTATGGGTATGTGCAGTAGTCAAAATGAATATTTCACGGTTGTCGCCGAAAAATAATAATAGGATTACAGCTCCCATTTTTTCTTGTTAAATTGATCGTAAATCAGCAAAGGAATAAATATGTGCACATAAATTTTGTGGGGTCAGATATGTGAGCTTAGTTATTGAATCTATATTAATCACATCGGTTACGTTCTTTACGAGTGAAGAAAACTAATTTGAAAAATATTACAAAAAGAGAACTCATCTGAATTTACGCAAAATTAAGATAATTCGAAATTTGCACCGCAAAACATATATCCTATATAAATACTTTCAAAATGCCCATTACAGTTTTTTTCCATCAATAATACCACTTCTATTTCTAATTTAATCTCCTGTTTAATGTTCAATATCTATTCGTGTTGCTTCAGATGCCCAAGTTGTTATGCCCAGTTTATATTTTTCCATAGTGCTATACACTCAGCTCTAATTAGCTATTCATGTAATTACAGTGCTATATTGCTGCAACGCTTAGAAAATTATTCGCAAAGACTAACTTTGAAAATCCAAATTATGCACTCGTTGCGGAAGTTTTTCAGGTTCTCATATCCCAAACAGAAGGTATGGCGATAATAATATCAAGAGAAAAGATGCAACCGTATTATATTACAACCATAGAACTTGTTGTTTGAACTTTCATAGTCATCAGATGTTTAACAAATGGTTAAATGTATATGCTGCACCTGTTTTTAATCTAGTAGTGCAGAATTACACAACGCTCAACAGAATATTGTAACTATTATAGAGAAGTATCAGAAATTATTGAAATTGGGGCCAAAAAGTTGAGTACTAAACCAATTTTTCCTATAATACGTATATTGACATGAAATAACTTCGTGTGTCACTATTCACATTAATCCACTTTACGTGCATCTGTTTAATATACTTAAATGCATACCTGTATTGTGTATGTTAAGCAAACACTGACTGTGATTGATTAATCATTTGTACAAAGCACCATAATCTCATACCATTTTTATAATTGAAAAAGTATCCGTATAAGTGCTTGGAATAATAAAACGGTTCAGTTAAGTATAATGTACTATGATGGTATACAGATTGGCCTAGTGAACAGTTCCCATTCGACTTCAAATACACACACATAGGCATGTACCATGTATGTGATACAGAGAGGAGGGGATGCCATGCACGTCGTAGGAGGTATGCATTTTAAAGAGAGAAACAGATTCCTCGCTCGCTTTTGTAAAGTTCATTATAAACTTTTGTTTCGTTTTCAATATAAGAATTTTATTTTAGTTACAATTTTTATAGGATTTTGTTTCAGTTCACTGTTATTGCATAGATACATCATTTGGAAAAGTAGATAATCAATCTAAGTACTAATTCCTAAAAGCAAAGATCCTTACGTTACTCCTGCCGCACTAATACGATTAAAAGTGGAGACCCGTACGAATGTCCCCCACTATCGTAACTTTGTTACACCTACAGATGATACGTACATGTAAAATATGCGTGCGCTAGTGTGTGTAATATGCACGGTACATATAAACCTGTAACTCAACCGATCTGTATATTTAATATATATTTAGTATTGTATTAAAATTTCCAAAACATAAAGTATGGGTGAAATGTTACTAATCTTCAATATTATTTCATACTCCCATAATTTTCTAGGTAGGTACATACATCTATTACTCGTATTTGTTACATGTTCACATGTGGTAACCTGTTTACCGCTGATTAGAATGATGAAATAGGAAAAACATTTAAACATGGTGTTTTTAAATTTTAGTGAAAATAAAAATAAAAATATTGGAATTTAGAATAAAATCGGTTTCAAATGGTATTTTTTTTAGTCCCTAGTTTTACCTAAGAAGATGTTCGAAGTTTTCTCTTCATTCCTCAGTTCATTTTTCTGGTCGTCTCAGGGACTTTTCTCTAGAACCCTGCTAACTTTGATGTATTTCTTCCTGCACTACAGTCTTAAAAACTTGTCGTATTGTCGTGAATAAATACGATTATGAAGATAACTAGCCAAAAAGAAGATCCAGTGCGGTTAATTCAGGTGCTATTAAATGATGTTTGCTTACAACCTTTATAGACAAAAGATTCAATAATTTTGGATGAAATGATGCCAACCCAAACAGATAAACAAAATCGTGTTTCAGTACTGTAACGGGAAGCGAATTTCCAATCATTTTATTTTATATGATGATTAACGTAATAAGGAAGGCAAGTACTTATTATATGTCTATTATAGAAATGTTATTTTATTTTAATTAATGTAATGCATCTATTTGTATATATTTCGTAACTGTATATAATTTCCCTGTGTTAAACGCTCATATATTCTTAATAGTTAAAAAATGTAACAGTTTTAACCGACAACGAGCAAACAGGTGACTTATGAGTAGAACTGTACCGCGTAGGAATTTGGCTCGCCTCCGCTTGTAATACGACACTTCCCGTCGGGACGCCGAGGGGTCTAGTCCGCTCCGCAATTAGTGTAAAATATATTTGTCAAGTTAGGGCCAGTTAGTGTTTTGTAATTATTATATTTGTTTAAATAATCAGTATAAAGTAAGGCCGTGGTTATTGGGAAGGTCCAGCACGTAGCCAATAAATAAATAAAATACTGGTAAAGAAGATTACAAGGAAGAACACGCCCGAAGCTCCAAGAAAAATCTCCGAAGGAAGCGGACATTCGGCGGGAAGGAACAGCATCAAAGGGCGTACGCGAAGAGAGAAGACGTAAAGGTGTTTAGCCACGAAACTATTATATTGTTTAATTCCGAGCACGTAAAAAATAGTTAAATTAATTATTGTCTTTTATAAATAAAGTTTGCTGTTGGTATTCTTAGATTTTAACATAATCAGCTCTGTTAGTTCTTTAGTCATCTAAATCGCGTAGTTGTTCCAATTTACTAAAAGGTGCATTTGTTATTAAGAAATTGTGCCATATGTCCCAATACTATATATTTATATTCATTCGTTTCATTTAATATATTTCTTATTTATTTACTTGAGGCATTTTCATTCATTTAGTTGCATATTTGGATATATTGTGTTATAATTTATTGTTAAAATATTTAAAATCCTCAATTTACCGCACGTACTAGGAACGTATAAAGAAAGAAAGTTTGTAAAGTAAGTATGTATATGTTTTTTTTATTACGTTAGAGCGATTATGACCGACATTTTGCTAGTCAGGGGATTATTTTATACATATTTCGGTATCAGTAACGTCCGTCATCGTGGGTTCAGATGGGGATTTGTTCATATACCGTGGCGCCCAAAAGATATTCAAAACACATATTAGCACAAACGAAGACCGTTCTTCCACAGTATAGCGCACAACGTGAGCCCGTTTCATTACAGCATCTGTAGGAATAGCCTCTAAAAGGTTATTTCTTGCAGTAATAGTAATTTCTTCTGCTAAGCATTCCACAATTGGAAAAGTTTACGTCGTCGCTCCATATACTGTTTGGGCAATAGCAAAGAAAAAATCTTCTCTCGGGATCGGTTGGTAATAATGTTTGAATAAGTGCAATCCTTCTTCACAAGTTTCGTAATCAAAATATGTTTATTATTTCTAAATGTTCTGTAAAGTTTCAAGAAATATCGATGATCCTAATAACAAGTTCACGGTAACCGATTTTATTTTAAATGCCAATATACTTCATAAATGATAGTATGTAGGTGTTTCGTTAAAAAAACACTCTGGTATGTCAGGAAGCAACAACTGGGAAATTACCTGAGAGTAAATACGTTGGAAGACTTTGCAACGCAGCTAGTCAGGAAGGTTCTACAGAGAATCTAACAATCTGATGGACAAATCTACAAATTGCTGCTGACACACAATTATTTCTTTATCAATTTCTGAGACTAAACCATAACATTTATAAATTCTGTCTGTACTATAGTTGGTACTATACAGTAGTTGCTCTACAATACCTAACAAAGACCTTCGATAAAACAGTAATTACTTATTATATGTACAAGCAAAATATTACAAATTTATTAAATTAACAGCATACTCGCAGATATTATGCACAGAGCAACTATAATGAGTGAAATTACTTACTTCAGACCATTAGGTTAAACTACATATCTGTTTATTAATCATTCTCAAGTTTCCAGAAATTCGTAACACATAATGCAAGACTATAATTTTTTTCATCGTAACCATATTCCTGCGAGCATCATGGTATTAGAAAAGTCCAACCAGTCGACGTTCTTGTACTCCCATAAATCATTACGTTTAATTCACGAAGTGGGCGACCAAACGCATTGTCATGTTTATAGCTGCGATGTGCTGACATGAATAGCGCACGACTAAAGGAAGAACTGAACTTGCGGTTAGAGAAGATATGGCAGCAACCAGCTTGGACGACGGACGGTGTGGTCCGTGGACTACATGCTGAGATCTTCGTCGGTTTTATGTACTATAAGAGCCAAATTAAACTCCGATGTTAGCAGGGAAGAGAACGATAAAAAAGACAAGCGAGTAAAGCAAATAAATCCACATCCACAGACGGGAAGATGTTCGTCTGGCGATAGATCACAGGACAAGACGGTAATTATAATTTGTTGGACGTTTATTAGCCCGAATGGCTGGCAATTACGAAACGCCGCTGATGTTGCTGCTCGCAGTCGCTCTTGTCTTGTCTTCGTCGTTGTTGTCGTTGTTGTTGTTGTTGTGGATGTTGTAGTTGTTGTATATAGATGGCGCTCAGTACGATATAATTGATGTTTCCGCTTCGAGGGCCTATGTTCGTGGTTTGTCGGCTTTCACGATATGATAGATGGTTCACTGGTGCTATTAGTAATCTGGAGGTCGAATGAATTATGATAAAACGAATATTTGTTATATTATTGTATGTATTTGATTTGTAATAAACTACTAGTAAGATATGTATATACACATAGGAAGTAGAAGATTAATCGGGAAGGCGGTCTGTTAATGAATGAAAACTCAATCGTTCAAATACTCAATATTTCGATATTATTTCAATAACTTCATCAGGAGTTTACTGCAATTACATAGCGTGCCAATCAACAATTAAATCAAAAAATTGTACTATTTGGTTTTGCACTTACAACACGGAGTCCTTCAACTTACAAATTCACATGACATTTAAGTAGTAGTGTAAAATTACGTTAAACTCATTTTAAAATTGGTTGTAGAATTAAAATTTTTAGGTGTTTAAATCAAAACGTTTAAAATATCAATGACATGAAAGGAGACTAAAGTAACAACAAAAACGGAAAAAAAGAATTCACATAAAGTATTGCAATAACAAGTATTATACAGAGTACCAGACGTATGTGTGATTACAAGCAATATACAGTGATTACTAAAAATTAAGTTAAAACTTTAGAATGTTACAATAGATATTGCTTAATTGGTTCGTGTGTGATTTATAATAAATTGACTGTATTTTCTTTGTTATTAATGTGTACCATTTCGAGAAACAACCTTCTCCTGTAGTTGTCTTCTAATGTTAAAATTTTTACACTATCAAAATCAAAGGCATGACTAGTTTTTTGTGTGTGATCAACTAAAGCACAGGATTTTTTTTTCCAATGCGGCAATCACTTTTATGTTGTATAATTCTTTGTTTGAGCCACTGCAAAGATTGCCCCATGTAGCAACATTCGCAGCTAGTACAAGGGATGGAATATATAGCATCAATTTGATATAGTAATGGTGTTGGATCTTTGAGCCTGCTAAATAGTTTTTTGTTTGTAATAGTGTTGTCCTTATAGTTATGGAGATATTAGTCATTGGCCTAAAAACCTTAATTATTTTATTAGTCAAACCCTCAATGTAAGGAATTCTTCTGTACATAATGTTTGTTGGAGGTTCTTTATCATCAGTGGGGCCATCAAAGAAATAGCATTTTGCAAGCTTCCTTCAGTGATAATACGAATTATAATATTAAAGACACCTTCTCCTTTGTCAACATTGTTAACAACCTCAAGATTCCAGATAACCATGTTTTGGTCTCCCTTGACGCAGTTTTCCTATTTACGAACATCCCCCTAAACCTTTTGGTGGATATTTTTCAGCTGAATTGGAATCTTATCGAACCTAATACCACCCTGTCACAAGACAGATTTATTTCATTAACAAAGTTTATATTTAATAACTCCTACTTTTCATTTAACAATAAATTTTATTTACAAATTTTTGGCACACCTATGGGCCTACCAATCAATCCAATCCTAGCTTAAGTTGTACTGGAGCACTTGTTAGACACAGTCATTCCCACACTGCCTTTCCAGCTGAGTTTCTTATACAAATACATCGATGACATCATTTGTGCTCTGCCAGAAGAACACATTCAATTAACATTAGATATTTTCAATTTTTTTCATCCACATATGTAATTCTTAGATACGAAGGTCACCAGAAATGGCAACACCATTATACGAGACTGGTACCAGAAACCCACGTCATCAGGGAGATTCATTAATTATTACTCAAACCATCCAAAAAATTTAAAGTTTAACACGGTCATTGCAATGAAAAACAGAATTACTCGTATCAGTGATACTAGGTTCATACAAAATAATTTAAAGAAACTGTTTGATATATTTCTTAACAATGGTTACCCTAAACACATACTCAACAGATTAATTTATAATAGGAATTTCTTTGATGGCCCCACTGATGATGAAGAGCCTCCAACAAACATTATGTACAGAATAATTCCCTACATTGAGGGTTTGACTAATATCTCCATAACTAAATACAACACCATCACAAACAAAAAACTATTTAGCAGGCTCAAAGATCCCTTGTACTAGCTACGAAGGTTGCTACATAGGACAATCTTCGCAGTGGCTCAAACAAAGAATTATACAACATAAAAGTGATTGCCGCATTGGAAAAGGATCCTGTGCTTTAATTGATCACACAAAAAACTAGTGATGTCTTTGATTTTGATAGTGTAAAAATTTTAACATTAGAACACAACTACAGGAGAAGGTTGTGTTTCGAAATGGTACAATTAATAACAAATAAAATACAGTCAATTATAAATCAGACACGAACCAATTAAGCAATATCTATTGTAACATTTTAAAGTTTTAAATTCATTTTTAGTAATCACTGTACATTGTTTGTAATCACACATACATCTGGTACTCTGTATAATACTTGTTATTGCAATACTTTATGTGAATTCTTTTTGTTCTGTTCCGTTTTTGTTGTTACTTTATTCTCCTTTATTGTCATTGATATTTTAAACGCTTTGATTTAAACACCTAAAAATTTTAATTCTACAACCAATTTTAAAAAAGTTTACACTACTACTTAAATGTCATGTAAATTTACAACTTGAAGGACTCTGTGTTGTAAGTACAAAAACAATAGTATATTTTTTTGATTTAATTGTTGATTGGCACGTTATGTAATTGCAGTGAACTCCTGATGAAGTTATAAGTTCATAACCATTTAACCGATAGCAGATAGTTTCTTCTATTGAAAACCAATGCTCAGAAATGTATGTTACACTGGGTTTCAAACCATTGTTTGTTGTTGTATTGTTTTATTAGGTAAACTACATACCAATGACAGTTTTACTGATAACACCCACAAGTATCTCGTAGTAGGTCCGAAGACATGATTAAAATTGGGAACCTTAAATTTCATAGAAAGCGCTACAAAACAGCATAAAATAAAATATTGCAGAAGTAATCTCCACAAACTTTTTCATGACTGCATGCAAAATCACGAGAACTATTTGTTAATTTTTTACTAGAGTTATATGAACTTATTTAAATTATTTTTGTTGTTACTGGCCCAACATTTAGTTGTCACTATTACAATGTCATGAATGTTAAAACATGATTATCTCTGAAAAATTATAGACTATATTTTATAAAAATGTAAGAGGGTATGCATCAAAGCAATAACATGTATAAACCTACAACGCCAATAAATCAATAGTAAAAAGTTATATCATATCAAATCATCCTCAAAACATCTCTCGTCCACACGAGTACTACTGAAAATATATTTTTGCAGTGTTGCCCAGCTTAACTTATAAATTGATAATAAGTAAGCATTCTTTATATAAACGTGCATAGTTGTCTAACCAACACGTAAAAAAGTCGAAGCTTCATTTGGTTAAAAAAAGGCTTCCAAGAAACCAGAAAAACATATTATTACGTGAAACAAAGCAATTTGTGTTAGAGTAGATAAAGCAGTGAGTCAAGCACACCTTTCTCTGACGTATTACGGGCGATAAATCAGATAACTTTTGAGGGAATGACAAGGTGGAGACCGCTGCGTACATAATGCCGAATTCAATTACACGCACATAACATCTCTCCGCACCTACTTCCACTTACCAATACATATACACAGCGAAACGTCTTGTAAATTACGAAAGCAATTTATTACAGCGGCACAAGGCGGGATAAAGGAGATGACGAAGAGGATACGGGAAGACCTCTCGTACGAAGATGAAAGGTCGAAGTAACGAAATAAAAGATGACAAGAGAAAAAAAAACGATAACGAACGAATAGAGAGAGGTAGAAAAGAAAAGAAGGAAGAAATATGTGAATAGCGAAAGGTCTTGTATCAATGAATTATTTGCGTGACCTTTGGCAACCCTCGGGCAAGTGTCAACATGATGAACATCCCACAAGCTGTGTAGGCCTTTGTAACTTTCAGTTCGGGTGATATATGACGATTACCCGTAAAATTTACTCTCGCCTGAACTATAATTCCATAAACGACAGGCGCGTTATATCTGAACTTAATAGCAACCTCTATGTTTCTAAGTGATTTTCAGTGAAACTTACTATCTACTTAATTTACAGATTTATAGTAATTCCAAAATTGATAACAAATAGTATCAAGGACATCAGTATACGCCTATAACGTTTCTAAGATTATTTTTCCCTTTTAATATATCAATTTCTTTTACAGAAACTCGTTTAATTTTTTACTTAGCACTTCCAGCAACTATATATTTACTCGAGAATATCAGTATCGTAATAACTTTGAAGCTAAAACGTCTTTAATACTACAGCGAATTTATACCTAATTTTTAAATTTAAAAGTTATATTTCTACTTGGCTAAAGCATCAATTAATATAATTCATTTTAATTACGACAATCTAAATCAAATCTACAAAATTGATTTCACAAATATAATTTCCTAATAGAACAACGGATGATGCTTATCTCGTTTTTCCAATTTGAAACGAATTCGTTTACGTGACTTTACTGAACAATTAAATCTAACAAACCGTTGCCCATCGACGGCAATCGACAAATTATAACAGCTCCTCAATTGGAACAATGGTCGACCGTTTCCTTATTTTACCATCGTCGTCTCTAAATCCTAAAAGAGGTAATCGAAACGTCGAAATTTCGACGAGCCGTGCTCACTGAAATTTAGGAGCGCGACAAAGCGTTGATTTGTACGGAAAGACTAATGGCCCTTCGACTTACAAGCTTCCGCCCTCCACGTACATCCGTTAATTCAATTGCACGCCCTGCCACTTGATTAAACGTAACGCGTTAGAGATCGAGCGAAAAGGAAGAGGAATCGGAGGACCCTTTTGCTGGTATCCAACGGAAATGGTAGAGGAATGGAAAGCGAAAGATATCGAGACACGCAGGGAGGGTGAAATGAGAGAAAACGGCACAGACCCGTTCCGCCCATATTTCTTATTCTTTTAATAAAGGCCACGGTTGGAGGATTAATGAGTTCGAACACTGCGGGCATGCAGTGAGTGTGCAAAACTCCTAGCGATCACGCTAGAGAGATTTCTTAATTACCTTCCTTTCCAGCCACTATTAGCTTGCGTCCTCTATTCAAGTTTCCTGCAGAGTAAATTGCGTATATGCCTGCTATAAACAAACTGAAAAATTTGCTGCTGTAATGCGTCTCTGATTTGCAGGTTATCCAATCCGTTGTAAATACTTAAGGAAATTATTTATCTTCTTTTGCTGTTTCGTTTTTTTTTTTTGCAACGCAAACACTTTAATAATTTAGTAAATATATGTTATTTCTTAGTGATTAAGAAGAAAATATAAAGGAGAAAACCAGACATGACAATGGCAAACAGAATTAGTAAATAATTATGCTACCAGTGGAAAAATACAAAATCTACTTAAAGCATGTTTTCTGACATCGTGAAATAGTAAAAGTTTACATTTAAATTTTAGTGTTAGAGCGAAAAGTCCAACAAAACTAATTTTGTCCAAGCAAAACTTTTTCTTCGAATGCTTTGACAATGACTTTGAATGACAATTTGTCGCATACTGGCGAACGTCTCTAACTTGATTGCTTCCATCCGGCTATTGAATATCTACAGTGCCTTCGCCTTCCAAAAAATTACAGCTTCTAAAATAGACACTGCAATGAGATGCTCTATGAAAATTATGCAATGTAAAATACCAATCTACAAGTGTATATAGAAAATTTGAAGATAAAGAAAACTATTGCTGTTATCTCTTAATTTTGGAACATCAGTGTAAATTCGCTTTTGGACGGACGTGTAAAATAGAAGAAAACCGTTGTAAACAATCCCGTTGCCTGCTTAAGTTATAGCAATTTCCGACAACCTCTAGTCAACGCCGAAAAGGAAGAGCCTACCAGAAAATCCGTTAGTTAGTTAGCTAGCTATAAAACCACTCACACCCAAATATTTCTAAGGTAATGTTTTGAATAATTAAACTTGTTTAAAAATTAATAATTCAATTTCGTTAAAATAAATTCCTAATTTACAAGAAACATGTAATTAGTTTTGGGATAACTACTTTCAGCGCCATCTATGCGTAAAACGTAAGGTTTCTAAAAGGCAGACATATATTGTAAGGTGAAGTAAATACTATCTAACTAAATGTCTTCTCGCTTTTTAATTTTTCTTAATTCTTTAAGCGTTTTTAGCCAAAATCGGCACTCAATAAGTAACGGCTTGATAGCTTGAGTTTTTTTTTTTATTGGATAAATTGCCTCTGCACGTCAACAACGTTTCGATAACTCCGTCGTGGTTTTCAAGTTTCATACAAATTGGTGGCAACTTAAAATACACTGAACAATAGTTAAAATATAATAATGAATTCAGACTTCAGGTGTTACCAATTTATACAAAACTTAACAAAGCCGACGGGGTTGTTGAAGTGCAGAGATAATTTATCCAATAACAAAAATTGCTCAAGCTATCAGACCGTTCAGTAGTATTTCATGGCGTCCATCGTTCTCTTTCCAAAAAGCCAATTTTATACATTCGCAAACAATTTTATAAGAAATCCATAACTTTTCCGCTTCTTTATGCGATGTTTCAGTATTGAAAATATTTCAGCTAAATCAAAGTAAGCAAATTAAATGTTGTCAAATCCATTGTAGCTTCTCAAGTGCAACGCCCACGTTAAAACCGGTTCTTAACGTTTCATATTTAATATTACCCCTGTCTGCGAAGTTTGATTGTCCTGACAATTTCAGTAAATGGTACTCACGTACAGCTCCTGTTTATGTCGTACCTACCGTGAACTTGGCAAGAAAATTGCTTACATCTTTCCTGCAGCGGGTTTGTTGACTTTTTTCGGATTGTGGCATTAGAATGTTATTTCTCATTCAGGTTGTAACAGTTTTTCCTTTTTTTCGTTATATACATACATACATATATAAGAAACATAGGTACTGTCATAATTTTTCTATATTTTATAATATTTTAAGATAGCATACGTAAGTTGTGCCGCATAATTGGTTAATTTTGAACTTTTTAATGATTTACCCTACAACAAAAATACAAATGCACTTAAACATTTCCTTTCTCCTAATCAAACTCGCAGTATCCATCGCGTAGGTCTATACTTTATACAACCTCCGTGATTAACAGAAAACCAAATCGTAACCTAGTCCTGTTTCTTTTTACTACTTTTAAGTGTCTTACTTGATGAGACTTGTCAACGTTATATGGCCACATAGAGAGAAATAAATTTTATCTAAATCTTCACTTAAAGCGACATTATGGCGTAACGTGCTGTGATGCCATTAGGAAAAAATAACTGAGATGGCTCTTTCTCGAGCCGGAAAGTTTCAAGTTATCACTTTAATGCGGCGGTCCCTCATAAATAATAGTTGAGATGTGTGGCCCGCAGTAAATTTAAAGTGCCAGATCCCCCCTTTTATACACAACGTATATCAGTGGGACTTCGTATACAAGTGAAGATACTGAAATGACGATTAAATAAAACGAATTGCCCGAAGTTTTTGAATACTTCTTCTTTAATACGACTTTTGTTTGTCTCCGAATGGAGAACATAATAGCTAGATGTAAAAACATGACGGGTTTTATCCAACACTAAAAGCATGAAATAATAGCTTTTGACGTACTTTGATAGCTTACCAATTAAAACTTCACGGCGTTACTGGAATAATGTACTTGACTAACCTTTTATGTAAATCAGCAAATTATGAGTACTCGTTGAAAAATAACTAACTTTTCTATTGCAATTAAATCATTTAAACATATCTGTCAAAAATAACCCCGCAACATACCTTTTACATCTCTCACCAGTCATTATAATAAAGTATGTAGCTAGTTCATTACCTTACTAGTATTAATGATAACAATTTTGTTTAGTAAATTACCAATTTCAAATAGCGAATAATTTAGATACCTGGAATACCTTCAAAATCGAAAATATTTAGAAATATACTTGATTTGAATATTTTGAAACTGCCTGGCCTCAAAGGAACAAATATCTGGGCGTTGTCCATGTTATTACAATGTTCAGCATTTTTAACTGCTGCAGCAATACTAGTCGAAGTAGTCTTAGCCACCAGTGACTCTAAATGGTGTTACGACAGGTTCAAATTAATTTTGAACTTACAACGTTCATTGGACGTTGCCATAATACGAGAGATCGAGCGCAACCATGAGCCCCGCTTATATATTTATCGATTCTCTATTGTTTATTAGTCTGTAAACTTCGTTACTGACTTTCAGTTGTTAATATCGATTTTTCCAATTTGTACACGTTCGTCCAAGTGTTCATATACACGAATATCCAAAACGTGATGTTCACTGTAACATCAACTTTTTTTTCGAATAAATTCCCCTGAGCGCATTCAACTCTTGTTGTATAGGGCTTTAATTTATTATGTAATTTTTTCTGGGTGTTTAAAAAATGTAAGGTGGTCGAATCAGTTTATGTAAATTGCCTATTTTAATATACTCTCACAACGTTAGTTTATTTTGAAATCCTTTGTACCTTTGTTTCGAGATAAAATACAGGTGCAAACATTGAACGTCCCCTTTTAACCAAAATCTCACAATATCGACTATTACTTATCACAACACTGCTTTTTTTTCAATGACGATGGAAATATCAAACCTTTGTAAAAATGAAATAAATACAAGAGTGAATTTAAATATGTAATTCTACGTTATACCATATGTAATGATTTTTTTAATGTGTGGTGGGTGCTTAGTTCAGCAGATAAATATGATATTATTCAAAATAATAAACAAAGTACAAATTTATCAATCAACATGAACAATCCGTATAAATATGTAAGAGACTGAAGGTTGTAATCAGTTAATTTATAAATGCCACATTGTAAATACAAGCAAAGCATCTCTTTAAATTTACGTATTTTAAATTTTTTATAAACCATAGAACCTGGGATTATACAGCCAACAAGCTTTTTCAAAACACAAACTAAAATTACTGCCGGCAATAATACCGGCGTGCGTGTTTAATTTTTTGCAATATTTTTACCGACACATTGCTACAAACTACACGTGTTTTAATTAAATGAAAAATACGTTTGAAGTGATTGTATTCATAGTTTGATTTTCTTGATAGTTCATCGTTCTGATAGTAGGTCTATGCCAGAGCAAGAAGCTAGGAAGAACATGAGACAACATGACCCATTTAGAGTACAATAACTTAACACATATAACAAACTCCGTACACGCAGTTAAACACATATCATCATATAAATTAATAAAAAAGGAACAGTAATAGGAACACATAAATCTTCAACTACTGTACATAGCACACACAACAAGAGAACATTATTATCATTAGCGGCACGCAACAAAGTCGAAAAGAAGAGTGGAATTTACATCGTTTCTGTGTAATAGCAGGTCGTTAATCAAAACCCAATTAATTCCGTTCGGCCTTTGAGCTTGCTGTGGCGGCGGCAACCGCGCGTCAAGTATTCCTATCCACGTCCGCGATAATGGCTGCGCACATTAAACAACAGTTCAGGTAATTTAGTAAGCATAATGTGAATAAAAACTTAATATCTGTAAGCTTTGCATGTGTTTGAATGTAGTACTGTGTAAGTAAGAATATGATATCTGTGCGGTCAATTTTCTTCTACTATAATTCTATTTATTATATAAATTTCAACATATCTATACCTATCAGAAAACATTGTCTGTTTCATTTTTAATGAATAAAATATGCTGTAGATGGTCGCACAAATATGTAATTGTTTGTACTATGTCCAAGTAAAACTTTTGTTAGTTTGCGTCATATATAGAACTAAAGGGATCAAGCATAAGAATCACAATATACCTACAACAAATAATTCAGGCTTAATTTAGTATCAAATATTATGGTATTCAATAACATTTCGTAATTTTGAAAACAAATGTAATCTAGTATAATGCCATTCTAACTTAAAAGTGTTAATTATCACTAGTTTTCAAGCCTTTTGTGTTTGCTACAACCGGATTCAGTACTTTATTACTCCATAGTACCCCAGTAGAGAAACACGGTGGCATCGTTTTTGAACGGCAATGCTTTAATGTGGTCGAACCAATCGTTGCCTTGATGAAAGCATTTGTATACATCAAAGCGTTTCGTCCGTGTACGATGTTCGTGGCGGCGTTTGTGTTTCCATAAAAATATTTAAACGTTCTTGACAATAAAAACGTATTTTATTTACATTCTACGTCTCCCGTTCCGAAACGGACAGAGACAGCGTTATGGGCGAACAAATAAACATTCTAGATAGAGCTCGCGCATAGAAGAGATAATTTATATTCAAGTGATATGGGAAAACTTGCGAGCCTCTCTAGACATTTAAGATATACGATTTTATGTAAAGCGAGAATTACTCGATAGAAAAAGAATTTTTATGGTACGTACGAAAAAAATATTCATTCAATTTTAAATTTATCAACTTTCTAGTAATGTGCCAGTGCAAGAATAATAATACCTACCTACCTATATATCGTTTCTATAAAAATGAAGTCATCACCTAATGTTTAACCTTCACCAAGAGTAGCGTGCATCTTTCCCATTATGCTGGCGGCACCGAGTACATTATAAAGGGACGTCAGTTTATCACAGACATCCTCACACATGTTCATCATCTATTAAAAAAGACGTCTGCGAATAAATAACGCTTAATTGTGCATAGAACTAACGTCTTGATGGCTGTAATAATAACGTTAATAACAGACATAAAAGCACCATACCATGCTGTTCTCATACGTACAAATGTCAGCATGAGTTTTCATGTATCCAGTGTATTGTAGTATGTGTACAATTTCATTCCTACTGCCTAAGGCTTAATAAGTATAATAAAAATGAAATACAAATGGAAAGAAGTGTGGCCTAATTCCAATATTCCTGAAAACTACGTCCTATTATTACATAGGTATGTAAATACTTTAGGAAATTTAAAAAAGTTGATATTTTCTACAAAATTTGCAATACAATTTTTTGTGGGAGCCTTGTATATATACACAGCAGTTTCATGTCAATTTGCCGTAGCGCGCCTCGCTTCATCATTACTACGGCGGTACCGCCTTTGATGTCAAACGGTGCCCGGCTTGACTGATATCAACATCCGCACATCAATCTAATTATACGGCCTGTACACAACGGCCTTTTGATAAACGATTCAGTTCCTGGAGGCGGCATAAATAATAACGCGCGGCGCGCTGTCACCGTACCCGACGTTTTTCTTTGTTGTCAGTGGAATCGATTATTTTTCTTTAGTTTTACTGCCCGTCAGCATCTATTACTTGCCTTATGACAAGGATACCACAAAAAAAGAAGAAAAGATTTAGGAATAATTTTCAAATCACGAGTGTTTATTCCACTTTGCTATTGGGATATATTCTTCGGTGTACGAAGATAAACCTATAATACGAGTATATGTTTGTTACATGCATACATCATTCCTGAAATTTCGAAATTATGTTCTTTTAAAACCGTAATTGTGACAATACGTTACAAAACAAACTAACTATGATGATTATTGTGACTATAAAACTACTTTTAGTTCCACTCAAAACTCAATTTTTCAAATAAATTCAAGGTAACAAAGGTTTAGTAGATAGCTAGATAGATAATTTTACTCTTAGGCCCGGTTTTTCAATCGGCGGTTAATTGTTTCTGTTAACTGGCTGGTAGTTAAGCTTAAGTTCAAGTTAAATTGCTAGCTTAGATTATAATATGTGGTTTGACCTGCAGTTGGTTTAAACTGTGAGATCGATAAACACTTTAGCCAGCAGTTTGGGTTTACCTGTCAGTTAAAATTTGATTGAAAAATCCTAAGGCCCGGTTTTTCAATCGCTGGTTGTCAAAACAAACAATGAACTATAAACCAATTTATTCTACAACATGTGATTTGTATTTTCCTTAGAACTATGTATGTCGGTAGAATAAATTGATAGTAATAAATTGCTGAATTACTGAAAGAAGACAAAGTAAGGTCTAGAAATGAACTAAAAAATAATCTAAGGCAATAAAAGTAAATACACAGCAGAAAATAGGATATTCAAACACGGAAGAGCAAGCTATCTAAAATGTATAAGTGGTGTTACATCAAGAGCATTTTGAGAACAAAAGCAAAAATAGAAAAAGAAATAAACTCACGAATAAATAAATCAATCTTCATCAAAAAGTGCTTAAGGTAATTTGAAATATATTCCGTCAGCACCACCTAAAAGCAAATGACAACATAACCAAACAAGCGTATTAGCCAGTTCAAAAAGAGCAACAAGGCACATCAATGGACAACTGTAATAATCGAACAAATAGAAAATTAGAGAGTAACCAATGCGTGACTTCAAGACCAGAAAAAGAATAAGAAATCACAACAAGTGAACACTACAAAATTCGTTTTTAACAACGAAGAATTTCTTGACGTAGACTTAATAAATATAATGTTTTTTTCTACGACCGCCAATCAATACAAGCAATACAGCTTCATGCTTCGATTTCGTGCATTTTTTTTTTTGTGAGTGAGGAAAAATGCCTAAACGCACCATCAGGGACGAGACCCGTCCCCGGTGTGTGGGGCTCGCACCCACTAAAAAACCTCACTTTGTCAGGTGTAGAATCCATCCCGGAACCGCTGGTCGCATTACTTCAGGATGGCACCTCGTAGTTAGCCTCGGTCGGCTGCCTCCATTGCTTGGGTCTCTCTCTTCTTCTCTTTTAGCACCTTCTCGACGAACGTGACGATCTTCTGCCAGTGGTCGTGTCCGGACAGCATCGTTTGCATGACGTTATCCGGCGTTAGAGGTCCTACTTCGTCTTGTAGAGCGTCTCTGTAAGCACTCCACCTCTCGCATTCGAAGAAGGTGTGGTGAGCATCATCTTCCGCAGAGTCGTGATACTGACATGTCGCGTTCTCTGCTTTACCCATTCGAGCCAGGTATGTGTTGAAATACCCGTGTCCGCTGAAAAACTGGGTGAGGTAGTAGTTTATCTCGCCGTGGTCTCGGTTCATCCACTCCGTAATGTTGCGGATGAGTCTGGCCGTCCACCGCCCTCTCGTGTCGTTCTGCCAGCGCTCTTGCCAACGTTGTGGTGTGAGCGCTTTTGCGTCCGCTCTTGCTTGTCGTAAGCCGACGTCTCGTCGTGTCTCGTAGACTCTCTTCTTTTCTAGAGCTAGTAAGTCTATCGGAGTTACTCCTGCGATCACGAGCACCGCCGGTTCGGAAACCGTACGGTATGCGCTGGCGATCCTGAGTGCTCCCCGTCGCTGTACTGAAGCCATCCGCTTTCTGTACTTGTCCTGCTGTAAGGCGTCAGCCCAGATCTCGCTTCCATACAGCAGTATGGAATGGGTGACGGTCACTAGCAGCCGGCGTTTACTCGCCGTCGGTGCTCCTACGTTGGCCATTAGTCGGCTCAACATCGTCGTTACTTTAGCGGCCTTATCGCTCGACGACTGAATCTGTTGCCAGAAGGTCATCTTGCTGTCGAGCCGCAGTCCGAGGTACTTCACGGAAGTTGTAGTGGTTCTGACTTCCGTATCCACCGTCATCTCGATCTCCCTAGGGATTCTTCTCCTGGTCAGTAGAATTACCTCGGTCTTCTCCGTTGCCAGGGTCAGGCCGTGTTCGTCCATCCATGTGGTGACTCTTCTCATTACCTGGTTGAGCCTTCTCTGGGCATCCGCCTCGTCACGCGCTAGGATGACTGCCGCTACGTCGTCTGCGTATCCCATCAGATACGCATCTTGCGGCAGCTCCATTCGGAGGATCCCGTCGTAGGACACATTCCATAAGTCGGGGCCCAGTATGGAACCCTGCGCCGCTCCCGCTGTTATCTTCTTCGTGCACGGCCCGCCTGCGGTGTCGTAGACCAGCTTCCTGTCGCTAAGGTAGCTGCGTATCATCCTAAGTAAATAGGATGGCGTGTCGAACGTGTTCTGCAAGGAGTCAAGAATGACGTCCCATCTCGCCGAGTTGAAGGCGTTTCTTACGTCCAATGTGACGAGCATCACCAGGGGTCTCGAGCAATGATTTCCCCGTTGAGCGGCTTCGAAGGTTTCCACTACCTGCGCTACGGCGCCGACGGTGGAGTGTCCCTTCCTAAAGCCATGCTGTCTCTCGGACAGGCCTCCCGCGTCGTCTATGCTGCTCTCCAGTCGTGTTTTCAGCAGTCTTTCTAGTAGCTTTCCAGCCGTGTCCAGCATACATAGCGGTCTGTATGCCGATGCCGTGCTTGGGTCGCCCTTACCTTTGCTTATCAGCACTAGTCGCTGTACCTTCCATCTCTTGCAGAATGCTCCTTCTGTTAAACAGCGGTTGTACATGTTCAGAAGCAGATCAGGGCAGACGCGCGCCACAATCTTGAGAGCTTCCGTCGGTTCCAGGTGCCTTGCGGTTTTGTAGGGAGTTCCCCGCTCTTGACAGTTCATCACCGCTAAAAACCGGGATGTCGCTCGTCCTCCATTTCCGCAGTTCTCTCCGGATGGGTAGGGAACAACGTGTCGACAATGTTCCGCATCCGATCTCGTTCGAGGACTGGATTCGCCGTCTTCGTCGTAAGCTTCTGCATGACGATCTTGTACCCAAGGCCCCATGGGTCGTTGTCAACGTCCTGCCGCAGCCCCTCCCACTTACGTTTCTTGCCCCTGTAGATGGCGTTCTTGAGATCTTTCTTGGCGTTCCTAAAGTCCTCGGACTCTAGTTCTGCCGCGTTCGGATCTCGTCGTCTCACTCTGGTTATTCTCCGCCTAAGCTGTAAGCATTGTTTCCGGAGGGTCGCGATCTCGTCGTTCCACCAATACGCAGATCTTCTGTTGTATATCTTTCTGCGCGGCATAGAGGCGTCGCAGGCGCGACGTATGAGGGCCATGGTCGCGTCCGCAATAGGCTCCGCTGAACCGGCACATTCCATGACGGCATCCTTTCCCCGAGCGATTGCATGAGCCAGGGCGTCTTCATCCAGCTTCGCTACGTTCCATCGAGGACCGGGCGGAGCAGGATTTCGCCTAATCGGCTGCTGTCTCGTCACGTTGTAGCTTATGTACTGGTGGTCACTTCCGGTGTAGTCCTCCATGACTCGCCAGTCCACGGTGTCCCGCACAATGTCCTCCGAGGCCAGTGTGATGTCCGGTATCGTCTCTCCGTAGCCTGGTCTTCTAAACGTGGTGGTGTCTCCGACATTTACCACGCTGAGTCCGAGTCTGGCCGCCATGTTCAGTATACGCCTCCCTCGAGAATCGGTGTATTCCATACCCCACTCCAAGGCTTTGGCGTTCACGTCTCCTCCTTCGATTTCGTTCATAGACGCATATTAAATAAAAATATTGCTTGTATTGATTGTCGACGATATTGTATTTGAACATGTTTTGCACTTTCGAAATACGTAATCAATATATGTAATAGTGAATGTATACACGATAAAGTACGTATTCACGAATGTAAAAAAATTAGTAGGTAACCAAAATGTTCCCACTAGCATCACTTAATAGTGACGATGAAAAGGACTAAGCATCAATATTTTGTTCTAAAAAAAACAATGGCCTTTGGGTCATTCCAAAGCCCCTTCGAGAGGCTCAAAGCAAATATTATACCGAATATTATACCGAATTTTTTTTGAATAATCAAACGTGTTTTACACGCGCAGACTTATTCTATTGGACGCATAATGTCGGGGAGTCTCGGCATTGCCCGTCAGTTACCAGCTCCTATTCGTCTCATCATTCGACATTTCAATAGCAACAGATTGGGGTCTAGTTCTAAACGTTCTAAACTAATTTCAAAAGGTTTTAAACCGTTAGATTAAATTAATCGCTTATCATAAATTTAACTTTGGAGGAAAGAAATCCGTAATACAATGGCATCACCGTGGCAGCGCATTGAATGAAATAAGTGGCTTATTTATGACAGCATTTGAACGCGAAGTACCATGTAGTTCTATGCATTATTTGATAAACCATTTCGAAAAATACGGATGTTTACACTCACACACATTTAAGATTTATTTTGTCTTTTGTTCTCAACTCTACAGATATTTAGTCCAAATTGGGATTGCTTATGTTTCTACCATACATCTTTTTTATATTTGAGTCGTTTTAGATAGATAGATGAGATTCAAACATTTGTGGATCATCGTCGACAATAAGAAACGGAAGGCGTGACTTAGTACTAGTAGGCGAGGCTTTGAAGTTATTACATTAGCGATTTTCAGGTTTCTCTCAGACACACTGTATATAGATTATATGAAGTGCATCCAACGGTCATCTGTGATACTCTAGTATGGTGGCGAAAACCGGGGAAATAACGATACAAATCATATTGCAAACATTGCAATAGCTTATCTCCCTAGGACTTACAGGAATGATGCGTATCTGCCTTATAAATTGCTAACACCTATACATATGCAAATTAAAAAAATTGCTGTTCTCAAAACACACTAATTAATATTATCGTACCGTTTTAAGAAAAGCGACTTAACCGGGCTCCTGAAGATGTCCTAACGATAAAAAAATGAATATCATGTTTGTTGAAGTGAAACATGAACGGCCGTTTAGAGTACTATTTCTAAATTGTGAGGACGGTAGTTTCCGTAGACCGAAATTTGTTTCATACATAGACGGATCCAAGAGAGATAAAGAGACAGGAATTGGAGATAATAATCAGAACACCAATCGCTCAAACGGTTTAGAGTTATTCAACAGACGCGATATGCTTTAGTGAAAACCAAACGAAGAAATGGAAATAGAAAATCTCGTTCCAAGAGTGAAACATGAAAGTGGTTTGCTGATAGTTTAGGGTTGCATGTCCTCTGCTAGCGTTGTTGATCTGGTAATTATGGAGAGCATTATGAATCAACATGTGTATTTGCATATTTTAAAAGCCCACTCACAAGGACCAGTGCTGAGAAATTTTTTACACATTCAGATTCTTCCAAGACAATGACTTTAAACACAAATCCTATCTAGTACGACAATGATTATTATATAACTGTAAGTACTCGGTCGGCCGGCATAATCCCCGGATATGAACCTCATCGAATATTTGTGAGATGTTTTAAATAGAAAAATTAGAAAATACCACATTTCTTCGAAATTTGACCTTAAAACGTCAACACTGATTTGTTTTACATTTCGACATCCATTGGAGAATATTGAATTCAAAGGGTACTAATCGAGCTGATTAACCAGACTAGATTATTAGGTCGCAGTGAGGAAAAGTGCATAAAAACACGAATAATCCTTCGAGAATACAACGCAATGGCCTCCCAGCTATGATAGAATTGATAACAGAAATTACAAACGGTATGGATCAAAAACAGCTGCAAAGACTATTGTCTGGACTGAAATAAACAATAGTTTATCACGAGATATTGTTGTTCTGTAGTATACAGCGCTAATTGTGTTATTGCTAGTACATTTGCCTTAATCCGATAAACCCTGTTCGAACCCTGATACTTCGCTTCTGAATTGAATTTTCTGTAATTTCCCAAATTCTGTGGCAAAATGAAGAAAGGCAACATGTTAAGTTAGTCTGCAACCACAAGGGCAACTTATAACTAGCCGTTGCCTTCTGTCATTGGCGCAAGCAGTTTATTATTATAAAAGTATAATTACTGATATCCTCTCAGATCGTAAGCAGCAGCTTTATTTTAACTGTATCACATTACAACTAGAGTATGTTAAAAGAGAACTCCCACAGGAATCGATAGTTGAGCCACGACTCTTTATGATTTATACGATTAATTTTGCAACTAGTATTCAGCCAATAAAATGAAGAAAATGTTAAATTCTGAGAAATCACTATTAGGAATGTCTTCAGCCAGAAAACACATACGGAACTAATATTTAAAAAATTAAACACTGCGATATAGGTATGTCTATGTTAAAGCAGTTCCATTTCCTGATATCTTACCGAGCGCTACGTAATTATAGGCATTTTTAACTACCTTAACATGTTACCATTCTTTAACGCTTTCTTTGCTGAAAAATTGACCTTTACACTCACAAATTTCGTGCAGGCATTTATTTGTATAATTATATTTAAGAAAATTTATTTCCAAGTAATTTGTAATTCATATTTTATCGAAAATTTCCAAACCTAATGACATATCAAACCATAAATAAAGATGAGTACAACTTAATCATTTCTAATTGAAGTTTGACCAAAATACATACATATGTCTACGGATACATGTATGACAATTTTATAAAATGATATACGAATTTTATTGTCTGCTGATCAAATTTAATGTTTTTTTTTTTTAATTTTAGTTATCAAGCAGTAATATCATAATCATATACAGGGTCCGGCAACGAAGCGGGGACGGAAGATTACACGCTTATTTGAAAGTTTGTCAAATATTTAGTCATCGGATTTTGTTCCGCACCATCAAGTGCACGTTTTAAAAATATTTTGTTTTATACAGGGTGTTCCAGATGGAAATGCCAGACTAAAGTTGCATTTTTTTAAATGGAACACCCTGTATATTAATCGAGAAAATGATCCGCGCTTGAAAGCTGGTTACAACGATATAATGTTGTATAGGTCTAAAGTTGATAGTTTCTGTGTAAACAATGATTTTACTTGATAAATTGATACATTTCAGTAGGCTATTCTGCATAGGGAAAAACAAAAGATTCGAAACCAACAGAGTAGAATATTTTTTACTAGTATGGACTGTCGTTATTATGTGAAATAAATTCTGCAGCTGCTCCTTTATACAGGGTGTTCACAATTTTGCAAAATCGAAGAAATCTCGAAATTTTTAAATGGAACACCCTGTATATTTTTTGCTCATTGAAAGCCCTTTTACTACGCTTTCTATTGATACCTTATTTGATGCACCTAGGATAGATCATTTTCTAATTATTTCTTCTTAAAGTTGAATTAATGATAAATGCTTATATTTTTAGTAGCTAATTTGCACTTTAAACCTATTGTAAGATTGGATATTCAACAAATAATCCATAAATGGTCTATAAAAAGAAGAAACTCCATTTAGTATGAGAAACAATTGATTTTCATTCAGCGGTGAAAGCAAACATTAAATTAATATAAAGTAATATAGCATTTTCAATAGATTCACTGCTAATCAAGTTATCTGGTGTTTTAAGCTTGTATACTTAATAACCAAGTTGTAAAAAATTTCGTTTTGTGTTATACAATATTCGGTTCAATCTTTAAAAGCAGTTGTTATATTGACTAATTTTAGTAGGTACCTACTCAAGAAATGGTAAATATGATATTTATTCTTGAGGAGTGTACAAGAAATTGTCTCCTAGCAAGTAGAGTATATGCAGAGAGATTTCCAATCCTTGAAAGAAGACCGGAAGCATTTGAAAGATTATTAGAGAAATTTATAGAAACTGATGGTGTAACCTACAAGAAGGGAGAAACAAATAAACCGGTAATCAATAAACAAAGCGAACTGCCCGCCTTATTAACAATACAGAAAAATCCACATACAGAACATTTAGAGCGAGTAAGGCTAGCTAGAAAAGATATAGATCTAGAGTGGGGTGGTTGTAAAACATATACGGAATTAACGCATTGGCGAGCGTGCTATTCCGTATATGTTTTACAACCGCTCCACTCTAGATCTATCTCTTTTCTAGCTGGCCTTAGTCGATCTAAATGTTCTGTATGTGGAGAGATGTAAGTATAGATGGTATTTCAAAGGTAACAGCTATTGAAGGTAGGAGCTTGCGTTTGTTGAGTATCTACTAAAATTAGTCATTATAACAATTTCTTTTAAAGATTGAACGAAATACTACCATAACACAAAACGAAATTTTGTACAACTTGGTTATTAGTATACAAGCTTAAAACTGACACCTTTACTTTATATTAAATTAATGTTACCTTTCACCGCTGAGTGAAAATCAATTGTTTCTCATACTAAATGGAGTTTCTTCTTATTATAGACCATTTATGGATTTATAGATTTGTCGAATATCCGATCTTACAGTAGGTTTGAAATGCAAATTAGCTTCTAAAAATACAAGCATTTCTCATTAACTCAACTTTAAAAAGAAATAATTAGAAAATGATCTATCCTAGGTGCATCAAATGAGATATCAATAGAAAGCGTAGTAAAAAGGCTTGCCAATGAGCAAAAAATATACAGGGTGTTCCATTTAAAAATTTTGAGATTTCTTCGATTTTGCAAAATTATGAACACCCTGTATAAAGCGAGCAGTTGCAGAATTTATTTCACATAGTAACGACAGTCCATACTAGTAAAAAATATTCTACTCTGTTGGTTTCGAATCTTTTGTTTTTCCCTATGCAGAATAGCCTACTGAAATGTATCAATTTATCAAGTAAAATCATTGTTTACACAGAAACTATCAACTTTAGGCCTATACAACATTATATTGTTGTAACCAGCTTTCAAGCGCGGATCATTTTCTCTATTAATATACGGGGTGTTCCGTTTAAAAAAATGCAACTTTAGTCTGGCATTTCCATCTGGAACACCCTGTATAAAACAAAATATTTTTAAAACGTGCACTTGATGGTGGGGAACAATATGCGATGACTAAATATTTGACAAACTTTCAAATAAGCGTGTAATCTTCTGTCCCCGCTTCGTTGCCGGACCCTGTATATAAGCATAATCGATTCATTTGTGATCCTCTCATAGTTATATAAACAACTAAACATACTTAGGTATATAAGTTTAAATACCGTGCTTCGATAATATTATATAAAGACACAACGCTATATACATATGTATCTTAGGCATCTATGTTGTACATATATGCATAGCTGTAACGATATTTAATAAATAATTGGTGTAACAATGAATGCCCGTTACTAATCATATTAGAGTTTCAAAAATTGAACAAAAGAATGTCACAAGTATAAATCGATTTTAGCAGGCATTTTCAGCGCAGCAGTCACAACAAGATGGTGTGATAGAATTGTTTTCTACACTTTGATTGATATATGTTTGTGAGCACATTACATACACTTACTCAAATTGAAAACAGTAGGTACAATAAGCTGAAAAAATATCTGCCTTGCAATATTGTAACGTAATTGATAGGCGTTTTCCTAGTATTGTGCCCGTTTTACTGTTCCAGATTCGTCAGTCTTCGGATACTATCAGTTCATACTGTACGCTGAATATATGTATTTATGTTTGGAAACGAATTAGTGCTATACGTTACGACTTACGACTGCCAGTCCGTGAATAAACGAGCAAACGTTTATAATAACGTTTCCACAGTACCGCGATCAGATATTTAATGAGTGAAACGCAATCAATCTTCCTTTATTAATCTGTCAGTGGGGTGACAAAGACTAATTGCGCGGCTTTGACGGCAATGTATGTTGCCAGCGACAAGGATATCTTGTTTTATATAAATTACATTACGTTAGCATGTGAGCGACGAGAATCTACTTCGCCTAATATCAACAGAATGGAATCGAACAGGAAAACGGATAGCAACTTTCGCGAATGTTTATTGTGCGGCCGATACAATAGGGAAACCGTTTCAACGTCATGTGAACTATACAGGGTGTAAGGAGTTTGACTGCCATAGGCTTCCCAGCATATAGAGCACATAAATAAGATTAAAGAAGTATATTATGAAGTAGGCCTTAAAATAAATAGTTTTCCAGAAAAGCAAAAGCAAAGTTCCAACTTTTAAATCGCGCTATCTTAGGCAGTTATAAGTATTTTAAAGTGTGAATTTTATAATGGACTCATCACGTAAATACAAAGAAAAAATTGTTGTAGAAGTTTGTTCTACAATCTAAGGTAAGGTTAAAAAAAATAGAAATCGAAGTACATGTAAGATGTCTATAGCTTTGGCAACGCTGAAACATGACCTAACATAACTTTATACGAACAGATGTGTTTCAGAGCAGCTGAAGGCTGCGGCGTCGATAAGAAAATTGCAGACGTTGCACTTTCACAGAATAAACTTGCTCGTACAAATAACTCGTATGATGCCTGAATGAATGAATACAAATGCTCTAGGTTACGTCAAACGATATTTTAGTGAATTATTTGACAAAATACTTTGAAGCATTAGTACTGTGTTAGCACGATGGAGCGCTATACTACACGAGAATATCACGCCATGCTGTTAATTATTGCAGTCGCGGTAAGTCCTCCGTCTACAGACATTTAACTTATTAAGTATTTACTTATCTTGAAAACTGTAAGTGACAGATTAAAAATTTATCAAGGTATTCTGTTCAGTTTCATTCAGTCTCCACTGCAATATAATTATGGCACTCAAACCACTTACTCCCTGTATATATGTATGTACAGTGACGTGCAAAGGTATCCGGACACGTCTAGATAGAGAAATACCCTGCGCTCAATACTTTATTCCAAAGAGCCGCAGGGCAGCTTAGTACCTGCCGGGTGGGACCGTAGTTTGTCACTCGTACAGTAACATTGTATTATATAAACGCATATACATATATGTAGATATATTATATAAATTAAAATGTTAGAATTTAGGACGGCTGTTCTATATCACGGATATTTTCCGAGTTGTTCGTTTTACTAAAAATTAATAAATATATGACTCCTTTATTGAATTGTAATTATTCAACCTACTATTAAGAGGAATAGCATTTTTGCAAATACATACCGAAAAAAAAAGATTGTTGTCGTCCGATACAAAAAAGTAGGTAATATGTATGTTCACATTATACATCTTCCCAGGTGAAAAGCTATCAGATGACTTTTGTTATAAGATGCAGTAATGAAGCGTTCGCAAAAGAATACATTATCAATTTTTTTTACCTAGGCTTTAGTGTACCTGATTATTGATGTTGCAAACTCATAGAATATTTTGTGAAGTTATAATACAATAGAGGTCATAATAGAAAGTAAATTGTTTAATTCTGTTTAGTGAAAATCAGTTTATTTATATTAACAATTTTTAACATTAAGTTAGTGTTCATTCATGGTTCAATATATAAATGATTAATTTTGTTATAAATATTTTTAACAGGCATGTCTTTCAATTTTGATATTATTTGTCATTTACCTTTCAAATAGAAGATGACGATAAAGTTGTAATCGAAGATGTGATAGAATAAATTTAAGTTGTAATTAATGATAGGGAATAAAAGATAAGTAAAACTTCATAAAAGTGTATATTAATCTTTATAGTAAAATACATTAAAAACAACAATAAGAAAGTTTGTGTATAAAATAAATAATTAATGCTCAACAGAATACTACACTTAAAATTCTAGAATAAGATATAATAGATTAATAGAGTTATGTTTGTGGATTATCCAATCATAAGCTCCTATAAACTCATAACATACTTACATCTTTAATCTCTTAATTCTCACGTTTTTCTTCATATAATATGTATATGTATTTCGACTTTACTAATACGAAGAAGTATTTAAATGAAATTTGTAATTAAATAAGTTACCTGTTGTACCTGCTTGTATTAGGTGAATCATCTTCAGATGAAAAATGTTTTTAAAACTAGGTACAGTCCCTTTCAAAAGTAATGTCTCCCCCAGCCATCGGGTTCATATCAATAATACCTTCCACTTAGCGTATTGTATTCATCGGATATCTTCGGCTAAGAAAGAGGCCACAGGGTATACGATACACATAGAACATGTATATAACCTGTGTAATTATAATTTTAAATCTCGATATGCGTATTTACCTGTTAGCGGTAAAATATAGGACTTTATTAAATCCTACTTTTATACCTGTGATGGTCGGTTTTCCTAAATGCATAATATATAACGTATACTTTTAGTTATTGTTAGTTTTTCAGACTTTTATTAGAAACAAATTTTAATGTATATTACAACAACATACGTATTAGAATATTAAAATAATATTCATTTTATTGAGGTATACACCTTTATTGATAAATCTTACAAGAAATCCGTCCCAACAAAGATCTTTTTTTATAGAAAACAAATAACTGATATATTGAAAATCCATTATTATCCCTTTAATAGTGTCGTTTCGAAGAGTCTGGTACATCGTTAATCTATTTCTAATTACAAAATGCAATATTTTGTAATTATGGTTTTAAATAGAGTAGATAGATGATAACGCAGTTAGACAATAAACCTGCTTACATTAATGCCTAGTTGTGTAGTTGTCATTATAAAATATAATTTTATAACATAGGAGTGCTTAATCTTTAAAATCATTGAATATATACCTAAATATTAGATTTACATATTGGTTAATTTAAATTTTCAAACATTTTCTGTGTTTAATTATAAGCCGATTAAATAAATCGGATCAAATCGGTTTCTTCTCTGTTTAAGGTGGTGGAACCTATTGTGAGATTTTAATAAACAATTGAATTTACTGTTGATTATAGTAGGGAAACATAATACACTAGACAAAATAACACTTTCTTTAATAGATATACATATATTAATTACATATTAGAAAAATCTTGTAGACTCGGCAAATGTATGAGCGCTCGCCAATCTTCAAGAGGGTTGTTCATAATGTTTGGGAAAATCTTCGTGGGCAAAATTATTGCAAAAATATCCGTATATTGCTATATTTGTATTATTAATTTTTTGGGAAAATTCTTAGATAATCTAAATTTTTTACACTGAGAGAAACGTATTGTACAGAAGCTACAACAATATGTATGTTATCACAGGTAAAATAAAAATTACAAGAAATACTAAGATTATAATATGTTTTGTAACAAATACAATATTTTTTTCTCTTGGTAAACCATTTTGCTTGTTTAAAACATGCAAACGCGTGCGTAAATCGATCATTAAAACATGCGCGTGTTTTAAAGTTACTAGGGGCAACGTTAACAATTCAAAAATAAGTGAAGTATAAATGTCAACCAATTGATTTGTCAGAACAACCTTTTACAAATAAAAACTTATTAATAAATGTGTCAAAATCTGTAATGAGATATTTTATAATAATTTTAACGAAAAAACTGTTAGTTTAAAGGAACGTGAAATGTGCAATTGATATTATATGAAAGAGTAAATCCTGCACTTGCTATATTTAAAGCACTCCGGCTTCACTGTCGTGCTTGAAAAATCGGGCATGTTTTAATGACCCTATTGTCCACTCATACTTTAATATACTATTCTTATTGTTGTAAAATACATTCTCGTATTGGGCACGATAATTATTATACCGGTGCAGATATATTTCTCTGTTATGCGAGAACGACTAACCAAAATGACAGACGTCAAAATAAGTAGTAAGTAAGTATGTAAAACAAATAAGCTAAGCACCCTTGCTTCCGTAAATTCACGTATCTGAGCATTTTAGATACGGAGGCTAATTAAATCGTTAGAACTTATTCACCTTCCATTTTGGATATAGGAACACCTAATATAGTATACTGATATGCTCTACCAAAGCCAATTTTTCAAATATTTCGGTTTTTTTGTTTTTACAGGGAATTGAGTTCGTTGTTTGTTTCGTATAGAATTAAAAACACTTTCTTTAGAATGACATGTAGGTATTTATTTAATTATGTATAATAAATGATTCGGTTTATAAATTGATTTAACAAAACAAAATAATATATAATTAAAAATAAACTTATTCTACCGACCTCTGTCGTCCTATCGCAAAATTAAAATAACAGCGGTCGTTATTATCATTATAGAATTCTATATTTTTTTCTTACCATTAAAATATTATTCTAGGTTAGGTTATTTTTTTTATGTACACAGATTACACTAAGCTTTAACGGGTGAACGGGTGCTATTTAGTATGTATTGTATGAATCTGATCTGACCTGGTGGATCCAGAGTGACCTTGAATTGAGGACGGTATCGATTCGGGACGGGTCTCTTAGGTTGTAGGTCTTTGGAACTTGGGTAAGCTGGGAAACGAATTCAAATAGGATAATTAATGGTTATTGAAATTTATAGGTTAAAGCTACAAATGTTTTCCTTAAAATTTTTAGGATGAAAAATACGAGCTGTGTCCTCGATGAACGATTAAATTCGACTGTCGTTTTGCAAGTTTTTTAGCGAATCCTGGAAGTATTTTTGGCGTCATTGGCTCTTATTGGATGAGGTAAAATATCTTAAACAAAAGGGAATCGTTTGCGAAATGAAATTTTGGAAAACTTAATTTAATTTATTTTAGAATTTTGGAAATAACTACGGAATCGGACTCAGAGTGCCTCAAATAGGGTTATTACAAAATTCTGTAAATTAACTCTGTTGTTTGACAATTGTGTTTGACACTTGGGAATGGTGCCGACGTGAAACTGTAGAATTGGACAATTTTTGTAAGGAACTATTGAAATAGTGATGTTTCCTGAAGCTTGTGTTAAATATGATGTTCTTTATTCTTTGCTGATTACGAAACTACATTATCTACATTGTTTTCTTCTTATAGTGTGATTGGAAGTATTATTCTGTCATGGCAAAATGTCATCTCTATTCTTAATGATTTCTTTTATAAATTTCATTATTGTTTTACCTAGATTCAATTAGTTTATATATTTTTTTATTAATCGTTATTTTAATTTTGATATCAATATACAGGGTGCTGTTCTTGTGCAATATACCTGGTGTCTCCAAAATGGTGTGTTTTTATTACTGGGGTTTTATAATTTAATTTTGATGTTCACAAGGTAGCTTTCGACGTCAGACATCCGCACAGTGGATTGAATTGTCATCCTAACACTCCAATCACGGAATATCTGCTGGTCTAATTGCTCCCTTGCTCACTAAGCCAACCATTACAATAGATTAAAAGTAATCTTTTGTAAAATCAGAATATCTAAGGAAATATATACCGTTACATTAAAAAAGAGCGACTTTCCGAATTTTGAAGGTTTTTGTAAGCAACTGTTTTTAAACACTCTGTATAATACTGCAGAGAAGAACTTCAAACTCTGTATAACTACACGATATCAGTTGTGTGTATGCAAAATTTCATTTGTCTCTTCTGCTCCTACGTGACGTAATATCACTATAAAGTAAGATCGGTATCTGTCACTTTTTTATTTAATTGCGAATAACCCAAAAGGAATGGTATCATATTTAGGTATAGCATGGGATACATGAAATATGTGTAAAATGTATCTTAGAAGCTGAATTTGTAATTACATTTATAGCATGCTATTTAAAATATCGAAGTTGATGCCCACTTCCGGTTAACAGGAATTCAAATTCAATATTTGTATACAAAAATATTTTCACGTAATACTTCATATTCAACTATATCCGATCACAAAATTTGGTTTCAAAATCCCGTTTCGTTTGTATAATACTTTTAATAGGCCGTTCTCACCAATAACGCCGTCAGTTATTTGTTTTTACTTTGAACGAGATCCTTGTTGGGACGGATTTCTTGTGAGATTTGTCCATCAATAAACGCGTATGCTTCAATAAAATAAATATTATTTTAATATTCAAATAAGTATGTTGTTATAATATGCATTAAAAATTGTCTCTAATAACAGTCTGGAACAATAACTGAAAGTACACGTTATATATTATATATTTAGGAAAACTGACCATCACAGGTATAAAAGTAGGATTTAATGAAGTCGTATATTCTACCGCTAGGAGGTAAATGCACATATCGAGATTTAAAATATAATTATACAGGTTATATACACGTTCGATCTGTAATGTATCCCCTACGGCCTCTCTCTTGCCGAAGATGTCCGATGAATATAATACGCTAAGCGGAAAGTATTATTGATATCAATCAATCAGCAGGGGGAGACATTACTGTAGAAAGAGACTGTACGGTATTACTAAAATTATATTGCTATACGGGCACATTTGGTTTTACACATAATTCGCCAATACGCGTTTGCATATGTTTAAGATGTAATTTTAATTACTGCAACATCCTTATTATGTGGAACTGGCTAGTTTTTGAGAAATTTTGTTTCGAATTTTGTGCTGATATGAGTTTTTATATTTTCAGTAAGCGATCGGCGAAAGCTCCAGATCGCTTTTATCATTTTAAACTATATTTATCTACTATTTATACTAATTATAATATATATGAAATATTTTTATTCTCAATATGTAATTAACTTCAAAGGTGTTAATCTGTCAAAACACTTTTAGTAAGTTGTTTTCTATTTTGTTCTTGCAACTAACCTAAAACTCATACAACTAAATCATATATAGAACCATAAATAAGAACACTAACTACATGTTAAAAAATATAAATAAATATAAATACACTAGTTATTATTAAACAGAATTGAATTATCTCTATATTACTACACCTTTATGAACCCTTAAAAATTTAGTTTCCATTATAACTTCTATTACAGTAAGCTGAGTGATTTATTATTAACTAAAGGAGTAGTATGTATATTTTAGATATTGACTAATTTGCGTCAAAACTCAGTCAAATAATCAAATAAGTCAAATAATAGTCGCGATATTTATTTCCATACTTATGTAATGCTACTATATGGAATAATAATATCATCTACTTGATGCTACAGAAGTTTAAATTCCCATATTTTAATTTATGCTATATCCATATATGTATATGTATATACGTATTATACGCATTTGTATATTGCAATGTTATTGTAAGAGCGAAAAACTACGGTTAACCTCAGCAGGTAGTAAGGTGCCCTGCGGCTCTTTGGAATAAAGTATTGAGCGCAGGGTATTTCTCTATCTAGACGTGTCCGGATATCTTTGCACCTCACTGTACATATGTACTATCGTTTTCAAATTGAATGCGTATTTTTTAGCAGGGAATGTGTATTTAGTAAATAAAAGCTTTACTTTAAAGATGCTCAAACTTTTAATAGCGAGAAACTCAAAATACAGAAGTTTCTTATACATATAGTGTGTCCTTTATGAATGTAACTGCGCGGAGTTGCTTAGAAAAATACTCCAAACTACTTCATGTAACCTACAATCAGTTATCAAAACTAATGATAATACCTCGATTATTGAAAGAGGTTCAAAATCTTTAATTGTGACCCATACATGTCATAAAATCATCAGTGTCATTACTTCTAGCTATGTTTATTAGACTACAGACTTTTGTAACCTATGTTTTTATCACAATGGAGAGAGGAAGAGACCTTGATTTGTCTACACATCAGATAGTCACAGTTCAAATACTTCCAAATCGTACAATACAATTTCCATATAAATAAATATTTATAATAACACTTCAATAAACTTACACCTGTCATAGTTATTGATTTGTTGTACCTATCTTCCTAAAATATGTTGAGAATAGATGTACTACCATCCCATAATAATGCAGCGTGAAATTATTTCATATTTTACATCTACACTTACTTCTCAAGATGTCCCTTTTATTACCAATTGTATAAACTAGAATTAAAAATATATTTTATCTTGACGAAAACTTGTATTTTGAACATCTGTTACCATCACGGGAATCCAAAAATTCCCATATAAATTACCGCAATGCATTCAAATTTTTGTATTGAATACTTTTCGGCAAGCCGCAAAGGCTTTTCATCGGTTTAATGAAGATTCAATGTAGGTACGAATACAACACTGAACCGCCGTCGCCATTACCACCAATTCTAAATCCGGTTTATTATTTACCATCATTGTTACTATTAGTAATCAGTAATCCTTTCACGGCACGATGACTTAGCGACGGCTTTTCACACCGTACACAAAACCATGTTCCAGCGGTGGTCGTCTTCCTCATTTGACGCGCCCTACAATGGATCCCCGAGGTATCCCATGACGCCAACTGCGGCGTTGACGATGACGCAGCTTATGTTCCCGCGGCGACGTGCCCGCATGATATCGCCAGCTTTGCCATCTGCAGAAAATATAGGTAAATATACGATATTTTCAAATAAATCTAAGGAAAAGTATTCGGATTAAGTTCATTTTAAATCAATTTGGTCTAACACTTAAGTGGTGTTTCTGTCCAAATGTTCACCTAATTGCTTAAAAGTCACAATAATTATTTTTCAATAGCCAATCTGCAGCAATATCTAAATATGTTGCCGACAACATACATGGAATACTACAATTCTTCTCCAGTAATGGTTCGCATTCGTTTCGTCGTTTTCACGAATAACTAGTTCTCCCAAAATTTCTCAACAACAACAAAATGTCTTCACTATTGTTATTATAGATTCTCCCTTTGGTTCTGATAAACTTGATGCAGCACCTATAAGAAAAATTAAATGTTGATGATGACGTAATAACAAAAGACATAATGCTAACAGTAATATATACATATTTTCATATTAGGATTGTTTTAATGTTACTTTAAAATCTCGTGTCTTCTACTATACTATAGTAATAGTGTATAAGCTTTTCACCGGATGAGATCTAGATGCTGCTGGACCTCCTGCAGAGGATGTCATTAAATCCGCCGGTGTGGTAGGGACCTACCGACCGCGCTAAAGAATAGAATCGTTGCAGAGGACTATTGTTGGTACTCTGCGGTTGTAAATTATACGCTGGCTATCGATCTATCGGAGGCTTTTCATTAGACATCTATTCTTTCCGTCCTCATGGCATCATCGTCTCTGTGCTGTGACTTATTGTATATGCGAGTATTTCGTTCTTCTGTTGTTATATTTAAAGTATGTGCATTGCCGAATAACACCTACGGGTAACAGATGTAACAAATGATCAAGAAAGTTCATTACTTTCTCTATACAACAAGTATGAGTACGTATAGAAAATAAGACTCAGTTTGTTGCTGGTAACACTGTTTCTTGATTAATTAAGATCAGCTTGGCCATGAAGATTAAATCTAACTAACTAAATTGTTTAACAAATTTACTATCCCATAGGTTTCATGCTGGGCTGCTTCAGGAAGTCGTTAGGGTCATCAACAAAGACAAAACTGTGAGATAACTATAGAAGGATACAACTTTAGGTTAATATTCCTAAACCAATTTAAAGGAAATTCAAAGTATAATTCTAATCGTCGACGTAAAATGTCAATCAGAGCCCCAATTTCCAAATTTCCACTAACCACAGTCGAAGAACTTAGAAACCCATTTAATTTAATTTAACATCCTTTTCCGAGAGACCCTAATTGCAACCTGGCAACTGTCTAAAGTGTGTCACACAATTTCGTTAATATAACGAAAAGTCGAAGTACTATACTCCATTCAACTTAAGAGTGCAGTAGTTGGCGCCACAATCGGCGTTGGTTTTACACTAGAAAATTTAAATATACCGCTCAATTCAAAATCGACATTGACGTAGGTTAACCTTCAAATGCGGTAAATATACAAATATATTACAACGTATGTATATTTTAGCTAATAATGTCTATAAAACATTATGAATCAATACATTTCTATTTTATTAAGTTTTGTTAAACTTTTTTACAGCTTTTCACAGGCAATTAATGATAAGATTGATTTTTAAAACGTAAAATTTATATGTTCGTAAAATATATTATTCAGGCTACGTATAGAAATTGTATATAAGATGTATGACTACATATGTTATATTTATTAATATTTAAGAATAGAAACACAATAATTGCATAGAAAATGTATTTTTCAAGTTTATTGTACATAAGAAGAAATATTTTTAAATATTTATATGATCTAATACGCAAAAATCCAAATCATACATCGTATTTTCTTCTGCGATCCAATGTTTGATGCAATTAGTCCAGACTTCAGCAGTGACATGATTAACTCCATCCAATAATAAAGTTTTTACTTCCGCTAACTTAAAAGTTCTATTATTAGCAACATGATGCTTCACTTGAGCTCATATTAATTCGATGGGATTCAAATTACAGTAATATAGGGGCAATTGTAATATTGTGCGAACACTTTCTGCTCCTATTTTGTCAATAATGTATGTAACAGAATTGTCAGTAATATATTTTTTTTTAGTAAGTTCCAGTAATTTAACTTTTAATAAAGAATTACCAACAACAATTCCTTTTAAATTAAGCCATTCAACGAATGCTTCCTTTTTCCAAGGTGTCTCCGTAAAACAATATCTTGTCGCTCCATTAGCACACTTTCTCGGTTGCGTTTCACCCACATAAGTCCTAATTTTTTGAGAATTTTCCATAATGTTGCTCGCTTGAAGTCTGGCAAATTCTCATTCGCATTAACATCCTACAAACATTAATTAAATCATGCTAACATTAATTCAAATATATTTACGCTCAATATTTTTGTACACATAACTCATTTTTCAAGAAAAAGGAATGCACTTGTCTTCGGATTGCTGACCGCTGGCCTTCATCCAAATTATCATAGGTTGTATGACGTATACATTTCTTTGAAGGTGAATGAGACACACCTGCGGTATGTATATCCTTCACAATATTCTATACTGTCCTCTTTCCAAGTCCCAGTTGTTTCGCAGTCAATGTAATAGAAGCTGACTTTGAATTGTTCTGCTTCTGTTGCAAATATAAATTATATGTGTATAAGTGTAATAGTAATATTATATGAATACAGATAATAATAGATACCTTGAATTTGCAAGTAATACTGAAAAGAACTTTGCTTTTAATGTAAGGTACTTGCAAAATTTGATAATACAAAGAAAAACGTACGGAAATAACACAATATAGCAAATATATACGAACAAAACAACATAAACAAATTTGACGCATCGCTTTTAACCTCAAATTTCATACGTATAAGAACAGTATTTTACATAGTGTGTACGTGCCTCGATAATTGACCAATCACAAGCCGCGAAATAAGGTCCTATCTTTTCTAACGCTGCACTCTTAAAGTGAATGATGTATAGCTGCATGGAGTCTACAGGACAAATGAAAACCTGCCCACGTTAAACAATAAATAAGGATTTAGTTTCTCACTGTTTCTAGTAATTTGTTGACCTCTTAAACGTTTTTTTTTTGTTGTTTCATCAGAGATTCTATTTTTATAACCTCATTATTTTTACCTTTAAGACATCGCTTATATAAGTCTATGTGCGATAGTTCCAGATAATTAAGCCGCAATTAACATCGATAAAACCATTCGCTTTAGTAGGGTGTTTATTAATTACGTTATTAAAAACAACACAGAAAGTTTTTCAATTACGTTAACTTTAATACTTCATATCTGAAGCGATTTTTTTATAATTTCATATTACAGCGAGTATTAGCCTAATGTAACGTATCCATATGAAAAACATATTACAATATATTACAGTTGAATTAAATATGCACACCATTACCTTAGAATAAAATTTTGTTTCGATACCATGTATGCATTCAATCGTAATGATATGTATTTACCTTAAATAAATTATAATAAATATTTATACTAATGGACCATATCATCACTCATAGAGAATATCTCTACAATAAATGTTGACATTTGCAATATTTATTAATTGCAATACATCCCACACTGATTAGCACCTATCAAGGTGGTATTTTATTGATGGGATATGGTACTTCTCGGAATATAAGTTATTAAATTTATATATCAAAGCGTTACAGGTTTCATTGTTTGTTGTTTACCATTTAATATGATGAATTAATGCATACCGCATTAAATAATTAGCAATTCATTGGATATGAAATCGCCACTCGTGGCCTTTTCCTATGTATAAATAAAGATGTAATGTATAATTAAACATAATTTATCTATAAAAATTCCAAAGAAGTTTTTTTCTTCTGAATGTTACCTATAATCTAAATCGTGAATATGAATATATGTAGAAATGGCTTAAGTTAATAATGAAGACACATTACCTGTATTTTTGTAATGCTGACATAATATTTTATTAGGTTATGAATATACATTTTGACGTTATTTCTTAAATACCACCTTGTACATGTTTGTATGAGTATATCTTTTGTGTAAAATTGAACAACTTTTCCATCAACTATTTCTTTTTGTCAAAAATAAGAGTTTATTTATTATATTGCGACAACTTTGTAAACAATTAAACTAAATCTATTCTTGATATTGTTAATTACTTGGTTTATAGACCAAAATTATTTCCCATATAAATACCACTAGAACATTCATTACGAATGTAAATAGAAATTTCAAAATCGATAGATTTGCTATGGCTGTATGTTTTACTCAAATTATATAAAACAATTTCATGCGCTACAATGAAAACAGTTTCTGAAAAGGGAATGCAAATATACATATCTATATCCATAAGAAGAGTTGTCCTGATCCACTGACTTACGATCAAGCGGCAACCCGAGAAGCCTTGTCTAACCAGTAATTTTTTTGTAATGCTTTTACTATTGGATTTATAAGAAACTGCCTTTACCTTTTCATAATGTGAACTAAACTGTGAGCTATTTGCACTCTGACCACAATTATTGCGAAGAATCTAACGGTGGTTTCGAGAAGCCAAATCATAGTTTCATGCCAAAACTTTAAATCAAGTCCTAGAATCGAATTGATTGCTAATATGTTTTCCCTTTTTGATGTATTTTTTTTCTTTGAAAAGCAAATTAAATTGGTTAAAACATTTCAGCTTTTATGGGTTTCTACAAAACTGTCCAAGAAATCGAATACCATCTATTAATTTTCATTGCACTTTGGATACTTTTGACAACTCGGAAACCACAGAGGCAAGAGTGGCTGGCCACGGGTAAAGCAGCACTTACTGTTCGGAGTTCAAGTCTTCAGTCGTCGGTGATGCTTGTGGCAACGTCTCGCTAGATCGATACTTCATCATGGGACATAATTAACAGCGCAACATTATTTACAGATGGGTAATGTTGTTACGAAACCATGGAAACACATTTACACACAAAGGACAACAACTATAGTGATAGTCTTGATAAAGAATACAGCTTAGGAAGCCTCTACATAACTCTATATTACTCACGACAACAAAATGAATTTAATAATAAAGTAGCGTCTGCTTTGAATAAACAATATACCTACCATTGATATAATGATATTAGAGCAAAGTAAGGTATGTTTCAAACATACTTTCACAGTTTAGTAACTTGCTGCTTTACCGTCCTGGGTAAAACTCAATACCTCGCGGTTAGCATATAAATGGCGTTCAAAAATGTATATAACCCTATCCTGAGTTTTGATCACACGTATTAAGTAAATCTGCTAACAATCGCCCACGATGCTCTACAAAACATACATCCGCTCTATCCTTATCTACCTCGGAGTTTCCAGAACCACACAGCAGTCGGAAGAAGCAGGACTTGAACTAGTCCATAAGAAGACAAAATATGTTTCTTCGGAAAGGCACTTGCAAGTAGCAAACCAGCGATAACATAACTAGTGGAAAACTGCAACTGCAGCAGCTTCCTAAGTTGTTTTGGTTGTCAAGACTACCACTACTGCTCTTGATGTGTAAATTGTGTGTAAAAATTTGTTTCCATCGCTTTGTTACAATATTACCTCGCCATAAATAATGTTGCACCATTAATCATGTCCCAGCAGCAAATTGTAGTGCAACCGGAGTACCGATTTAGCAAAGCGTTGTCATAATCGTTATTTGATTACACGAAAAATATACCAAAATGGGCAATATACCAATAGGAATGACAGCTGTCATTTATCCACCATTTTGAAGCCACTCCTACAGGATCAATTACTAGTCTAATCATCTAAAAGCTGCGGTATTTCATTTTGTTATGTAAAGTGCTTACCCAGATGGTTGACATGTGTAGTTACTTTGATCTTTCAGTTAAGTTACCACGCTACTCTAACAAGATATTTTCTAGTCCTTGTTTTTCTCCTGAAGAAGCCCGAATCTCATTCTTTGTTTTTGTTTCTTGTTTATTTCACTAATAGTTCTTTCATTTCAACCTTCGACCTTGTATAAATCTATTAAAAACACACTTTGGACTTGAAAAAAACATTTCTTAGTAATACTACAATTTATTACTACTATTAATACTACAATTATCTTTTTTTGGGGGGGAGGACTGCACGGGCGGACGAGCTGTAAAGGCAAACCAGGACATAAGAAAGACCTACTGTGCCCCCGTACTGTTTTACTCCTCTTAGCCAGGTTGCACTCGGACGAAAAAGTCCGCAGCCTAGTCGAGAGTTAATTTTCTTAGTCCAGGATCGTCCAGACGCCCGACCCCGAAGTAACTCCGCCTCTCCCTGTACACTGTCGAGCAGAAGAATGGAAGAAGATGGATTGGAGTTTCCTCCGCATTCCCACAGTTTCTACACAGGGGAGAGTTTACTATGCCCATGCGATGCAGGTGTTTATTCAGTGCGCAGTGACCGGTTAAGATTCCTGTGAGTAACCTCAACCTGACCCTGCTCATGGAAACTGCCTTGCGCAGTTTTTCATCATACGGGCAAATCCCGAGAGTTTTGCAGTGTCTCATGCCGGCAAGTGCATTCCAGTAGGAGCAATGCCTAACAGCGAGTTCAGATCTGACAAAGGCTTTGATGCTGCCATAGGAGTTCCCACATGTAGGTTCTGGACCCACGAGTGGTCTCTCACTGGCGCCTCTAGCTAATTTGTCAGCCATTTCGTTACCTCTGATTCCCGAGTGACCTGGCACCCATCTCAGTGTTGTATTGAGACGTTCCGCCAGTTTTGCGAGAGTCTTATGGCAGTGTAGCACTGCCTCGGAATCGAACCTGACAGCCTGTAGTGCCCTAAGGGCAGCCTCACTGTCAGAGAGAATTTCCACTGCTCCATTAACCTGCGGGCGTTTAAAATGCCTTCCGCGCAGGTCTGGATTGCGATTACTTCGGCTTGGAAGATGGACGCGGAGCTCCCTAGGCTGAAGGCTTCACCCTCGGATTCACCATCTTGCCAAATTCCAATTCCCGTGCCGTTAGGCGTTTTAGAGGCGAGAGTTTCGGCAATCTCTCTATTGGAGATGTTTACATTGTATCCCCCACTGAAACTGAAAGTGGGCGGAATCTTGTCCTCCCTCATGGACAGTGGTACTGTCTGCTCTCTGTAGGTGAAGATGCTGGTATGATCTCCCGTTCTACCGGAGAAGCCACTGAATCCACTACATTTTGCTCTGTAGGCCCCTAAGACTGCCTCCGACCACAGAACAAGCTGCAGCGGAGGAAGCCCAAGGATCACCTCCATCGCCGCAGTCGGCGTCGAAGACATGGCTCCAGTGATGCCTAAACAGGCAATCCTCTGGACTTTACTGAGTGCGTTGGCCGCATAGCCCAAACTAGCTTTGTGCCACCAGACCAACGCTGCGTTGGTTATAGAGGGTACTATAACTTTCGTGTACAGCCAGTGTACCATCATAGGTTTCAGCCCCCACGTTTTACCAAACATTCCTCTGCAGGCCCAAAAGGCCCTCGTGGCTCTGTTCCAAGTGTGTACAATTATCCTATTACAATCAATCGCTTGAACATTCTTCCTTTAAGGAAGCATTAGTTTAAAAGAATCAGAATCTTCAGAAGTATTAGTATCCATCCAATAGAAGTGTTGCTATAAACCAAATCATCAGCGATTACAAATTACATGATATTGTACTGCAAGTAAATTCCAAATAAAAGATTTGCTCTACGCACGTTGCAAATGAAATTATCTTGGTAAAACCAGAAACAATATTATATATTTGTTCATTGCCAAATACTTACCTTAATTATTTTTATCAAATACTCGTAAAAGAAGTTGTCCTTCTCTATGCTTGACCTACCGTACGCTCTTACGGTACCTAATACATGACTACACATGTTAACCGCCGCTGCCACCACACTGATTCACTCTCGAAAATTATTAGGGCTGGGATCGCCGGCCTGACCGACCAATAAATTAAACAATCTCTGGGTCGGCTCTCTGCAGCCGCCAAGATTTACGACCGTTCTAGGTCGAGTTCCTTTGATGCTGTCCCAGCAGGTAATTATATCGCCGTATCCGCCGTGAAATGGACCTCCGCGTGTGTGAATAGGGCACATCTCTCTTCGTATGCTGTCAGCTCCAACGTCGACTACGAATATCCACTCTTGTCATCTATTCAACCATGTGCACACACGTATGAATAGCTATATACTTATATCAAACGCAAGTGCTTAAGAAACGTCTTTCCACCAAGAAGTTTCAATAAACCGACAACTTTGAAACTTTTCTCGTATTTGTTTGCATCTATGTATTTCTATCACTTATCCATTACGCGTTATTTCGCTTGACAACTTTAAAAGAAGTACTTACTAAAAATTTCAGAAAAAATAGTTTCTATAATTTTATCAAAAAAAATACGAGAATGTATATTTTTATTCCAAAAAAGTTTGAAAGTATTTTTTACTACGTTTCAACATTGTAACCATATCGTCCGACTCACTTGCAAAACGTACTCCTTGAATTCACGTTACTGCATTATTTACGTTATAGCCTTTATTATTTACTCAATTATGACGAGTGTTTTGCTGATATCAAAACTATCAATGTCCACACTAGAACATACATTACGGTATACTAGTACATTGCAGAAAAACAATTTTCCACGACCCATACTATTTAATCAATTTGTATACTTCTCCAACTGTAATGTAATTCGAACAGTTACGATTTAATTTCCGATAATGACAGCCACATCAACACAAATAATAAATGTTAGCCTGTCTTCCCTTACTGATATGTATGTAAAATAAAATGGTATAGAGTTCTGATCATGCGATCAAAAGCATGATTTATTTATATGCATAATGCGGCCCGACGTTCGGAATATTGACGATAACTGACTACCAAATCGTTAATCATGTGCTTCTGTATGTATGTATATCTACGTATTTAATGTTTCCAACGGCGGATTAACAATGACTGGCGGGCAAACGTACAGCGTAAAAACCGAAAATGGAAAATAAAAATGTATAGTGGCGTGATCGCATCAACCCGTCAACATACATATTTATTTTGTGAAAATATTCCCGCTCCAACATCATCATCGATTCATGAACTTTTTGATTTATGATATGCGATCTTGCTGTACGTCAGATGGATTCTTTCCAAATATTTCGAAATGATGAGACACAGACCCTACTTGTTTTCTTTTTCTTTTTACTGGAACCACATAGGCACCTAAAGAATTAGGATTTGCTGAAAATGTACAATATTTCCGGATAACTTAACACCCACAATATACTAAGTATACGTATTATACAGAATATATAAATTTATACAGATATTACAAATAGCTATAAATTATACCAAAAAATTACACTCAAAAAACACATTTCTTGCTGCAAACATGTGTTACCATATATATATATCATGTACCACTTAAAATCTTACTAATTATCACTTATGGAAATTTGAGATAAGTGGATCCAAATTAAACAAATCTGCCCCAAATGAAATCATTATGAAATAAATCAAATCGACTTTTCCAACTTATGGTAGCCATGTTTGTCTAGTAGATTCTTCAATTAGTCACCAGACTTATTATTTCGAAACAGAGCAAGAACTTTCATTCCTCTGATATAAATTTGACGAAATATGCGTTTTAGGTCTTAATTCCTATAAAATACAATGAACTGTGCAACTAAAGCTCAGCAGAGTTTAATGCACTTGAAAGCTGATTCTGCTTTTAAGTAAAAAGTTATCTTTACTAACGAAGGTCATTTACGGTTAAGTAGTTTCGTTAGCAAGAAGAACGTCGAGCAATTATCGACCTTCGACGGACAAACAAAGAACTAGCGATTTTATTAGGTTGCAGTCATTCCAAAAAGCCAGTCGTGAAGAACTTTTACACGTTTATACATAACTATCACTTAATCAAACCTCAACACTCAACAAAAGATTTTACAATTGAGCTATTTGGAATACATGTGGTGCGCCCAGATTATTGTTGGTTTAAATAGAACACTCGGCTTATTGTTGCATTTTTGGATTCTACTGTGAATTTTATTATAAATTTATTGAAATATGTGTATTCTTTATATTAACCTTTTGCTAAATATTTTCCATTTTCATAAAAATTAAACAGTTGCAATGTTCACGTCAAACTGCACAGTATTTCAGTAATTATATAGGTTACTCTATTAATTTTCAAATATAATAGTCACGAAGATAAAATATAAAATAAATACTTGCAATCTTACAGCTCTGCAAGAAAATTCGAATACTTCAGACGTTATTAGTTAATTTTTCTAAATGGTATAAATCGGAGGAAGAAATCAATTGATATATATGATATACAGTGCGGCATTAAAGTGTCCGTCCTCTGCCCTCCCTTCCGTGCTGGTCATTATTATGAAATATTATGTACTTCATTCTTTAATGATCATTTAGTTTGGAAAATTGACTACCGAGAGCGATGTATAGTAGTATCGCAATTTTAAGTGAAATAGGAGGTCGACAACTTATTTTGAACGACTCACTGAGTATGGTATCATGCTAAAATTTCATAAAATTTTAGCCACTCATCCTACGTTATAAATGTCATAAAATAAAATTTTATTGCCATAACTGTCATAATCAACAATAATAATAATTGTCAATTTTCTTTGTTACTTTGAATCACGTTCCATTAATTTAAGGTTTAGCGTTCATAGCTTCCTGGGACGTAAGGACTCTTTGAATTAAATTAATTTAAGAAAAAAGTTAAAAGATTTGATTAATCACAAAATTTAAGAAGTAAAGCGCTTAAATTATTAATTCAAAATTATTTAGAATTGGAAAAGGAGAAAATATAGTTTATTAACCTGATTCGCGACAATACATTTATACATCATGCAATCAAAAACCCCTCATTATTGCCGAGCAATTGAGAAAGACTTTTAAGATATATTATCAGACCTTCCAGTTGCCACATTGTGCAGAATGTAGTTTCAGCAAAATGACGCTCCACTTAAACCATCCAATTTATATAAGAGAATATCTTGATGCAGTTTCCCCGAATGTGGATTTATAGAAATATACATATTGTTTGGCCACAAGGGTTGGGGGAGGGGGAAAGAGATATACATATATTATCTATATCTTACATATAAAACTGTCACAAATTAGCGTTTACTTATATTAAACAAATAGGACATAATCTGATATTTTCCAATTTTTGTAAGCACACTGCCTTTATGTTTCGCAAAACATTAAATCATTTACAGTATAAAAATATAACTTATCCAAAGAACTGAATATTATTTACAAAGTATGGTAACAGGAATTAAAGAATAATTAAATTTCCTATATTTTCCATTAAAAAAAATAACTTGTTAATATTTGAAACTTGCACATTATTTTTTTAAATTAACTGAGTATTATCAATCGTTACTGAAATAGGGTGCATTCTGAAGGGCATTAAAATTGTCCAATTTTTCAGAAATTGCGAAAATCTAGCAAACAATTGATTTTAAAGATACAAATATTTGGAAACTGGTAATAAATTTCAGAGTAGAATCAAAAAATAACAAATATGCAAGGCATTCTATTTAAATCTAATACAATGACTGGGTTAAAAAATGTAATGCTCGTCATAAGAATTCGGTTCACTACAGCAGAACATTCTCCACTATTTTTTCATTACTAGTCAAGCTAGGTATATTTGGAAGAATGTTAGCAGGTAATAGTATCTACTTCCATTTGAATTTCATCTTTGGGTGATAATAAACGTTAATACATATAGATATCCTACAACAAATTAAAAGCATTAGGAAACGGTATACCAGGAGAAAGAGGTCATAAAAGGCATGCTAGTAAAACACGAATTATTGTGATTGAAGCTCCCATAAGACTATTGGTAGTTTAAAAAGTTCCGAGAAGTAAACATAACGTTCAAAATATGTAATTGTGACACAGCTTGAAGAAACACGAAACCACATACATATTAACATTCTTTTTAATTAAACGTACTTTCAGTCATTAATTTTTCGCTTGGACTACAATTACAAGTACTTTAATGTCGGGAATACGATGTTCTGATGTTTCAATGTATTACAGACTTCACTTCAATTTGTTACGATTAGAAGAATGAAATAAAAATCAGAACTTGTATTAAGTAATTCTTATTTTACTGCCAAAATACAATACGTTTTCTTAAAAATTAAAGCGATTCGTAGCTTTAGGAGCTATTAAAAAACGAGGCAATATAATTTTAAATATATACTTTTTTATCAACTGCCACTGTATAAATACGGAAAAGTTGAAGAAGAGGATATCTCTATTTTATTTTTACACAACAAATATGCAATAAGCAATGAAACTACAACGCTTTAGTCATTGATCATAAAATGAGGCATTTATCAGTTTCAGTCATTTTGGTATGAAATTCCAACGAAATAAATTATATGATAATTCTTCCATAATCAAACTAATGAGCATGATGACATTTATCAACTATCTATACGACTAATAAATCCTCTTAGAACATATTCCAATCAACTGATCATAAAAAGAACCACAAGAATCTTAACATAAGGAAATGAATCCATTGTAAATCAGTATTATTTCCAATTTTATTCATTAAAATACTTATACTTATTATATAAGATCGTTATAATTACGTAACATTCTATACCATTATATAACCCAAAACAATCAATTTTCTCCAATTACACAGCTTTCCCTCACAAAATAAACATTATACCAAAACGCAAAGCCAAAAATGATATACTATAAATGCAAATTAGCCTACGTCTATTATTTATACTCAATAATGAATAAAAAATACATTTATTCAATAAATAATTATTATAATGAACCGGCAGTCGCTTGCCATTTTAAATAATTTATGGACGTTCATTAACCGATTTTGATTTACCAATACCGCATATATTAAATATTTCAGGAGACTCTCTCTAAATTTATCAAAGCGAACTATACGCCAATAATAAAATAATTAATAAAATGAAGGCTGTAAATGTTACATTAGTCCACGTATGTTATTTATTTATTCATTAGAGACATCTAGCGATAGTCGGAATCGAACTGGGTCAGAGCCATTACTGTCAATTTTCCATCCGCAAATCGTTCATTAAAAGTGACACGATGAAATCTAATTTAATTTTTAAATAGATTAGAAATAAATTATTCTCATTTGAAATAGAATTATTTGATAACTAAACAGATATATATGGTATATGTAGGTATATTAAAACTAAACATATCAATATCAGCATATCAATGCAAAACGAATGATTACAGTCAGGATTTCTCTTTATGTGGTTAATTTTTCTGAGCCTACATTAAAGCGTTCGTATTAAAATAATAAAGGCAATATCTAATTAATGGTGACTACCTACTACTTTGCAAATTTTTAAGAAAATTACCATCATAAGTTCTGTATTTATTATTATCGAGTACTGTATTTCTTAATATACAAAATATACCATGTAAACAATATACTGGTAGCTATGTACATAGGGCAGACTTCACAACTACTGAACCAAAGAATAAGTCAACACAAAAGTGATTGCAAAAAACGAAAAAATTATTATGCACTAGCGGTTTACTTTACTAATTATGACCAGTGTTTTGATTACGACAATGTTGAGATACTAGACATCGAAACTAGATATAAAAAACGATTAATTTTGGAAATGATTCACATCAATAAAAAAAAGTTTCAATTAATTTCAAGACCGATGTAAAACAGCTGAATGCAGTTTCTGCTGGTTTATTAAATTATCAAACATTTAATTATTTCAAAAATCGTGTTTGACGTAGATTGTGTCAGTTATTTTAGCTCTGGAATGCATACTCCCAGAAAAAACAAAAACAAAAAATATTAACAATAGAAAAAACTATAAGAAAAAAGATGGTATTAATAGAATGTAATACAGAAATAGGTAGATGTGTATATTTAAATAGTAACTGCAATCTCATTGAAATTCAGACTCAGATATGTGTTTGATGGTGATATTGTTCTGTTCCTTGTGAATGTACTTTTCTGACCATAGGTTAACTTAGTTGTAAGTAACCTTTGTATTATTGTCAACAATGTTTTGTAGCACTCCTGAAGAAGTAATAAATTATGACGAAATATTGAGTAATGAACCAATAGTTTTTATCTAGATCGAAATCCCCAATATATCCTTCTCTTTATATATTATATATGTATGTATATATATATATTAACTATATATCCTTTTGGGTAGAACAATGCTACGTTCCTTATGTCATCTTCTGTTTGAACCCTTTCTCTTCAATATACAAGGCGTTCAACTTTTTAAAACTATATTTACAGGTTGAATGACAAGTCCGTGTGCAAGACCCCTTGCGGAAAAATGTCAACTAAGTGGGAATTCTTCTGAGCAGCTGTGTTTACTTTATTTGTATTTGTGTAGAAGCTTGGAAGTTAGTGACTGTTTCGAATTGTAAAATTTATTCAATTTTGCATTAACCTAGTTAATAACCTAGTGGAAGCGACACGCACGCTGAATACTGCATATGGCTTTGAATTCCCATATCGCAACACTATCTCCAAGTAGTATCATTATATCAAACAAGTTGGTACAGAAACCTCCACGCAGACGACAGAAAGACGGCTTCCAAATCCGATTAATCCCATACTGTTAAAAGCTATCACCGACTGCCTGGTGAACAATCCTGGCTCCACTTTCTACATACTCGGCGAGTCAAAACAATGCCTAGAACATATTGTTAAAACGCGTCTTCAGTTCAGAAAGGTGTTGGCAAAGTGAGTGCCCAAGTTGCTGTCTAATAAGCAAAAGAAGAGTTAACGACGCTCAATTGATTTTAAACAAGTATGGTGCCGAATGGAATGATTTATTGGACAATCTGCTATCTGTCGATGAGACTTGAGTCTACTAAAAATCATCACAGACTTAATATTCAGCTTCCGGATAACAGGCTCCTGGTCAGCCACCGTCAGAAGTCGAGCGTACCGAAATAACATCCAAAAAGAACATGGCTACCATGTTCGTCTTTCTACTTTTACATTTAAAAAGCGAAGGAAAAACATTGCTGCACTGACAAATTAATTAACAATTATGTCCTCATTTTTTCGAAATATCTCCATTAATATTAATTTGAGGTCATATGTGGTTTACTATTTTTCTATTCACAACCTATTGCTCTTTTAGAATTTGATTAAAAAAATACCATATGCTACATATTTGAAAAAAAGAGTTGACTTTGCTATGACCTTTGTGTCCTTCTTTATAGTGGCAACAGTAGCGCCATCAAATGAGCCCCTCCATATAGTTAAACTTATGTCTAATACTTTTCTTCATAACACTAATTGTTTCGAACATATTACAGTGTTACACTTTAAATAGACCACCCTGTGTATATATATATAGGATAAGAATAGGAATAGTTTTACCATCATTAACCATCATTTCAATAAATTTGGGGCATTTTGTAAGTGCCTAATAATATAATTTCAGACTCTCAAGTCACCATCGCCTTCTATAATGTCATTTTTTTCATTTGCGATTCATATAAGTTTGACAGATTACTGAATCAACGAGTTTCGCGTTTAAAGCAAAAATTATACGTTCTCAATACGTATAATCAACGGCCTGTATGTATTTCTGCGCGCGGTAGTTCATTGAACCGGGTCGCGCACACCTAATTTAAATAAAAAAACGCCTATCCTCAATGAGCAGCGCTCTTCGAAAATATCGCAATAATTAATACCTTAAGACTATAATTTCCTGTCAGCGAGACGGTCATTAAATAGCGTGTTAAACAAAATGAACTCAGACATTCTCTTTCTCTTGTCGCTTTTTTCGCTGGGTAAGTATACTGCGCTCTGCTATAATCTCATCAACCTACACGTCATGAATAATTGACTGTGTATGTGTGTGTATTTCATCTGGATGGCTAATTTATATAGCATGAGTACTTAGGTATGTGTATACGAGTCCAAGCAATATATACAGTGTAGACAGACTGATGGTGTTCAAAGCGATATTTCTTTGATGAAGATGTTACGCTATGATGTCACAAACCTGAGGCAAAGTCCAAAGAAAATTTTAAAATGAATGGTCCAGACTAACGATAATAAGTAATTTCATCTATAGCAGAAATGCACGAAATATCCACTCCTTCAACCCAGAGACACATGAAGCACCACAAGAGAATACACCCCACAACGAAAGCAAAAGCGATTATTAAACTTTAGTAGCAATCTGAAAAATACTTGAGACTGTGGCATTTATCAAGAACGTCACTGGTCATTGAAAAAAAGTGTTCTAAAAATTTTCCAGTAAGGTTGAGACAAGATGTCAATACAGACTTGCCAAAGAAAACTTTGTAAACCTCAACGAGTACTTTAAAGTTATGAATTTATTGAGCAACACTGGATGAGTTCTCTGAACAAAACAAAATCATTTAGAAAAGATGTTTTATTAGTTGTATATACACACATCAACATAATCTAAGGATATCAATTTTTATTTTATTTGCTTGATTTCACTTCCGTTAATATTGTCTTTTGTTGTTTAGTTTGGTTGCTAGATAACTTATAAACAACTATCTGTCAAAAGTATCCATTAAACAAGTACAGTTAATGATAAATCTTAAAATGTTTTGAATTTTAACTTTAGTGTGTTACTTCTCCCACCATTTCTGCGTTGTTTCACAATAATTAGTACCCATTGATAAGTGTAAGCATAAATTGCGTTAAAAGCAAACACAAATGAACAAAATAGACGTCGTCATTTGCATCCTGACGAAATGAATAGGGCAGTTGGAATGCTGGAAGTTGGAATAAGACAAATTGACGTAGCGGAGCGGCTAGGTACAACACAGAGCGTAATTAGCCGACTATGGTGACGTTATAGAGATACAGTTAATCCCAGGGAACAACATCTTGGAAGAAGACGCGCCACCACTGCTATTCAGGACCGGTACATCACTCTTCAGGCTCCCCGACAGAGTTCACTAACTGCTACTGAGTTAAAATCGCGTCTCCAGGCAGTGCAGAACGTGACAGTCCACAGCCAAACCATCAGGCGTCGTTTAAGAGAAGTCAATCTTCACGCCAGACGCCCCCTTAGGGTTCCATTTTATCCAGGGGAAATCGAGGACATCGAGTAAACTGGGCTCGAGAACACTTAAACTGGACTCGAGAACAATGGTGGACTATACTTTTTCTGACGAGTCGCGATTCGGATTAAGACCAGATACTCGCAGATTAAGAGTCTGGCGTCAGCCTGGTAATGCGGCAAGGCTACAACATGCCCAAGAAGTGCACAGCTACCGAGGTGGTACTGTAATGATATGGGTGGGAATTATGCTGGGTAGGAAAACTGATCTCGTTTTTCTAAATCAATTCTTAAATGCTGAGCAATATATCCAGAATATTCTTCAACTTGTTGTTCAGCCATTTGCAGAAGCGTTGGGCCGAAATTTAACAGTTATGCATGGCAATGCACGACCACATGTGGCAAGAGTTGTTACCGATTGGCTCAATGAATCAAGAATTTGGTTTTGCGATGGCCAGCTCAATCCCCAGACCTCAATCCCATTGAGCATGCACGGGATATGCTTCAGAGAAGATGCCTGACACATATGGACGCTATACAAAATCGACGGCAACTGCAAGAACTTCTTTCACAACAGTGGAATCTTCTTCCACAAGAAGACTTGGACAATCTTATTCTGTCTATGCCAAGAAGATGTGGGGCAGTTTTAAACTCCAGACGAGGTCCCACTCTTTATTAATTCCTTAATCTTCAAATTTTTTAATTCAATATAAGATTAATTTTGAATTGTTGTTTAGTTCCATTTTGTATAATTTCTAATGTCTAATTAATAAATTATTATTGTGTTAAATATTTATTTAAGTTAATTTCACTCATAGCTTATTTTACATTTAACTTTCAAGACAAAAATGGGTAAAAAGATGCACTAAATTATTTTTTTAAGTAAATAAGGTATATCCTTAGATTATGTTGATGTGTGTATGTACAGGGTGGGGCACCATATTCGCCTCGGTTAATATACAAAACACGGTAATACATATTTAAAATCTTTTTGCTGAAACATGTGTATGTGCATTAGAAGCATGTTCTAAAATTAATTTGAAATATACAGGTTGTCCCAAAAGAAAGTTACACATTAAAGTTGTCAAAATTTAAATGGAACACCATGTATATTATTGCATATTTCGATGACGCAGACTAAATAAAGGCAACTTACTGTTATATTCCCTATACCTAGGTTCATTATTTTCTGAGATATTTAACAATTTTTGTAAATGTAGATCAATATTTAGAATGAGTACCTGGCGTAGGTATTTAAGTTAGGTGTTTGTAGTTGTATTATTTCATTAGCACAACTATTACATCTAATGCTAAAATAAAGATGATTTCTAAAAATTATCCGGGGTGGTTAAAATCTTACCTCTTACTGTGGGTACCATTAATGCTCAATAACTTGCTTATTTTAAATGATGTCCGATTTTAATTTTATTTGTCTTTTAAATATTATTAAGATATCTCTTATAGTTTCTTTGTAAAAGTCAATTTAGTGTTTTAAATGGGGATTATGTTATAAAAGTTTGGTTAAATCAAGATAGCTTTGACATGATGACATTAATTTCAGATATTAATTTTGTCTAATTTATTCTTGAAAAGTAGGCAGTGCTGCATTGGAGGTTGCTTCATATTTATTGCAAACAAAACAAAAATTAACCAATACAAGTCTTATTACATACAAATTTTCATCATAAACTTAATACAAAAGAAAACAAAGAAACTAATGATTAATATCACTCATTTTCAATACATTAATAAATTCTTGGTTGAAATGTTTTCATATTGACAGGTGTTATTTGTGGTACATATGTTGTGTACAATATTCTTCAAACATCCCCACAACAAAAAATCTTGGACTCGTTAGGTCTGGGCACCTTGCAGGTCAGTTCTGTGAATTACCACGTCCTACTTACCTATTAGGGTATTGCCCATCTAATTAACTCCGAAAGAAGGAGCACCATATAACTGTAGCCGCATCTTTTGTCGGATTTTCAGAGGTATGTTTTACAAAAGTACGGGTAAAACTTCTGCAATAAATAAACATGGCATGTTTGTACCACATACGCAGCGGGAGATATTTCGAGCGTTATCAGGTTTGCGATTGGCTAAGTAGCCATGTGTATGCTAGCAGCCTTGAACTGCCAATTAGTATCCAGTCGTATTGTGCGTAAATATTCCATAGTCGGTGAGATCGCTTAACAATCCCATTGCAGATTTATTTAAGTATTGAAAATGACGGACTTTAATTTGAGTGATATTTGAATCATTGGTTTGTTTGTTTTTTTTTCTTTGTTTTCTTTTGTATTAAATTTACTGTAAAAATTTGCATATAATAAGACATTTATTGGTTAATTTTTGTATTGTTTCCAATAAATATAAAGCAACGTCCAATGCACCACTGCCTACTTTTCAAGAATAAATTAGACAAAATTAATATCTGAAATTATTGTCATTATGTCAAAGCTACCTTGATTTAACCAAATTTTTAGTATACATAATCCCCAATTAAAACACTAAATTGACTTTTACAAAGAAACTATAAGAGATTAGGTATAGGGAACCTTAATACCATTTAAAAGAAAAATAAAATTAAAATCGACGATGTTAGATACAGGTGTTCCGTTTAAAATAAGCAAGTTATTAAGCATTAATGGTACCCACAATTAGAGATAAGATTTTATCCAACCAGTATATTTTTTAGAAAGCATCTTTATTCTAGTATTAGATGTAATGGTTGTGCTAATGAAATAATACAACACGTAACTTAAATACGCCAGCTAATTCTAAATATTGATCTACATTTTTAAACATTATTAAATATCTCAGAAAATAATGAACCTAGGTAAAGGAAATATAACAGTAAGTTGCCTTTATTTAGTCTGCGTCATCGAAATATGCAATAATATACATGATGTTCCATTTAAATTTTGATAGCTTTGATGTGTAACTTTCTTTTGGAACATCTTCTATATTTCAAAATAATTTTAGAACATGCTCCTAATGGACCTACACATGCTCCAACAAAAAGATTTTAAATATGTGTTACCCTTTTTTGTATATCAACCGAGACGAATGTGGTGCCCCAGCCTGTATACAGGTGGTCCATTTAAAGTGTAACACTGTACTATCTTCGAAACAATTAGTGTTATGAAGAAAAGTGATAGACAAAAGTTTAACTATAAGAAGGGGCTTATTTCATGGCGCTATTATTGTCACTATACAGAAAGACACAAAGCTCATAGCAAGTTCAACTCTTTTTTTTCAAATAGCATATGGTATTTTTTTGTCGAATTTTAAAAGAGCAATAAGTTCTGAAGAAAAAAATAGTAAACCACATATGACCTCAAATTAATATTAATCAAGATATTTCGAGAAAATAAGGACATAATAAAAGTCAGTGCGGCAATGTTTTTCCTTCGTTTGTTAAATGTACAAGTAGAAAATAAATGTGAATAGTAGCTACAAATTGTTTGCATAAGGTAAATAGTGGAAGAGCGCAGACGGTTATCGAATTAGATGTTCAAATTGGCGGCCACCAGCCCCAATGCATTTGTGTATTCAATTTCAACAATTTGTAGCTACTATTAACAGTTACTTTCCACTTTTACATTTAACAAACGAAGGAAAAACATTGCTGCACTGACTTTTATTGTTCTCATTTTTTCGAAATGTCTCGGTTATTATTAATTTGAGGTCATATGTCGTATACTATTTTCCTACTCATAACTTATTGCTCTTTTAGAATTTGATAAAAAATACCATATGCTATTTAAGAAAAAAAAAGTTGACCTTGCTATGACCTTTGTGGCTTTCTTTATAGTGACAACAGTAGCGCCATCGAATGAGCCCCTTCATATAGTTAAACTTTTATCTAACACTTTTCTTCATAACACGAATGGTTTCGAAGATATTACAGTGTTACACTTTAAATGGAGCAGCCTGTATAGACAGTCAAAATATATTAACAATACAAAATCAAAAAATTTGTTCCGGGTTAATTGAAAAATGTAGTCAGACCTTTTTTTACTAATCTTACACAGCTGCCCATAAAACACTATTTTCATATACAGTATGTCCTCCGATTGATTTACAAAGAGAATTTTGTTTGATTTTTCAGAAAATAATGACTTCTTTTTGTGCAATTTAGGTATATTATATTATGAGGATTATTTAAATAAGCCAGAAAAAAGCGATTGCTGATGAGAAAGAGTATCATTGGGTTAAAAATCCTGGTGCATCTTTGAGGCTTATATTTTATCTCCGTCTATATCATCTAGAGAACGCTTAGGAAGTAACAAATAATCAAAAATTGTCAATTTTAGTTCGCATTTAGATACCATGCCTAGTAATTAATGGTAAAGTCTCACATTACTCGTTGCCTAACGATTTATTACTGACGTCACAACATACAATAGTGAGCTTCCGTAACGTGTTAATCGGGAATGGAGCAACTCCAGCTAGAAACGCGTTTGTTCCACCCCACGTCCTAGTATGTTGTCCCACGACCCACATTAATAACTACTACTCGAAAACTATAATAATTAAAATAGTGCTCCCATATGTTTTTGTAGAAAATTTCATGCTCTATAAAAAAGGTCTTACCAGTTTTTTTTTATATATTGTCCAGTTAAAGCTGCGTTCGCAAAAAAGGGAAAATTTGAGTTCTTTTTTTTTTAAGAAACACAGCTTTAACAGCACAACATTCCAAAAAATTTTAAGTACTTGTTATACGATATATCTATAAAGTATTATATCCATAAAGTATCTGTAAAATAGTTCAAGGCAACATTATTCTAACTATTACAGAATTCGAGTAATAATCAGTAATGTGAGGCCTGGTATAACGTAGTAAGACGTGGCGTGGAACAAATACATTTCCAGCTTAAGAGTTGTAAGAGATACTTTGCGTTAGGTAGTACCTACATTTCAGGACTGGGGTCGACTTGCCAACGTTTGATATTCAGAAATTTGACGTAAACCCTGTATCTTAAACATTCTATAGAAACAGTCTATGCTATGCATGTTTGTGATGCTTTTAATTGTTTAATTAATTTTTAATTCTTTTCTGTTATAATGAAACTCCCAAGAAAATCTGCTAAATTAAGAAATCGATATAAAATTCCCACGAACAAATTAAGTAATCTTTTAGTGGCAGAAAGTTCAAAACTGGGAAACGTTTTGCCAGTGTGCAAAGAGTTCTTTCAGAGTATCAAAGATTTCAAGTATTGGAACGAATACCATACATGTTTATGGCATAAGGCCTAAATTAATCATTAACCAATCATTTGGCGTTTGGCAGTGGAGTGGTGGCAATAGAGTTACTGAGGTATAGGAAATTTGTGTTTTCTTTGAGGTAATTTCAATCTTGTTTGCATTTACAGGGTGATATGGAAGAGCAGATGGCGTACGCCAATTCTGAATGCTGCCCTGAGTTTTGCCCACGGCTGCGTGAATGACTAATGTGTGTGGTATCTGTTTATGTATACTTACGTTACTTTCCACATATGTTATTTGTAATAAGAGAAAGAAATTGTGTATTTGCAGTGTGGTCGAAATAAACGAATTATTATTATTATTATTATTATTATTATTATTATTATTATTATTATTATTATTTCGGTTACAACCTAGCTACTGCGCCATGTTACCATTCTGTCTTGTGTTCCCACCGTTTACTAACATTGCACCGCCGCTCCAGCTTGGATTTTGTTCCTGTAGATGTATACAACAACAGCAAAACGTTATTATCTTGCGACTATGCAGGTTTTCACTGCCGATATTATTGTTACGAATGTCAACAACTAAAATGATCACATTCGGCTAGCAACATTTTTACAAATATGTACCAATGGATTGAATAAAAATTCACAAATACATGCATAGGTGTGTAATACATATATAGATGTGCTTTCAGGTAATTAAGTTACTAACCTCAATTACTTTTTATTACACAATCTATAGATGCGTACATTTAAGACAGACACGCTGTCGAATTTGATTGAGCGGTTGAATTATTAAACAAATAAATCGAACACGTGTTGTTTTGATAAACGCAATGAATAAAGCGGCGCGGTGGCCGTACTGGATTTACATCCTTAATTAATCTGAGTATATATCCAGTATTTATACGACACTGACCTTTTATGCATGAAGCGATAAATTATAATGTAGGTACGTTCCGCGGCAGGTAAATAATGCATGAGAGACAAAGGCGACTCGTATAATTACCGGTTGTCAGTCGAGGCGATATTAATGTCACGGTTTATGCGTCGTTGCGTTCTGCTGCTTGGTGCTGCTTTTGTATGTAACGTTGATAGGTGTTAGGCATATGTACGTTGAAGGCGAGAGGTGGAGGAAGAGGAAGACAAGAAGACGACGAAACGTAATAAAATGTAATGAACGCGTTGAATCGACGTTGAAAACGTACGTTTATAACGTGAGTATGGGCGTGTATGTATAGATGGTATAACGGGCAATTAACGCCGTGGGTGTCAATTAGGATCTTATGCCGATACATTCGTAATAAATATTCTTACAACCGAGTGAATTTCTTCACTGTTGAGCATGAGTCCGCTAATTTCACTAGCCTATATTAGGATTTGTTAATCATCTACATTAATGACTGGTTAACAATAATAGCTGTACTTGTTGTAAGACTCGACTGGTAATGCATTACGAAATATATTTCTTTACCTTACGACTGTGCAACCTAATATCTTGTTGCGTATTGTGTGTTGCCAACATTTTCAAATATTACAGAAATAATTCTTTAATACATATGTAATTTCACTAATTTCTAACTAACTTATATTAAGAGGGTCGTCTATCAGCTGATTATTTTACAGCGGTGCCATATCTACAAAATTCTATAAATCGTTTGCTTGATTTTATTTCAATATAATTTGAAAATTGGGCTTGATATACATATTTCTACAAATGTTTTACATTTACATATACAATTTTGTCTATTAATATTCGATATTAACTTCAGAATCTCTTTTCTCATTTACCTTGATAAGGGAATCGAGATTATTGCATTAATTTTTAGATTTAATTACTGACATTTGCTATGAGCATACAAAATGCGTCTACACATGTATGTATGAAGCCCGATTTTAAAATACGTTTTATATAAATTATAAAAACATTATATAATGACAAAATTTAACTGTGGCAACATCGCCAACTGTGAAACGGTAGTCGGGCCTCTTAACACGGATTTAGATCCTAGTACGCATATAAATCCGAGTTGTAATAAATAAATTGCTCATTCAATTTTTGATGTTGCAAATTGGTATAACTTTACATGCAGATAGTATATTCTCGTTCACAATCGGTAGTGTCCAAATAGTGATTTTAAATTTATATAGAACTCTGGATGCGCCTAGAATGTCGTTGATACTCGATTAATGAAGAAGCATTCTGTTCGTAGGTTTATATACACGCCAGCTATCATTTATTGTTAATGTTCACGAATCTGTTTTTTGAGTCGTAATCGTCTAGAACGATTTTCAGCATTCTACACATCCGCCCAAAATATGCATATACATAGTTGTTCAAAAGTCAGTGTACAAGATTACATGAATGAGTTAGTGCCTATACACACTTGAGTTTCATAATTTCACTTATAACTAAATGTACAAAAATTATTGAATGTGTACCTAGTGGCCAACTAAGAACGGCGCTCGGCCATAATTCAAAAACGGTGTACAGTACAGCTTCGGAAAAAAATATCTCCCAAAAAAATTGACAGTATCTGTTACATTTCGGTGATATTTAAAATACACATTTATACATACGAAAAAGGATTAACAATAGCATGTGACTCACTTTTTATTTGTTCGAAAATCTGGTTCAAATTTGGAATTCCCAGAATAAAAGGAAATATCTGCAAAACAATCAATTTATCAGAAAGGAAATCTTCAAGGTAAGCGTAGAAAAACATGAAGTCAGTTGTCCAAAATCCCACCAATCAAGAAACCGTTAATAACAATAGCAACAGTGCAATTAGTACATACAGATGAATAGAAAAGAAAAAAGACAAGCATTGGTCTAATCAGTGGTCATTAGGAGACAGTAGGAGAGTTAAATTAATTTACACCACAAATTTCGTCCAAATACATCGTAAATCGCACAATCTAACCCAACATAAATATTTAGAAAACACCACTGCTGACGCCAAAGACCAATTTGTAACCTAAATAGTATTTACACACTGTTTTTTCTAAAGGAGGGTTAACATTTTGTTGGCATACACTTAATTTTCAATAAAAGCATTAACCATCGTTTTAGCTAGGTCACTATTTCGCAATAATTTTACAGTATTTATGATGAAAAAAATAGAAACATACAGGGTGGTGCAACCAAGATGAGATGGACGATTGTAATTAAACGATGAGGAACTTCGAAAAACCTTTTTGGAATTTGTTTGATGGCTACATGGACTACGTTTTAAAAATATTTTGGTTATACAGGGTGATCTAACCAGTCGGTGACGAACCAAACTTATGTTTTTTTTAATGGAACACTCGGTATTACAATATGCCAACCGATTCTGCTAATTAATACAAACAATTTGATATAACATTAGTTGGGTCTAAAACCCATAGTTACGGAGAGAAAATTAAAGTTGAAAAAACGTTCCAATGTCGTCCATTTTATACCAAAACCTGAAATAAATATTAAAAAATTAAGTGTATCATTGAATGTGCCATATTCTTAAGTAAAATAATGGCCTACACTCAACTTGAAATTATTCACCATTATACAGGGTGATCGAGTTTTGTAAATCCAATTCGAACTTACTTTCTTTAATGGAAGACCCTGTACATTATGTTTCTATGTTAAAGAGCATTTTATCAGCTTTCTAAAAATGCCATACATGTTACCCTTTTGACTGACGATTTTTGCAAACTGACCGCAAATGTAATTTTTTGAGATTTGTTACGTTTAAAGAATTAAGGTCATCAAAAAACTTATCAAGTTAGTATTTTAATAAAGATGCTGCAAAACGTAACAAGTGAATCAGTTATGGTCATCCCTGCCAAAACGTTAAATTCTCTATTTGTAATTTATTCTTGATTTATTGTTAATTATTCAATAGAAATGACCCTGACTGGTCGAATGCCAAAAATGTCCACTGTTGGCTAGTAGAATACATACTTCCCGATATCCGGAATACGGAAGAAAGCTAAGACCTGATGCAGTTCGAAGTTTATTAAACAGATTTCAACAAACAGGAAAAGTTGCATTTACAAAACGTAAAGCAATTAGCAAACCTAAAACAAATGAAGCAAACCAGTTGACGGTGTTATTAGCAGTTGAAGAAAATCCTCAAGAAAGTACCGCTGGAATTGATAGAGTGACTGGCATTGAACGTACCAGCATTAAAAGGATTTAAAAAAAATATAAATAGCTATATCATATGGAATTGCACCAGCAAGTCTACGATCGCGACTATGCTAAAAGATAATTATTCTCAATTTTACTTTTAAATAAAGTTTGGAATGATCCAAATGTTATCGATAATATCATGTTTACCGATGAGGCTATTTTTAAAAGTAATGGAATGGTTAACCGGCATAACATGCGTTATTATTCTGTAGAAAATTCACACCGGATTCGTCAAATTGACAATCAAAGTAAATGGTCGATAAACGTCTGGGATCTTTTTTGAAGGTTAACTGGCGAAGTATATCTAAATTTTCTTAGAAATGAGTTGCCACTACTTCTAGAAACTCTAAATTTGAGAGCAAGAGGGCAATTTTGGTTTCAACACGATGGAGCTCCTCCTCATTACCACAGAAACGTAAGAGCTTATTTCGATAATTGGAAAGTAAATCGCTGGATCGGACGCGGTGAACCAATTGCGTGGCCACCGAGATCACCCAATCTGTCACCAATAGATTTTTTTGCGGGACATGTTAAATATGATGTTTTAAAGACATTCCTACAACAGTAGAGGACATATGAAGGCCCGAATAAGGCGGAGTTTTTACAATATTTCAGAACGCATTTTACAAAAAGTTAAGGTATCATTTATCAGTTGGTTAGAAATGTGTTTGCATTTAAGCGGCGAATTGTTTGAACATCTATTGTAGTATTGTTTAATAGTTACCAATATTGTTATTTTTGTTATCAATGTTTTTCATTATCATTAAATCTACATAACATTTTTATATTTTGTGCATACTGAGTTTTTTTTGTTTATTATGGATTATATCCATACCTCATCGCCTAATGACTTTAAATCTTTAAGCGTAACAAATCTCAAAAATTACATTTGCGGTCAATTGGCTTAAAAACCGTCAGTCAAAAGGGTAACAAGTATGCCATTTTTGGAAAGCTCATAAAATTCTTCTTGACATAGAAACATAATATACAGGGTGTTCAATTCGAAAAAAGTAAGTCCGAATTGGATTTACAAAACTCGATCACCCTGTATAATGGTGAATAATTTCAAGTTGAGTGTAGGCCATTATTTTACTTAAGAATATGATACATTCAATGATACACTTAATTTTTTAATATTCATTTCCGGTTTTGATATAAAATGGACAACATTAGAGCGTTTTTTCAACTTTAATAGCTTTTCTCTCGGTAACTATGGGTTTTAGACCCAACTAACGTTATATCAAATTGTTTGCATTAATTAATCGATTGGAATATTCTAATACCTAGTGTTCCATTGAAAAAAACATAAGTTTGGATCGTCACCGACTGGTTAGATCACCCTGTATAACGAAAATATTTTTAAAACGTACTCCATGTAGCCCTCAATTAAGTCCCAGAAAGGTTTTTCGAAACTCCTCACTGTTTAATTATAATCGTCCACCCCATCTTGATTGCACCACCCTGTATAAATAAGGAATTAATTTCATAAGACTAGAAAGACAGTGAATACGCTTCGCTATATTCATTCATAACTTCTTTTGTCATTTATTTCTCTGATTTTCTTTCTAAACTGCTCTCTTTAATAAACTATTTAATTAAAGCCATTAGCAGTAAGATAAAAGCAGCACGCTAAGATCATAAATCCTTTCTGAAAGCAGAGCCCGAATATGGAAGCAATTCATCGTCTGATTCAAGTTTATAATAATTTACCGCCGCATAAATAACCCCAAGAATCATATAACTGAGCCGGAAGGCGAGCAATATCAATCACTTCAAATATCACGGCGTGATATATTCATGGGACCCTTCTCAATTTCATTAGCATCGCTAATGGCTCAGTCTCGGAAAGCTCTTCCTCATTTTCATCTGACTGCTTATGTATACTGTATATACGTGTAGTCGAGTACCTACTGGCTTCCACCCACTTCTGTTTAAGTCGCCGATAACGACGGGGTAACATCATTTCGTCGTCGCAACTCTCGTAGTTCACTTTTATCGGGATATAAACATCGTTGTAGGGCGCATCTTGCACCCTTGACACTGTACTGCATACACTATGCTGTAGCAGTCTTAATGTCCAGGAATTCAAGTATGAAACAGAATTGTCACCTATTACAAGGAATATGTAATATTACGATAAGACCACCTGCATTACAACTTTCAATAAAGTGAAGTTCGTTTATAGCATAGCACTTGAAACATTCAATTTAAGAAATTATATAATAGGCTCAGAAGATTATTAAAATTAATGGAGGGGTAGTTTAGCAAAGGAGAATTATGTAGTGTCCTTTTCCCTTTTCTGCCTGTTGGAATACGTCAAATTTTATCTTGTTTATGTAGAACGTCCATTTTTGTGACAGCTTGATTAAAGTTGCATAACTGTAAATAAAACAACCATAAATTAGTGTGATTTTATAAACTTGATATTTGCTGACAATTCTGATTCATAATAGAATTAGTTATATTAACCAGAGGGGCTGATATTGTTCCTCTATACACACATGTGATTGATACTAAATTAAATTTCACTAATTTCATACTTTGGTAACTTCAATTTAAACTGTAAAAGGTTATTTCAGTAAGGTTGGCTTACCTGAGAAAAAGTAACAATCATATTATATGTAATTGTCGAACGAGTGTGTTTTTGTGTCAATAGCTAGTGAGATGTAGAAGGAGAATGTAGGTCGTCTGTAGTCTAAAACTATCTCTGGCCAAAGACAAACTCAAAAAGATTACAAGACTTATTGCAAATGTATGTAGTTACGTTATTTAATTGATTTTAGGTAACAAAATCAAACCAGTTTCACATTTATACTCTTTGACAAATTCACGCTATTACTATGAAGAAAGTAATATAGTTACGGAAGTTTTAAGTCGAAAAACATAGATGTTTCAGTTTTGCAACATCACTGTATGTAGTAAATTTCAGCAGTACATATAAATTAAAAAGGACGGTTATTAACAAAAGAATGCTTCTAACGTATTTTCGAGGATTAACATACAATTGAGTATAATAAGATATATGTATAAACCGTGCGAGTAGCAACAAGAGCTCTCTTCTTGAACAGGTAAAACCTTTTCAACTTCAACTCACAGCATCGCAGACCTCGGACTGGACCATTCAACAGCCTGAGGACATCTACCATCGCAGCAGCTGCCTACAAGCATCTAATGAAAAATAAGAAAAAGGAAAACTCCTCCGGAGACGACATCTAGAAGAACTGATTTTTTTTGAGGACTGCACGGGCGAAAGAACCGTAAAGGCAAGCTTGACCATAAGGAAGACCTATTGTGCCCCCGTGCTGTTTTACTCCTCTTAGCCAGGTTGCACTCGGACAAAGAAGTCCCCAACCTGGTCGAGAGTTAGTTTTCTTAGTCCGGGATCCTCCAGAGGCCCGACCCGGAAGTAGCTCCGCCTCTCCCTGTACACTGTCGAGCAGAAGAATGGAAGAAGATGGATTGGAGTTTCCTCCGCATTCCCACAGTTTCTACACAGGGGAGAGTTTACTATGCCCATGCGATGCAGGTGTTTATTCAGTGCGCAGTGACCGGTTAAGATTCCTGTGAGTAACCTCAGCCTGACCTTGCTCATAGAAACTGCCTTACGCAGTTTTCTCTCATACGCGCGAATCCCGAGAGTTTTACAGTGTCTCATGCCGGCAAGTGCATTCCAATGGGAGCAGTGCCTAGCAGCGAGTTCGGATCTGACAAAGACTTTGATGCTGCCATAGGAGTTCCCACGTGTAGGTTCTGGACCCACACGTGGTCCCTCACTGGCACCTCTAGTTAATTTGTCAGCCATCTCATTACCTCTGATTCCAGAGTGACCTGGCACCCATCTCACCGTGGTGTTGTGACGTACCGCCAGTTTTACGAGAGTCCTGTGGCAGTGTAGCACTACCTCGGAGTCAAACCTGACAGCCTGTAGTGCTCTAAGGGCAGTCTGCGGGTAATTTAATATGCCTTCCGCGCAGGTTTAGATTGCGATTACTTCGGCTTGGAAGATGGGCACAGAGCTCCCTAGGCTGAAAGCTTCACCCTCGGTTTCACCATCTCTCCAAATTCCAATTCCCGTACCGTTAGGCGTTTTAGAGGTGTGGACGCCTCTAAAACGCCTAACCAGCGAGATATCTCCCGTCTTGGTTTGTGAACGAGAGTTTCTGCAGTCTCTTTATTGGTGATGTTTACATTGTATCCCTCACTGAAGCTGAAAGCAGGCGAAATCTTGTCCGCTTGTGGTACTGTCTGCTCTATGTAAATAAAGATGCTGGTATGATCTCCCGTGTTACCGAAGAAACCCCTGCATCCACTACATTTTGCTCTGTAGGACTGCCTCCGACCAGAGAATAAGCTGCAGCGGAGGAAGCCAAAGGATCGCCTGCATCGCCGCAGTGGACGTCGAGGTCATGGTTCCAGTGATGCCTTAACAGGCAATCCTCTGAACTTTACTGAGTGCATTGCCCGCATAGCCCAAACTAACTTTGTGCCACCAGACCAACGATGCATAAGTTATAGACGGTACATCCAGTGAACCATCATAGATTTCAGCCCCCACGTTTTACCAAACATTCCTCTACAAGCCCAAAGGCCCTCGTGGCTTTGATTTTTACCTGTTCCAGGTGTAGTTTGTACGTCAATTTAGCGTCCAAAGTCACCGCCAGGTATTTGACCTCAGCTTTAATTAAGAGTAGTACGAACGAGCATTCTTGTGGCACATATTATTTTCCTATTATTTTCTAAAACTACAGGATTCTTCTTCCTGCACAAATATACTATTATTATGTATGTATATACAGCCAACTGCTTTACTTGTCGGGCTAGTGGCTTGCACACTTGCGTCGTAGTCCGGCAGTACCGGGTTCGAAGCCCGGTGCTTCCTCTCTGAGTTTGGTTTTCTGTAGTTTTCCAAATTCCACGGCAAATGCGGAAAGGTAACATCTTAAGTCGTATCTTAAGTCGGTCTACAGCCGCAGGCGTAATAATAACTCATGGCCAGCCGATGCCTCCTGTAATTGGCGCAAGCTGTTGGGGGATGCTAACACATGGATTATATTATTATTATTACTAATTAGATGATAAATATTCACAGCAGTAGGTATCTCAGGGGAAGTATAACTGGAAAAAGCTCACTGATAACTTGGCTACTTATCGAGAAATGCACAAGGATATTTGTGTCCAAACCTGCACGCCATAATGAAAAACATCTGTAAGACTGAACGGAATGCCTACGTATGCCTATGTATACAGGCTGAGATAAAAGTAAGATGGCACTTACAACACCGTACATATTTGCCAATTTGTGTATTTTTAACGCCTGATGCGATGTTATCAAAATAGTAAAATAGTTTCTTGTGGTTACTCACAAATACGAATGTATGAATACAAAATTCCTTCGAAATTGAAAACTTTTAGTCCGAGAATCCTAAAACAACTTCCAGTACTTTAGAGTACAATGAAGCTGTATTTTCAAGCTACCATTTCTTAGAACAAAATTCAGGACACTTAATATTACAAGTACTTTCTCTAATACTTCGTGCTTAAATGTCAAAAATTAAATTGTCCAGTAATATTCGAATAAATGACGCTATGCTATGCTAAACTATGTACATAACTAAAAGTAATCCAGACCGAAGCGTTGTCACCGCCTCAATATTTTCAATTCATGCTGTTTACGATGATACTCTAAAGTTTAGGGAGTGCGCGCATAGGAGTGCGATATTGCTGCGCGGCTTTAATACCGGGTTTTATGGAAATATAGGGCCTCAATATCGGGCGCGAGGCGTCGCATTAATCATAATTAAGGGTTCGGTAACGACCGTAGTCGTGCACGGAATGGCTCCCAATAAACGTAGACACGTCTGATAGCGGAAGATCATATTGGCGCCGCCAGATAAGGTGAAAATTGCATTCCTTATCCTTTATCCTTAAAATAGAACTTTTGAGACGTGCCTTCGAGTTTCGCACTGATGAAATTGAAACGTTTATATCTATATGCGTATGTGTATAATTTATGTATTATTTATTTAGACATACTATTAAACAAGTCTCTACATGACACGTTCACGCAGTTTGAGACGCGAATAAAGAAGAATGTATTATATATAATTCTCACGTATGTTCGTGCCCACGGTTTTCATTCTGTAAATGCATCTGCGAGATGTTTTCTAAATTAGCTCTCTTGTCAGTTAATGAATATTCATGTTGGTAGCGTTTAATTAAAAATTATTCTAAACACAAGGCAATAAATAAAGTAATCTATGTATTGGTGTCTTGAATGATATTAGATCTACAAGCGGCAATTGTGAGACATGAATAGAGTCGATTAAGTTAACCCATAAAGGAATTACGAATGCCCAATGTAAGTCTATAATTATTACCACCTACGTGGATCGTTAACTAGGATGTAATTTACTACCTAGTTTAAATTCATGTAAATACTTACCTCTAGTTACCACTTCTCATGAAACGCAATTAATGGATAAAACTATAAACTTTTACAGTGTTAGCTGCAACCTAGATAGAAATGGATCTTTGCAAATAGTAAAACTACTTTAATATTACTAAGAGAATTAATAAATATCGTATTTGTTTTGCAACATTCCGGAAATACTTTCCTATTTCTGAATTTTGTTCTAAGTTCAATAATGTCTTGCTAAATTGATGGTAATCTTACTTTAGTGAGAACAACCGCAAGAATATTATATTCGATTATTTTAGAAAGTCGATGTCAAAAGAAATATTAACACAATAAAACGTTCTTTTAAAAATCAACTAGAATTTAAGATCTAACTATAAACTAATGGAAAACTTTCCATAAACTAACTTGAAAATTTCCCTTTTATTCACAAACTTCTCAACATTTCAAAGATTCTTAAATGTAACCCCTATCAAGCCATTCAAGAAAGATTATGTTATGACTTTTCCAAGTTTTACGATTTTGTATAAGAAAATATGGATTGTTATAGGCCTTGTGACTGGTACGATGTCTATTCTCGTCTAACTAATATATTTTTGTATAATTCTTTAAACTAAATGCATTGTTTCTTATTTACAGTTCACTTATTTCTTTAAATAAATAGTGAAATATGTTTAAATTAATATTTTAAATTATTTAATGCTTCAATATTATATGACTGCAACCTTTTCGAACTAAAACAGCAATATCTACTTTAGTCCACCGCTCTGAAAGTATGCTAATGATAATCTTACAAAATACTAACTCGCTCAATTAAAGTTAGCAAAGATTTCCCTAAAAACCTTTTTATTAATAATTTGAAGCATTTTTCCTTCTTTAACAAACATTTATAACAACTTTATTGGGGCTGGGTAATAGCCTTAATACACTTTAAAAGGTGCAAACTCAGAAACTGACGAAAACAATGCAATAATATTCAATTCAAAATAATCAGAGATCAAATAATTAAATACCTATATATAAAAAAAACATCCAGCACAATTTTGTCGTTTTCGAAAACATTTAGATCGTAAAAGTCTTAGTGACTAAATTACTGCTGCTGAGTTTCCCTTCAATATTAACACCGCATCTTTCTCTGTCTAATTAATAAATCTCTCGCAAATACGTCTTTTTTTACCAAAGATTAAGTTACATTCATGAAGGGAAAATACAATATATCTTCAAGACTAGCAAACTGATTCCTCGAGCAATTTGTACTATTAACATCCATCTCCGAAATAACCTTACGAATGTTTTAACAATCAATCCTATCCATGTTAACATGAGAAACTAGTACTTTGACGTTTTTTTCCGAACTTGCTAACAAATCCTTAAAGCTCACTACGTTTCAGCTTTCCATTTGTATTGAATATCTTCGTCAACCTCTTGCAATATCCTCTAGTGGATCCGGAAGTGGTAGTATCAAAACGGGTTGAAAAAGGGTACGTTTACCCTTCTGTGAGTTTGTTAAAGAATTGGCTAATTTAGCACCATTGCTAACTGATACCCGTCTGGATTCTTTTTGTTGACTTAAATACTACTCTTACCCTCTTTTTGTCGGTTTACCAAGCAGATCATTATTTATCTTTGCTTTCAACGTCAGTCCTTGAAACCAGTCCCAACCTGCTTGTTTCTTCTCACTATTCAATCCACGTAATAAATTTTGTTTTCCTGAAAAGTTATAAGCACAAAACTGAAGTCTCGATTGGTTCAAGGACATTCGATAGACTCCAACTTTGACTTAATAAGATCATAACTCTGTAATAAATCGTAATAATTCATCGTTATAAATATCACCTCTATTGATACCACAAGAAGGCGTTAAATCTTCAAATTCTTCTGGAAAACCCGCAATGTACCTGGTACAATTATAAGATAAGAATTATCTAGTAAATATCAAATTAACATAGATGGTTTCTCAATTTTGTTAATTCTATCAATTGAAAAAATGTTACATCCAATAAAGGCAAAAGATAAGATAAAATAAAAATAAACAATGCAGTATACAGCAAGCCATAGATTTCTATGTATACATACTTCGAAAAAATATTCAAGAGCTTTATTACTGCTTTTTATTCTTTACACTTGACAACCGTTACTGTTAGAAACTAAATTTATCACTGTTTGAAACAGAATGTAATCAGTAATAATATAAGTTTGACATGTCATTCTGAACACTCTATGTATGAATATACTTTCTTAAATGAGCTATCGTCAAGGGTCTAGATTTTACTAGGTACATACAGTTTTCATAAAAAGTTTTTGCATTTCATAGTATTATCATCTTTTTAGATCTTTATTACGAACAATGTAAAATGGCATTTTAACCTGAGAAATCAAAGTCACTTTTAAATGCTCATAGATAGCCTAGGAAGATATTTAATAAAAGTTATGTAGAATGCATTCTAACAATGAAACAATAATATACCTTTCCCTATAAGCCGAAATCGAAAATACAGAAAATTGATGGAAAAATGTTAATTTAATGCACCACCACAACTATGTTCAATGTCAAAATTTCACCGTCACAACTCTTGAAAGCTTAGAACCTGCTAGTTGGCCAGTTCGGTGAATTACCCCAGAATTGCAAAATATGGATCAAGAAAGTCAGGACGGCACCGCTACGTTGTTTTTCATGAAAATGCAATGTACTTTTTACACATCACTCTTGAATTCAAAACTTCCTGTAGATGGTATGTGAAATAAGGATCCGATTAAACTCCAACAGACTACCAGAGAACCTTTCCATTCACTTCAGTTAAATAATCTAATTAACTCTTGCAATTTGCAACGTGCATCTGTGTCCAAATTGTAAAATCTTACTTACCGTACACGAAGAAGTATTTTCTAACAGGAAGACATCGCGCCAAATTTATGGCATCGATACGTGCGAGTAAACGTCGATAGAGCAGTAAAATCGTAAAGAGTGAGGTAAATCTACGTTAGTCGTGTTATTTCTATGTAACACTTAGGTTCCCTATTTGCAGTTTATTTAAATTACTCTTCTCTATAAAATCCTATAGGATCTCCTACCAATCTATACAACACGGAGTTACAAAGAAAATCGTCTGCCAAAACGGAATTGATAGATTTCGAACGAGCTTAGAGAAGCAAGCAGCGGCGCCTCGACCGCATTCGGAAGAGTTTTCCGTAACTATCCTCGCTTCGTGCGCGAATAAGGAAACGTGCAGTATGCATAGTAGTTGGTGGATTTCCAACTGGAACTAAAAAGAGACATAGTGGAAAGGAGAAAGAAAGCTGTTCAAAGGACCGTAGGAAACCTTCTCACATAAAACGAATTCATTTTTATGTTTTCGCATATTTCATAATTGATTGCCGTAAAGGAGATGGGTGTATGGTACGATGGCAGCCGGAGAGGGTCTGAAATTGCCGCATTTATCTTTTTTATGTTCGACAAGGACAAATGGATACGTTCCGGCGTTTAGGGGATGACTGCGTTGGATTCTCGAAGCCGTATACACGGTTACGATTTCCAAATTGATTGTTTTCGATCTAATGTTCTGTCAGAATAGTCTAGTATATCCTGAGACACGTAAAGGTAGAAATTTCTCCTAATCCCTTTGGTATAGTCTATAACTTTGTATATAACGTTGCAATAGTCATTTCCCTCTAATAAACTCAAAATGAGAAATACATTTAACTTCATCATAATACAACTGGAGCCACGTTTATAATCATTTGCTGCGTAAGTAATTTGCACAGGAATACGTTGTAATTAAGATTGTATCACTTTAAATGAATAATAAAAGTAGTTATGTTTTTACTGATCACACCATTAAAGATAATAATAAAAAATGTCAAAGGTCTTGTTAGATCGTGGTCAGAGAAACTAAATGGAAATTATTGATTAGTAAAGACCGCAAGTATGGTTCGGTAGCAGAGGCGTAACTATGTTGGCTTTACCGAAATAAAAATGGGCATTATTTAGAGAAACTTGATAAGTACTAGAATTAATGAAAACACAAACATAATATACAACCTTAGCTTATTAGCAAACAAATACGTTGAAGCATTTTCAGGAACTTTCGACATTTTAAATGCGTTGCAACCGAATTATAGGTACGCGTACTTGCAATTCATGATCATGCAACAATACCGTACGATGACGGCCTACAAACTACATATTTCACTACATATGTACACACTCGTACGATAGGCACGCACCGTTAACGCTCCCGATGTACTCCCGCTGGAACCAAACCAATTCTTGTGGTCTTTATTATCATTCTTTTAATGCATTTCAAAAAATTGTTCTTTTTCCTTTTTAAGATCAAAGAGGCTAGCAAATATTTTTCTAAATGTCATGGAGGCTAGCAAAATATTTTTCTCGATTATGTCGTAAATTATAGTAGAATACTTCCTTTTTCTACTGCCTTTTAGTATTATTTTGCAAAACTTTGTAACAATATAGAATAAATGTTGAGAACAACTTAAAACAGCTTTCAAATTGTTCAGTTTCGTAGAAAGGAGATTGACATGAAAACTAGATTTTTCCATTTGTTTTTCATTGTACTATAAATATATTTGAAGAAATAATTCAATTACAATAACAGAATATATACTAAATAAAATAGATTTATTTGTTTGAAACTCATTACAACCCTTCAAAATTTTGGGTGATGTTCGCGTTCAGCATGAATGCACCTACATTTGTGCTATAGCTTGGCTCGTATTTGTAAGTGACATAATATGTTTACAATATTAAACTGGCAGTGCAAAATTTTGCTCAGAGACCTAAAAGCGTAGCGGTACAAATACTTTATTTCACTGAAAGGTAACAATGTATCTACATATATAACAAACCTAAATAAACTGTCGGCTATTGAACAATTTTCGTCATGTTTATGTTTTCAGCGCCGCTTTAAGTACGACTTGCTAAAACAAACAACAGGTTCGAAATAAGCCATCGAATTCGTATACCACGTGAACGTTGTTTATTTAATCCTCTTCTTTCAACCATCAGTCACTCAGTCATTCAGTCATTTCTAGCGGAAGCACACAACGCGCATACAACATACACTCACACAAACACCAAGCGTGTAGTTCATTTCGCGCTCCATACGCTCGACCATCGTCGGCGTCCCGCTGTTACCATACACCAATCGGTAGGGGGCAGTCCGGTCGCTGTCATCCAATCACCTACACGTCACTCAACGTTTATACATATAGTACAACAACGCAGTAGACTCTTCTCGGTTCCCCAAATATGCCCACGTATCCCTTTCCTTCCAAAACCACTTTCCTAGTGCGGGTATTATACTCACTACTTGTTCACTAATTATCGTAATGTTGCGTTGTCATCGCTTAACGTAACATGAAGATATGAGTGACATTGACAAGAGCGACATATGGTCGGCAACGTTGTAGCCGTTGTCACTTCGGTCGGTTAGATGAGTTCAACCAACCGTTTTGTATGGAATGTGTTAGACGGCCGGCTTGATTACGTTGTTATTGTCATTACGGATGACAACTCTATTGTGTGCATTTTATCGCAAACTTGACGTTATGATAGATAATTATAGTACCAGTAAAAAAGTGAAAGTCATTGCTTGCGGAGAACAATTGCTGTAATTTATTGTGTTGGCAGCAACGGAAATAAGAATTATCAGATTAAAAGAACAATATGATACTATATTATTTCATTTGTAACACTTGGGTTTATTCGTAGTTATATTAATGTCTATTTTGTGGTTTACGTAGAAGAAACCAAGCGTACGGATAACGTGGGGCAAGTGATCCTTCTAAATAATACTTGTTCTATTATGTACATATATACGCAGTTTCCGCGATGGTATTGCAAAATGAAGAAACTTCAAACAAGAAAATCTTGTTTTATTTTTAAGCTTCAGCCGAGGTGGTTTCATAGAATTGCAAACGAAGTCATGAGATTTTACTCCGTTGGATTTTGTGTCGCCTTCCTAAAAGGCTAAATAAAAAAAAAACGAATGCCTTTGGAAAGCAAGACCCGCAGCTTCTTAAAACTAAAATTGCGTTGAATAATTCGGAACCTACCTTATTAAAGAGCTTGCCGTCATTTAGGGGTGCCAGCCGGCTCGCGAAGACGGGCGAGGGTAAAATGGGTGCGCGACTGCGCAGAAAATAAGGCGCCACCTGTTAAAAACTTATAAAACTCTTATCTGGCGTAAGCCAAACAGGGATCCTTCGTTCGTGTAAAGGTAAACTCCTCCAACCACAATTGGCCCAAAAAAAAGGGAAACAGACCGGAACCAACAATTGTCTGGATGTACCCAAAGCGCTCATTAAGAAAACAAAGATTAAAACAAGTTACCAAAATTTATTAAAAGTGAGATATAGAAAGGTAACAGAACAAAAATGCATGTAAATTAAATGCGTAGCCAACTAAATATCAATAACCCCGCAAATTGCAAAATGCAAGAATAGGCTATACACGCTAGGTCAAAAAGGGTAAGTACGATAACCCTAATAAATCTACCTTACACAAGTACAAGTAACATATGCAAAAATTAACTATAAATTAAGGCGCAAAACGCAGGCGCGTGTCGACAGATGTAACGTGTACAGAGCGCAAAATAAGTAACACAAAGTAAATTAAAAAAAAACACCAAGGCTTATAATATCTATGAATTACATGAATGCGGCAGAAACGTCCGCCAGATAAAAGACTAAACTAAATTACCACACAAAAACTGCGGCTGCCAAAAACAATAAAATTCTGGGTGACTGAAGGTCTCAAACCCCAAAATGAAATTAACAATAACAAAATCAAGCGAATATATGCGTACACTTACTCAACGATTACAATAATGATCCATACCACAATATACCAGGTGCGATTCAGAAGGAATCCGACACGCTGCGTTACAAAAAAATACTCGATAACTTGGTCAATCTTAATAACCATTCATAATCAAACAAAAAAACTAAAAAAACCTATCTGTGGATACGACGATCCAGTTTGCGATCACCAGCTGTTGCCTCAACAGGTATCAATTCCAAAACTAGCCGCAATCCTGATTACATAAAACCAGGTGTAATGAACTCTGGCTAGATACCAAAAAAAGACTAAGCTCTAACGTTTGCTAGTCACTACAATTAGTATTAATAAATTAGTCTCAAAACGCAAATATCTAAAAACGCTTACCGATCAAATGTGAATGTTGAAAAAAGCTTACACCACGAGGACACAAAAGACGCCATTAACGGATGATTTGCAGCAAGGTCACTCCGCTTTACGCGCTACCAAATATAACAGCCGCCATAAAGATCCAAACTATACTTAAATGCTGCCCCGAGTCAATACAGGAAGAACGTTTTCCTCGCGAAGAGCGAAATTACTTAAAGTAGACAAAATTCATTGACCAAACTGACCTCAGTTAAACAGTACGTTCCAATAATAAATACCAAAAATATGCTAATTGAAAATAAACGAACAACTCTCCTTAGCCTCAAACATACCAGATTCACTCGAGACAATATATAGCCAAACCACCATGCGGCTCTTCGGCAAATTGGCCGGAATACCTGAGGAGAAAATCAAAACTAAAAATCGCAATCTGACTAAAGCCACACCGGATGAGAAACAGCCAAGCACCCGCAACAATACCCCAAAGAAAACCTTAAGAAGGCATAGGAAAGATGCATATAGCATGGAAAAAAGCTCAGACTGGAAGGAGATCATTACTTCCAGCGGCGGAAAGAAGAAGAAGCTGTGCTGTTGACAAGAACTGAGTTTCCGCTGACCCACACACGAAGCAACGAGAGACAATAGTCAGCGTAAAAGATACACTGTCCGTGAAGCGAAACAATGGTCAAGAGAACACGGAACAACTGAAAAGGGGTTCGTTACTACTAGTTACAGGATACAAAATGGATAAAGGATTTGGAAATAGACGAGAAAGGTACTTAAATGTTGTCTCCACATTCACACGTTACACACACAGAGAAAAATGTTCTTGGATTAAGAAAATACAGGGTCCGGCAACGAAGCGGGGACGGAAGATTACACGCTTATTTGAAAGTTTGTCAAATTTTTAGTCATCGGATATTCTTCCGCACCATCAAGTGCACATTTTAAAAATATTTTGTTTTATACAGGGTGTTCCAGATGGAAATGCCAGACTAAAGTTGCATTTTTTTAAATGGAACACCCTGTATATTAATAGAAAAAATGATCCGCGCTTGAAAGCTGGTAACAACGACATAATGTTGTATAGGTCTAAAGTTGATAGTTTCTGTGTAAACAATGATTTTACTTGATAAATTGATACATTTCAGTAGGCTATTCTGCATAGGAAAAACAAAAAATTCGAAACCAACAGAGTAGAATATTTTTCACTAGTATGGACTGTCGTTACTATATGAAATAAATTCTGCAACTGCTCGCTTTATACAGGGTGTTCACAATTTTGCAAAATCGAAGAAATCTCGAAATGTTTAAATGGAACACCCTGTATATTTTTAGCTCATTGGAAAGCGCTGTTACTACGCTTTCTATTGATACCTCTTTTGATGCACCTAGGATAGATCATTCTCTAATTATTTCTTTTTAAAATTGAATTAATGAGAAATGCTTGTATTTTTAGAAGCTAATTTGCACTTCAAACCTACTGTAAGATCGGATATTCAATAAATAATCCATAAACGGTCTATAACAAGAGGAAACTCCATTTAGTATGAGAAACAATTAATTTTCACTCAGCGGTGAAAGGTAACATTAATTTAATATAAAGTAAAGGTGTCAGTTTTGAGCTTGTGTACTAATAACCAAGTTGTAAAAAGTTCTTTTTGTGTTATACAGTATTTCGTTCAATCTTTAAACGAAATTGTTATAATGACTAATTTTAGTAGATCCTTAACAGACGCAAGCTCCTACCTTCAATAGCTGTTACCTTTGAAGTATCATCTATACTTACATCTCTCCACATACAGAACATTTAGAGCGACTAAGGCCAGCTAGAAAAGAGATAGATCTAGAGTGGGGCGGCTGTCAAACATATACGGAATAGCACGCTCACCAATACGTTAATTCCGTATATGTTTTACAACCGCCCCACTCTAGATCTATATCTTTTCTAGCTAGCCTTACTCGCTCTAAATGTTCTGTATGTGGATTTTCCTGCATTGTTAATAATACGGCCAGTTCGCTTTGTTTATTGATTACCGGTTTATTTGTTTCTCCCTTCCTCTAGGTTACACCATCAATTTCTATAAATTTCTCTAATAATCTTTCAAATGCTTCCGGTCTTCTTTCAAGGTTTGAAAATCTCTCTGCATATACTCTACTTGCTAGGAGACAATTTCTTGTACACTCCTCAAGAATAAATATCATAGTTAGCATTTCTTGAGTAGGTACCTACTAAAATTAGTCAATATAACAATTGCTTTTAAAGATTGAACGAAATATTGTATAACACAAAACTAAATTTTTTACAACTTGGTTATTAAGTATACAAGCTTAAAACACTAGATAACTTGATCAGCAGTGAATCTTTGAAAATGCTATATTACTTTATATTAATTTAATGTTTGCTTTCACCGCTTGTTTGTCATACTAAATGGACTTTCTTCTTGTTATAGACCATTTATGGATTATTTGTTGAATATCCAATCTTACAATCTTTGAAGTCCAAATTAGCTACTAAAAATACAAGCATTTCTCATTAATTCAACTTTAAAAAGAAATAATTAGAAGATGATCTATCCTAGGTGCATCAAATGAGGTATCAATAGAAAGCGTAGTAACAGGGCTCTCCAATGAGATAAAAATATACAGGGTGTTCCATTTAAAAATGTCAAGATTTCTTCGATTTTGCAAAATTGTGAACACCCTGTATAAAGCGAGCAGCTGCAGAATAGTAACGACAGTCTATACTAGTAAAAAATATTCTACTCTGTTGGTTTCGAATTTTTTGTTTTTCCCTATGCAGAATAGCCTACTGAAATGTATCAATTTATCAAGTAAAATCATTGTTTACGCAGAAACTATCAACTTTAGACCTATACAACATTATATCGTTGTAACCAGCTTTCAAGCGCGGATCATTTTCTCTATTAATATACAGGGTGTTCCATTAATAAAAATGCAACTTTAGTCTGGCATTTCCATCTGGAACACCCTGTATAAAACAAAATATTTTTAAAACGTGCGCTTGATGGTGTGGAAGAATATCCGATGACTAAATATTTGACAAACTTTCAAATAAGCGTGTAATCTTCCGTCCCCGCTTCGTTGCCGGACCCTGTATACTGTTTTACCCAAATATTTTTAATGCTAGAATATTTCTGTTTTGATTCAAACACATTTTCTTGGAATAAGTAAATGCGTTTAATACAATCTAGACTATATTTGTTGTAAAATACGTATTTGATCTGAATAACTTCCCTATTTGTGAAATAGCTGAATTGCAAATTTCGAGCAGCTGCATTCGAGATTATATGTGTATATGATGCGTTTATACGTGCATTTTTATCTGCGTGCACGATTTTGCAAGAATTAGATACGTATAAGTTTTTTTATAGTTAAAGCGTGGACATTTGCAGTAATAAAAGTACATATTTAATAATGCATTATGTGAAGTATATTTTAGTTTCATGGGAATTGGAGGAATAATTTCGCCCAAACGTTGTACTTGAAGTAAATCCATTGGCTAAACTTCCGAATGTCGACCACTGAATTGGCAATTTATAAGCAATTTAACGGAAAGTACAGGTTTTACTGAGTCCAAAACAGACCCCCGTTTCTTGCGGAGATCAGTCTAAGATACCTAAAAATCGTTCTAAAAAGTGTTGTTCCTAGGTTATGTTTCGCTAGTGTTTTGACATTTCTGCGAGGATTTTCACATTAGCGAAACATAACCTAGAAATAACACTTTTTAGAACGATTTTTAGGTATCTTAGACTAATCTCCGCAAGAAACGGGGGCCGTTTTGGACTCAGTAAAACCTGTACTTTCCGTTAAATTACCTATAAATTGTCAATTCAGTGGTCGACATACGGAAGTCTTACAAATACATTATATTCTTACATTAAAACAATGTTGTTTTGCGTCAAAACAATTTTCTTAGAAAATAATATTCTTGTGATAACACAATATAGTTTTGCGGATATACAAAAACGGGATTGTTTTGAACCGAAACAGTCTGTTTTAACTCAAGATAATATTTCTCTGCGTGCACAAACATACACCAAACGCATCGAGCTAAGGTTCGCTGAAACAACAAAAAGAAGTATCCAAAAGATTAAAGTCCGCTACCAGCCTCGTTGAGACTAACACGCTGAAGGCGACAATAACAAAAATATTAATAGAGACGTAAACATTGCCGAACAAAAAAGACAACAAACAGAAAGTTCCACCCACCCTACCGTCGGTATCGGTTCCGCCACAGGAGGAACGATCTAGCAGCTAGGCAAGTCTACTAGTCGATAGCACTCCCTTGACGTCAAGTCAAATCCGAATAATCCAAAACCTGTAAAAAAGGTAAAAAAAGAGTCAACTCCGAGATAAACAACACTAAAGCCGACGTTTCCAAACCAAAAATCCAAAATCCAAGTAATCCTAAACGTCGATCCAAGACCAACTAAAAAAAAGTCAAAATCCGACAATACGAAATCAACATGGTCTAAGTAAGATAGGAAAGTAAGGTAGGGAAAAAAACTTCGTCATAGGACTAGGAAAAGGAGGAAAATAAGGAAAAAAGGATTTTACTCTCCAAACAGCATACATCCTGGTAAACGGAAATTTGGAATAGCGACAAGAAATTATTCGTCAATGTCATGATGACCTGGTCATCTAGGTATTTTTAAGACTTCGAGTCGTATCTTGGACAAAGCTTATTGGCCTGGGTTAAAATCGGATGTGGTCAAGTATATTCGGAAAAGCGGAAAAACAAACGAACATCGTCCCCAAAAGTACAACGAAAACCAAGAAAGTACCTGAAACAAAGTGCAAAGTGCGGAGAGACTGAAAGCGATTACGGGACTCCTACCCGAAGAGGTTAAGGCACCAGGAAGATTCTCACTGCCCCACGACACACATCGGGTCGGCGTTCACCCTATAGCGTCGACCCTTAAAACTCTGCGGCTGCACTACCCAATCCCTGATCTCATAGTTTCAGGGCAACGGGCGTTTCGGGAGAAGACTTCGTATATAGGGGAGGATGCTTGGGCGTAGGCATGGGCATACGCTCCGGTGTCCGGCCGCTAACCGTCGGAATATACGGTGGGTAAGTGAGGCACCCTACGGCGCTTACCTTGAGAACTCTGCAGCTGCACTACCCCATCCTTGGTGGCCACACTCAGGGAAACGGGCGTGGCGAGAGAATTTGGCGAAGATAGTAGGGGAGGATAAAAGTCGGTTCGCCGAGGAGTAGTCCGCCCGCTGGTTGTCTGGTTGGGGAAACCTTTGGTTTCATCCTAAAACAATTAGGTGATTCTGGGACCCTACGGTTTCACTGTAGCTGCCGCGGATACTTGATCGCCGGAGGGGCGAAAGAGTTGGCGCGATTGGCATTTTGGGGTAGGGCTTTTTCCCGGCCGTCCCCGTAGTTCAGGCTTAATTCACTGGGGGGCTGGTTGTACCTCACGGCCAGATTCCGTTTCCCACGCTTGGCCGATAGTCGCCATCCGCAAGGAGGCCTAGGCTCCGTGTGGTTAGATGTGAGGTAAGAGTTCGCTAAAGCTACTCCAGCGGTGACCCGTCCAACATTGACAAGAAAACTTGTCTAACATGGGTAGCACGGAGGAGAGGAGCTCACCGGTTCGCCGGGCCTCTCCGCGAGGTGTCGGTCTTGTGCGAGCAGCTGGTTTCGTTCCTCTTTGTCCTGAGGAGTGTATGCAATTCCGTGACGCCGCATACCTAACGGTCGGTCGGCAGCTTAGTCCTCTTTGGGGGCCAGCAACCACATTTCGTGCCCCACCTGGAAGGCTAAAACGGGGAAAAAGGAAGGAACTAGACCAAAACAAATTATCAACTATCCACAGGCTGTAACTTCAACTGTAATGAATTCCAAGTACCCGGCAAAACACGTTCCGAAAGATCCTTCAACTCATAATTATTGCGACCGATCCTACGATGAATCATGAACGGACCCACAAACTTATCAGCCAATTTCGCAGAAAAATATTTAGACGCATCCGACAAGACAAAATTCTCCAGACAAATTAATTCGGTAGAAATTCTACATGCCTACGACGCCCTTTAGACTTCCCGCAAGACCGTTGAAGCCTAGCCTGAACATCCTTGTAAACCTTCTCCAAAGCTTCTGACCGATGTGTAAACTGTTCCTCAGTAGCTATCTCAATATCCAAAGGTTTATTCGTTTCCAGTTTACCCCTAAGCGCGTCCCCTGCCAAAATCATTCCACGTCCAAACATTATAAAGAAAGGGGATAAACCGGTAACCTCATTAGCAGTTCGCACAGCGCAACCTACTTTAGATAACACGGAATCCCAGGAACGATAATTCGAAGAGACATAAGACACCAACATAGTCTTCAGCACATGATTGATCCTTTCGGTCGGATTAGCTAGTATAAGAAGGCTTCACGGAGTAAGTCTTCAAAAGCTGCTTATACTCTTTAGACCGAAACTGCACTCCATTGTCTGTAATCCAAACTTTAGGAACGCCATACTGTAAAAAGACCGAATCCTCCAGAAGAAAGAATAACGCAAATTTACTGAAGCAGTCTGACACAACAAAGATAAATTGATGTATATGCGTCCTCCTAGGTAAAGGTCCAACAAGATCTACGCTAAGTACTTGCCATGGCCGAGAAATAAAAGAATGGCCTCCCATACGCCCTGTAGGAGCTTGTTGCAAAAGTTTAGACCTCATACAAGTCTGACATTTCCGAATATACTTGGCCACATCCGATTTCAACCCAGGCCAATAAGCTTTGTCCAAGATACGACTCGAAGTCTTAAAAATACCTAATGACCAGAGGTAGGTTCATCATGACATTGACGAATAATTTCTTGTCGCAAATCCTTAGGAATCACGTTTCCATTCAGCATTGCCCTCCACTAATTCAGGATACGGACTCCTAATTAACTTAAGCGGTACCCCATCAACCAAACGATAAGTAGGAAGTTTCAAGGGATTAGTCCGAAGGTTCTGAATCAATCGCTGATATCATTTATCCTTGACATCCTCCGCAACCTGCAAAGACTCAATAACGGGAACCGATCTAGATAATGTGTCCTTGCCATAACAATACGTACGTCACTGCCTCGAGTCAGTACAGGAAGAACGTTTTCCTCGTGAAGTGATTCAAGCGATCACGCGCAAACGCGTGTTCAGCGCCGAAATTACTTAAAGTAGACCAAATTTATGGACCAAAAACACCCTGAACCGTAGGCAACCCAAACTGACCTCAGATAAACGTGCGTTCCAAAAATACGCTAATTGAAAATAAAACGTAACAATTTCTTGTTATTGGAATAGTATATTAAAAACAAAATTTATTAGGAAGAACTAACAAAGGTGAATATGAACACAATAATAAGAAACAATTATCGAGAAATATCTGCCGAAACTTTCTAACGAGTCCAGCAGCTTTTACTAAGAATAGGTCGCAATGTGGAAAGCCATAAATTTGAACATTCAATTTAGTTTTGTTAAATTTAGGATATGTAGGATATGTATTTAGAAGTTTTTCATTACTTTGTTTTTTACCTTAAACCTTTTACTTCTTCTTTTTGTGATTATGACAAAGAAGTACAAATCTTTTTTTAAATAATAAAGTTGCTCTATTGAGTGACGAAAATTAATTAAATTAACAAGCTTCCATATCAAAATAATTATATGGACAAAAATAACTTTCAAGAAACAAACTAGTACTCTCAAATGTAACTCAAAATTTTGTAACAAATATTTGTATTAAATATACTCGTAATTTCCTTTTGATTAACCCTATATAAATGATCGGTAATAGGTTGCAAGGCAAACACTAGTAATAATAATTGTTTACCGCCTAATGGGAAAATACATACAGAAATAACTGATTGGATTTATTCCCCAACACAAATACCACTATAAATATTATCGACGTGTATTGACACATGCGTTAACCGAAGCTTTGTTCTCGTAGTAATATAGGAGAAAGTTTGATTCGTTCTGAAGCCTAAACAGAGAACGTCAATATTAACATTTTGTAGAAGCTCAAGACTATAATTATTCGATAATGTATATACGGATTATATTTCATTCAATAAGAACATATTCAACATTTTAGAATGTATCGCTGAATACATTTCAGAATCCCTATCTAATTGCTCTGTACTGGATGCTAAGTCATATACATGTTCTAGTTTGTTGAAAACAAATAAAAAATACAATGTTTAGTTGTAGTAATGTTCGTATAATGAAGCTTGGAACTTTTGATAGTGGGGAAGACATGTTGTAAATGCGAATCAAATATTGTTCCTAGATCTTTAATTTATGTAACTCTATTGAGAATTTGGTCACTTGTGTAGGTTGAAACAAATAGTATGATTTTTCGTGTAGTGGAGACAACGTAATATTTATAAATCTATAGATGTATTTTTGTTTTCTCTTGCCAAATCAACAATAAAATTAATCAAAGCTTCGCCCCAGCTGATACGCTATTGGAATTTCGTTAACAGCGCAACATTAGCTGCGGCGAAGTATGCTGTAACGAAGCCATGAAACACTTTACACATACTAATCACATAGTTTAGGAAGGCTGAATAAGCTAGAAACGTTGAAAGACCTTTGATAAATATTATAAACAATATAAAATACCGTATAAACGAATTTGTCTAGTGCATTTAATATGATAGAACTTCAAATATGATTAGATAAAGGACATCTTATTTATAATATTTATCAAAGATCTCCCCTAGTTATCGAAGACGACGAACATGTTACTAGCTGCATTAGTTATTGTTGATTATCCGGTAAGAAATTTTGACGAAATGACACAGGTTTAGATATTTCTTCAGTTATAATAAAAGTACTACTTAAGAATAATCACAAAAAAATCTGTGGAGGAGTAGCTAGTAATATGTATTGGATGTCTAAAGAAAAAGTAGATATCATCAGTTTTATTTCAGAAATAAGACGATAGCTAAATAATGTCGATTATGAAATCAAATTCTGTTGGAAAAATAGCAAATCAAAAGCCATTTGACCTTGATATTCTACAAATACCCTAACATAAAAGTAAAAGGTCCGTAAAACTAATTGCAGTTCGACTAGATATTGTTTTGTCCCGCTAATGTATGAAATTCTTAGGTATTAATTATCAAAGCCTTATTAGAGATACATAATAAACAGAATTTTCAATAAATATCCAGCTTTTATTATCAATAAATTAAGCAGTTAAGGTTGTTTTACTCTTGCGTTCATTTCTTCATTTTTACTATAGTTTATATAACGTGAAGTTAATTACAGAATAATTGAAGTTCAATTTTATACAAGGATTTATTTATTATTTAGAATTAAGACAAACAAAATCAAAAATTAAAACTATGTGTTGCAATGCGTTGCCACAATTAATGTGATAATATACCCGACTTCTTTTAAAAGTAGCATCGGTAACGAGCATACAAGACTGCTACAAGACAGCGACACATACCAATCCACCTACAGCTAGATACAGATAAAGATAGGGTCTCGGCAGACAGTGAGCATTGTTCGGATAGAGATAGGGGTCGTTCCACAGACCGAAATGTCTCATCGGGACCGTGTGTGTGTGTCGCCTTAATTACCGTCGTGTTGACTTAGCCGCACCCGACCACACTGTGTCCGCACCTACATCGAACCGCTAATTAAATATCTTGTCGACACTGTCAAATAAAGTCGTAAATTTCAGTAATCACGCGAACAAGCGCACTGGGAATACAAAACCCAGTGAGAGACGCGAACGTAAGCGATATACCCTCCACTAGCTTTAAGCTTGTCCAATACCTACCGATCTGATGTTTTCTCTCTAGATGCATTTGTGTGTGTCTTGCAATTCTTTTATTTTCACCAGTGGCGGGGTTCTAGTGTCTATCTAGTTCAAATAATTCTGCTCGCTTCGTTGCTGATTAGCTAAATAAAAATTCCGCAGAAATTAGGCAGTTAAATGCTGTATGTATATATCGACTGTCCCAGTTTGATGGTTACATCCTTATAGAAGTACATATATAAATGGAGTTTGGCATCTGTCCATTGGTCACTGAGAATTTGAAAATTTCGATATTCTTATAACGGCAAAGTAGGCCAAGCTAATAGGACTGATTAATTTTTTTTTAATGTGTGGTGGGTGCTTAGTTGCAGTGACTCCGTAAGCTGTATTACTTGTCTGGCTATCACTGCAACTCTTGCGGTGTAGTTTAGTGTGTGTAAGTTGTGTTTAATTTGCTTTGTGACAGCATCATATCGCCTTTTATGATGCCGCGCTGTTAATCACTTTGCTCCCAACAGCGAATGGCAAGTCGATCCGGGATTAAACTCTCTGAAAAAATATCACCGTCCCTCCAGAGAATTGAACCCCGGCACCTATCGTCTTCTCACAACAATAGTCAGCCGCCTAACCACTGCGGCCATCGACCCGTTAATTAAACAACTTAATGCAAGTGTATGTATACATGTATATACTAATGATTTGCAATTTCCATGGCAGTATATAAACATTGCGTACACACTCAATGTTTTATAATACATTCTATCTAGAAACTACAGTTTATCTCTCATAAAATTTTGTGCTAGCCACCACTGTGTGCGTCCATATCCAGAAGTGGTCTTTCCATCATTATTCCACATGGTGCTAAAGCCAAAACGGTTAATTAAGTGAAGCATGTGACTCGAATATCTGGCTACAAACATCAGCTTCGCCACGTAGAACGAAGAGAAAAAATAATCATTTCGCCAGCCGGATAAAGTACGACTAACGATGGTTTCGATGTTTGCACGCCGTCTGCTTTTTTTATTTTAACGGCTTCGCGTTGTCATGTTTTTTTATGTGCTAAGGTAAGGCGAGGTGACATAAAAGACAACGTACACGCGTTTAACAAATAGCCTGTGTAATATGTTCCGGGCTGGTGAATCTGAAAAGTTTTATTTCGTTTATTTTCTGCCTCCCAGAGGAATGTTTGATATGTGTGTGTTAGAGAGGAAGATAGGGTGGAAATTATTTTACGTCCTGCAATAAATTGTTCAGAAATAAATTCAAATTTCTCATACATGCTCTGGAAATGAATAAAAAAGTTAATTACGACTATTACACCGAGTGTTAGATACATTATTGTTAGTGTTTAGAAATAATATTCTGCAAAGTGTTAGTTTCAAATTTACAAACGATTTTAATTTGCTATTATTTTTAATTGCTTTCCTAAAAATATCTGCATACTAACTTCAATCAGTAGAGTGTTTATTGTGATGTTATCTAGTTTTACTGGCAAAATTCTCCCAAAAGAATAACTCAAAAAATACTAACTGTAAACATAGGAACCTATTAATAGAGGAAGATACAATTGCCGAGGAACTAAAGCAGAATTATTCCATTCGAACTAACGAAAATAGATTGAGCTTCCGATATAACCAGAACCGCCACCATTTTTATAGCGCTGTTGGAGTATGGCCACTTATTGGAATTTATAACTTAACAATACACTTATTATAATAATATGTACGTGAGTTGTCGTAGAAATAGAAGAGATAGACAGAAAATACTAAAAAATTGATATATAGAATAAGTTATAAACATTTAAAATGATATCCTATATTAACAAGAGGTAGCAAACATAACTATATGACATATGTATGTGAAAATTCCTTTCATTTAAAAATTCGCGGGGGCTACCTACCATCAAAATACTCTTTGAAGGAATAGAATGCTTTATTTTGTAAATGCAATCTTAATGTTGTCTTAAACTTTATAGGACTATTTTTTATAAATGTCATATAAAATTGTTATAGATAGCTTACCACGCATAAAATGGTGTTATTTTTTCAAAACATTTCAAGTTATATGATTCTTTTCTCACCAGATTGCAAAATCTGGTGTCATAATTATATACCGATTTTTTTCTGCTCGTGTAGACGTTTCACATAAATGAATGAATAAATGTCCATACAATTATGAATGTAAATAGTAAAAATAAAAGTTTGTTGGTTTTAAGTGGTTCGGAAATCATTAAATTATTCATAAAAAAATTAAGGCAATCTTTCTGACACGCCAAGGGAAACGCCGTAAGAGTCATAAATATTGTTACTTTAACAGATATGGTTCTGTAACTTGCATAAAATCTAAAACATTCCAATAGTGAGTCATGAATACCAAGTTTGTATAACTTAATTCAAGTTTACAAACTTGGTATTGTGTACTGCTGTTTTATTGTATCAAAGGCTATAGCTTGATAAATGCTAATTAGAAACAGAGTTTATGGATAGGCTGTGGGTATTCAATTTTGTCCAATTTTTATCTATATATGTGATATATTGTTAGTAAAACACATACCTATTTTCTCTGTAGCGTAGTTTAGTAAAATCCAAAGAAATTGTTCTTCAATAATTTATAAATCTACTTCAATGGAAATTATTCTGCATTAGCAATGAATAAATAAATCTGAAAATTCCAATCAAAACATAGAATAATAAAGTTGTTCCGATAAATTAATCGAAACGTATACTTAACCAATCATATAGTCAGACTAAACATTTTGGAAAACCTTATTATGCCACCCTAAATAACAAATCCATACATATAAACATAATCTATTATAATGCCCTGTCGGCAATCTATTTGTACAAAATAAATCTGCGACTACTACCGGTCCTGCCAGTATCACCGCCTCTATCCGTTTCTCTGTTTCCTCTTTCTCTCCTTTCCCGAGCTGAATTTATGGCTATCGGAGCTCAGTGGTTCTGAGAAATCGGAAGAAGGGTTCGGAAGCAGTGGAAGAACGGGGAAAGACAGGAGAGACGATCAAATTGCCAGACATAAATCTCAACCAGCACCTTATTGATGCGACAACAGTAATATTAAGGAATCGACCGTTGTCTTGTTTGCGGAATCTAATAACCTCGTTGCGGAACTGACTCGGCAAACGGACACCGATAGTTGTAGTAGTCTGTAGTGGAGCGGTAAGATGTATTTCGCCCTTCGTTGTATCCATACGTTCAACGTAATTTATTGGACAATGAACTTTGTCGTGAATTTATTTTTTCCTGTCTGCTTTTCATTCATATTTTTTAGATATCAATATATCACTTCAGACACCCAGGTCGTTTTCACTTTTCGATTGTATCTGCATCTATAAATATTTTCAACAGATTCGAACTCATCCAGATTGCAAGTACATACATATATTAAAGTTACTACATCGTAACGAATTTCGTTGGAACTATTATGATTTGGAAGTATCAAAGGAAATATTCGAAAGCTGTATACTTGGTAAATTAATAGCAAATTATTACCAAACTTGATAGTAGTAGGAATACTAAAGATGAGTACTACTAAGAGACGACGCCACTCCCCAATGTGAAGCAGTGAAAATTCGAATACGTATGAATGCGCATCATTGCATAATCAAGCAGAAACTTCAACTGCAATGCTTCAAAGGAAAACAATAATATCAGAGCTAGAAATATCCTAGACAGTCTGATAAATAACAGTTACATTTAAAAGTATCGTCCTATATGAACAAATGTGTTTGAATAACTCTTTCAGGCAAGTTATTATTGGCTAGTACATAATGTCTTTTGTAAAATAATGTTATGTGTATAATTAATATTTCCCATTGTTAATTTTTAATTATCAAATTTTTTAATTAACGGTTTTAATTATTAAACTAAAAGAATTAGTGAAACGGGAAGTCACAGAGTAGTCAGTATTATGTGCTGTTTGGTATTACTTTTGCGTATTTCACAGTCGTTATTCTACGCGTTTCTAAAGAGAAATTTGAACTTCTATAACCAGTCTAAACCTAAATAAAGATCTTATAAACTGTCTATTCTCTGATGCTGCAGTGTATTTCCTTTGTCCACAAGTTTTCATTAATGTTTGGTGCTCTTAAATCATCTGTTTGGTTACATCAGGACGTATGTATCTCCATATTATTGTCAAACGCTTCAATAATATATGAGGAATTGTTCATTTTATTTAATATTTTTATTAATTTGTCTACATAATCTCCATTTTGAGTATTTTTCACATTTGAAACATTTCGACTGTTACACAACAGGTTATAGGCTTGAAATTTTGACTTTCTAGAAAAATTAGTGTCATACTTATATTATTCAAAGCCCAATACACAGAGCATAATAGACATACAAAAAACTTAAAGTTCTTCTTAAAATCCACAGTAAATAATTGTGTAATTACAAATAAACCACTATAACCAAAATGTTTAACTCCGCGTTTTGCCCGCCATAACATTCACATTTCCTTTGGCAATCATTTAATTTTTAAGCTTTCAGCATTTTCACTATTTGCCCTAATTTAATATTATCTCAATAGTACATAAATATAATTTTGTATAATATTAAGACTTCAATGTCTTCTTTATAAATTAGATTATCTAGCAGTTTATCTTGATATTTTAATTTTTGGTAACCACAATGATTTGTTGATGATATATTTTCGTGTACCTTCGGAAACGGATTTTGAGTATTGGTAATAATTCAACAGTTTTTAGGAAGCACGTCAACGTGTCTTTGAGAATACGTGTTGGCGCCCTATAACATTCTGTTACACTTATATTACAGATAATACTTTGGCAACAGCCAAATAATCAATGTTTGCAACAATTTAACGGCAAATCAAGTAAGGAAAATAAGAACCATTTATTTGTATCCAATTATTTACTTTTTTCGAAGTTCTACTAGTTTCTGTGACAACATTAAAAAAAGAACATTGTTTTAGAAAATCCTCTCTTGTCCAAACGTTAATAGGATGTTTGGCAGCGAATAAGGAAAAGATATAGAATTTATTCATATCTACCATAATCCAGCGTGCTTCTCTTCTTATTGTATACAAAAGACTCTTCAATCAACAGCAGTCCACAAACAAAACCAATTTGTAAAGAAATGTGTGTTCTAAAACCAGTATGCCCATAAATTGGTATAACTCTGAAAATTTAATCTGTAAATTAGTCTTGAACAATGGATTCGTTATGCTTCTAGCGAACAGTTGGTGTACAACTTCAAATTGTTGCGTACATTACATCCAAAAGAACATATTTATATTCACATTTCCTCGGCTTTGTTAACCAAACAATTTGATCGATGATCCTCGTTTAACGATCGTTTAAACTAAAATATTACAGTGTTGAAACTATGTTTTACACGCCAGTATACATCCAGCTTTCGCTGGTGGCTCAATAAATAAAATCGAATAAATAAATACAGTTTTATTGTTCCCGGATTTCGATTCGACATCCATATATCTAGCACAAATCGTTTAGCCTTCCCGTCATTATTCGACATAGCATCCTCATTAAAAATTTGCATTCGCGCGTAAACAAGTAATCCGTAACGATCTTAGCGAACCGTTTCCAGAATTCGAAATTGCGCGATAAAATCGGCGTAAATTATTATTTTAGCTGTCGTAAAACGTTGGCATTTCCGAACAAGTAAACAACCAATCAACGATAAGCCGGTAATTATTTTTACAGGATAAATTACGGTCCGGGAGTTGTATTTATAAAAAAAAAGAAGTTTTACGAGCGAATAGCAATAAATAAACAATTAGATAGCGTTGCGGCTGTAAAAAAACTTGCGCCTTGCCCGTTTCGATTTAACAGGTAATATATAATCGTTTGAAATTAATTTACAGCGATAGTGAAAAAGTACAGGCATTGAAGACGGGCCGTTTCGTTTTTATGGTACTTTTATGCTTGTATCCTTGCAGGAGAGAAACATCGATTAGAATTGAAAAGATATTACGAATATAATAAATTACAACCGAGCGAAACGTTCATCACGTTTTATATCTGCCTGCCAACTTCAGCGGCTGTAATAAATTTTCTTTGTTAGTTATAAATTATTATATAATATGTATTTGGATATATTTAGCTCTTAACTATTGAAGACTTTTACAACATAAACAGCATTCAGGCGAATGCTTAAAACTTTATTAAAGATGATGAGATATCGTTCGTAAAAGGTTTTATATAGCAACAAACTTTTGATATATGAATGAAAATATGAAAACATCAAATAAGTAGGTATGCATACACGAACTCCGTCTGATATCAATTATTGGCCCAATGAAATTGATACTTAAGGAACAAAATTACCAGTAATACGAGAACGACATGAACAATGTTATTCACTTAACATCTTTAGTATTCTTTAATAATAATAATAATCAAGAGGAATAATAATAATAATAATAATATACATATATTTGCCTAACAGAGAATACAACTCCAATTACAGGACAAAAAATAATACAAACAGATATGCGCAAGTTACCTATAACAATTATGTGTAAACAAACAATATACCTGAAATAGTAGAAAAGAAAAGTAACAAATTACAAAATGTAAAATGTATTACATTACGATTAATTACGCTAAAAAATGAATTAAAATTATTAGCAACTACACGTTTAAGTTCAGTGAGTGAGCAAAAGTTAATATCAACCTGTGTACAAATTCTATTGAAATTAGAGGTCATTGTATATATAGGTGACTTTAGTAAGATATTAGTTCTAGTCAGGGGCAAATAAAAAGTATCATGTTGACGCGAATTGAATAGAGGAATGCGGAACTGAAGAGAATGAACTAATGTTGGACAGTCAACTTCGTTGTGTAGAATTCGATATAAATAGCTAATACTGAAATCTATTCTTCTAAACTGAATAGATGTTAGATTAAATCTAAGTAATAGAGTGGAGTGATGAAAATTCCTTGGTGGATACACACGATCAACTATAAACCATAAGAATTTAACGAACTTCCTCTGAATTAATTGCAGCTGGCGTTTTTGGCTGAGGTAATATGGAGACCAAACAGGTGATGCATATTCCAAGCGAGAGCGGACCAGGGCGAAGTATAAGCATTTTAAAGTATTAATATTTTTAAAAGATTTACAATTACGGATGATAAAACCCAGAGAGTTCCTACCAGATTTAGTAATCGCGTCAATGTGATGTATGAATGTGAGCTTGGTGTCAAAGTAAACACCTAAATCCCTAATAATATAGCAGTTTGAAAGTAGATTGCTATTCACTATACAATCGAAGAGTGTTATTGTTGATTGGCGACTGAAGGATATGATTTTACATTTGTTCGCATTCAAAGATAGATTATTTGTTATACACCAATTCTGTAGATTGTTAAGGTCATTCTGGAGCATAGCACAGTCCAATCCAAATAAATACTTTTTTATGTGTGGTGGGTGCTCAGTTGCAGTGATTCGTCAAGCTGTATTACTTGTCTGGCTATGATGCCGCGCTGTTAATCACTTTGCTACCAACAGCGAATGGTAAGTTGATTCGGATTTCAACCCTCTGAAAAAATGTCACCGTCCCTCCAGAAAATTGAAACCTGGCTCCTATCGTCCCGCCACAGCGATACTCAGTTTCGTAACCACTGCGGCTATGGACTCGTTCATACTTAAAATGTAATTAATACTAACAACCAACTCAAAATATTAACAAATAGGAAAAATATGAACACATGCTATTTAAAACTTTACTATTGAGTAACATCGATTAGATCCAAAATTCTACGAAGCATACTGTTAACCAAGCCTTAATCAAATCTGCTAAAGCTTTTACTGTAGTTCAGACATTGTTTCTACAGCATGTTTCCGTAATACATTTTTCATTTCTCAGCACAAAATTTCAGCGACTGAGGACTAATGAGAATCATTGCAAATCTATACATAATTGTTTTCCATCCCACTCTAAGTCTTCGTTTAAGGTGTGGCATTGTCATTGTTTAATTTAGTCTCTGATTTAATCTATTTGTAGGCGTCCATTGATCAATTGTTATCGATTTAGCAATTTAAAGAAAACTTCTTTTATGCATTGATTTGATTTTCCACTAAAATATCTTCTATCTATCCTGTTTTTTTGGTTATTTTGTTATATTTTATTTTAGTTTTCTACATAACTACAGCATTATTGTCATTTTTGTTTTATGATTAATAGTAATTCTTATTAATATTAATTTTTTATACTGAAACTTTGCAAACCAGTGCCACCCTTGTAGTAGCTATCCTATTGGAATAGGACTGGTATGAAGCACCATTTTCTTTGCCGACAAGGGTGCGAGTCCACTGCTGCCACCAATTTTGTAAGGGTCCTATCAGAATGAGACCTTTACATAATAGTGTTTGATTGTATTTTTAGCTACTTCAATAAAATTCAGTTTTCAAATATTTCCAACATTCATTTCAAATCCGGCCTCATCGTTCTATACATACTACTTACTGTTGGCTATCCAATTGTTATATTCTCCAATCCATTAATATGGGACTTTTGTTTGGCGTAAAATATCAACAATTGTAAGATTTGTCTACAAAAACATATCTTTGCTATTTCTGTTTCTTACAAAAAAAAAATATTTCTGTGACAGGAAGATTTTATAATTTCCTTTCCAAGAGCATCACTCCACAAACTCTTAATTGAAAATATTTTGCAATTCTTTTTATGTCATGTCGTGACTTTGCAGCGACTGATCCACTAGTTTATCTTTTAGCCATACTCCTTCGGTTATTTCCAATTAATTGCAATAAATTTGCAATTTCGAAATTTAAATTAATAATCACATAAAATTGACTCATACCTTAAAATTTACTAAGTTTTGTAGTATCTACAATCGGAATCACGAAAGAAGATCCCTGAGTCATCAATAAATTAATGTACGAATCAAATCAGTACTTCAGCATCATGTTAGATATCGTACTTCCGGTAGTATTTTAAAATTGCAATGGCGCGCACATAACAAAGTGTCAAACTTTAAGGTTAACGTTAGTTGTAATGGTTGTAATACAAGTGATAGATTACAAACATAACCTATTTGAAATTCGACAACCAGGAAAACAACGTTAATCAAATTACGTCTCGAAGTGCGGCTATCTGTAGTTGGTATAGAAATCTCATTTTGGTTACATTTCTATCTTTGTCTTGTACATTGCTGGGGACACCAGGTCAATGAAACGTCCTACAGATATGTTACGGACGAATGACATACGTTTATGTTGTTATCTTTATCTTTTAAAGTATCTTGACTAATAATTTTCGAAATGTGTGTCGTTACTAGACGCGGAAATTTGAGACAGAGGGCTCTTCTTTTGTGATTTCGACAGTACGGCTAAAATTTCCTAAAATATATTCATGAACGAAAACAAATGTGTCAGAACCAAAACTTCATAAATTGGACATCTACTCAAAGTTAGTAAACTTATAGTGTCCATGATCATAAATCAGCCCGCACGAAGTAGGTACTCGTAAACTAATAAATTTACACGTTCAGATGCTACATATTTCATAATTTCATCAGCAGCCTGTACCAGACAAACGTACGCATAGGTATAATACTTTTATGTGGTGTATATACAGGGCTATATATAGCAGGAGCGACTAGACTATGCTTCTGATCCGTGTAGGCAGCAGGAAAACACATTAATTCCCCTATGGCCGGTCGGCAGTTGGAAAATTTATGACGGACAAACTGTTAAATTATGTTCATACGCTTCAAATAAATACATCTAATATATTATAAAGCAATATTATAGTCCTCCCGTACCCGGACACGCATGAATTATAATGTACAGCGGGCAATCGTTATAAACTTAAGCTAATAATGAGTCGATATAAGTTGTACACGAGAAAGTCTAGCAGCAACCAGTGGCGTACTGAGTAAACAAAATTATCAACAGTGTGATATTAGGAAACATAAATTTCTTATTACTTTTAAGTACAACATTAATTTCCAGCCGCAATGTATTGCTATTTCTCTTGCTTTTATTTTAGCATGGATATCTTGTACATTGTAGTATCTTGAAGACTCTTATTGCTTACCTTTTCTTTAATCCTGTTACGTCTATAAGCCCATGTATGTCTGCATTTTTTGTTAACTATTTCGCTTTTGCAACTACATTGAAGCCACTATGCATATCTATACGATCCGTATGTTGTCTCATACGAGGTTTCTTCAGAAGAAATCAAAGGTCCGTAGAAGCGAAATTACCGTGGTATAGAGACATAAACATGGTAAATGTATAGAACTTATTGTTCTCGTTGGATTCGTCTTAAGAAGACCCCTCAACTTCTTTAATATTCTTACTCTAGTCATCGATCAGAATAGCAATGAACTCGTGAGAATTCTTGGAATAGAATATATTCACCGATTTCCAGATAGTGTTCAACTGTGCTGAAAGATTACCAGAACATTTAGAACGAAACAGACCCATTTCCACTTTTATTTGTAAAATTACAAACAGCACATTGCTTATTATTTATTCGTATTCTAATTTTACTTTTACAATCATTCTCTTAAATATTCTGTGGCATGGTGTTTGTTGTCACCGTTTTCTAATATCCCTAATTGTCGTTATTTGATTATTTCAATCAACAAATGTATAATTCATAATATCTACGCCACTGATTACTAAATCTAATACTAAACGAGATAGATAGTGAACAAAAGATGACGCTACGATCCAAACGATATTATACTCCTCCTGATTCCTCTTTTCCATCTACATGAATAATAATGAATACTACACGAGATGTCGGTACGTTTGAAGAGGTGCGTGACTCAGACGCATTGATTCGAAGTAATTACCAAGGGACTACGTTCACGTATTAATATTCTAGTGGATGACGATGCGTTGGTCGCGGAATAGATTAATGGCGGGTAATATTTAGACGTAAAATGGCCTTTGATTATATACTGGCGCTGACCATTAGTAGTGTTAAGTATCTCCTCATCACCAGTTAGGTTTACTGATTACTATATCCCTAGATATGTAACGAACATGCTACATGACAAGAAATGATGAATAGTAATTACATAATAGATCCTAGATGGCGATAAGCGTGAGACAGTATTGAAGATTTCATTAATAAAAAAAATGTGAGCATGACATCAAATAAAATGCATTGAAAATGAAGCTATTATTACATCTTTTTTGTTTATTTCGTTGCAGATAAATATTATATAAGATATAGATATAGATATATGTATGATGATGAAACTCATTGGCTAGTAGTTTACTGTACGTGTATTATACATTTGCATATTTACATACTATACATTGAATTTGTAAATACATAATGAAATTCTATTTGTGTACAGTAAATAAGATAAAATTGAGTGCAAAGGATCTAAGATTACCCCCTGCAGTACTTACACATAACGTCTACGTGAATACCAAGTTTATCAGATTAAATACATAGATGATTTATCCAGTTGCGTTGCCTATAAATTCTTGACAAGACACCTATACAATCGCCTTTCAACTGCGAGTGCAATTTGCCTTTGTTTGTAGTACTTTATACATTTGAAGTCATATATTCGTTGCACTTCAAGTGATTTAACAAAATGTTTAAGGTCACTACATAAATAAATATTAATTATTCATTTGTTTTATTAACGCGGTGTAACACATTAGATTGTATCTTTTAAAACGTAATGTTAGTATTTTAAAATAGTTGATTGTTAAAGATAAACAAAATAACAAAAATCAAGCGAAATTTTAAAATAAAATGAAATAAACTAATACAGCAGTTTTTATTTCATTTGTATATTTCTAATACTTCAATCTCGAAATAGTATGTTAATTTAATCCAAACTAGTTAGGAATATGTCACATCTTCAAATTACAGTGAAATTGATGGTTACTTGACATTATTTAATTAGTCCAGAATTATTTTACTACTTTATTTGTATTTTCTCAACAGGTCAGAAGATTATTTAAAGGAGTACCTACTGTCTAAGTTGTAGTAACTAGTACATAAGCATATTTATTTATTTTACATATAAAGAACAGAAACAGGACTCGTCATATTGTAAAATAACAGTAAGGATAAACAACAACAATTACAGAAAAAAATGGAGGCTGTATAAAACACATGACTATAAAATGTAGCAATGTGTTAAAGTTATACGTGAAAATATTAATAAAACACCGATCATTATGCAGGCAGGAAATTCTAATCACGGCCAAGTTCTTCTGCTGTTCATGCACACAAATAAAGTATGCAAAAGATTTACATTCTTTGTGGCATTTTTTAAATACTCTCTAGCCTATTAATGTAAACAGATATTGTGATTTCCAAATTTAGCTGCGATAAGTACCTACACTTAGAACATAGGTATTATAACAGAGACATGTTATTCTAAAGGTGAACCGCACTAACGTATATATTCTATAAGGAAACCATGTAACTAATTTTCCATCTGCAATAAATTTATTAAAAATTGTATGTACTTAATGGTTTAACTAGTGGAGATGCAGACTTCTTAAAAAACAGGAGGGATTTTGTAGATTGTAAGTAACAGTAATAGGGTTTCCAACAATCCAACAATTTGTTGTATTGTAAAAAATGAATTGTATATTTTTATTTGCGTTCAACATTTAATGACAAAATAAAAATTAATTTTTTAATAACGTGTGTATCTCCTACGTGCCCTAATGACTGCAGTCATTCATCTTTCCATACTTCTGATGACGTTGTCGATCATTGAGGCAAATTCTCCCATATTTGATGTAGAGCATCGCAAATTTCAGCTACACTTTGCACAGCCGGAATTCTTGATCTTAGTCGCAGATGTGTCCCAGAGCATGTCCCAGATATGTTCTATGGGATTCATGTCCGGCGAACACGCAGGCCAATTCATTGTCGGTATTTCCACTTCGTTTAAGAAGTTAGTTACACAACGAGCCACGTGTGGACGAGCGTAATCATGCATTAAAGAAATTGTCTCCAATGTATGATGAGAAAGGGACCACAATATCTTGCAGAATATCTGTTATGTATCTGTCTGCATTTAGAGCGCCGCTAAACTGTTTATTTTGTTCTTCTGGACGTCGATACAATCTTTCCCTACCATCAATTGAATTTATGAGAAAACGGCTCTCATCCGTGAACAAAACTTGACCCCACTGAACATCCGTCCCATTTTGGTGTTCTCGAGCAAACTGTAATCGCGCTACTCGATGGTGTCTCTGAAATTTTGGGGCTTTTTTGGTCCTATACGACTTTGAACCAATCTCTTTGAGTCTTCTCCTAACTGTACGCTCATTTATTCTGGTCCCACACACTTCATTCAGTTCGTTCTTTGTTTGAACTGTCCGCCTATTCTGTTTGCAACGCTATGAAACGGTCATCCATAGCCGTTGTTGAACGTTTTCTGCCTTGATCTCGTCTTCTCGTATACTCCCCAATTTGCCTTCACCGTATAACATTACGATAGATGGTTGATTTTGATTTACGAAACATATTAGCAACATCACTGTAAGATCGATCATTATCAATTATTGCTGCAGCTCTAGCGACATCGGTTAAACTTAAATCGCCCATTATTGACACCAATTTAGATTAAAATTAATGGATAACAATCTGAGAAATTTTCTCAGGTATGCGGCCAATAATAATTTGGGTCAATAATTGTGACTACTTTTATTAACTACTATAACTATATATCGTTGAAATCAGCCAAAAAGCCACGGGCAAGCAATATGGATAAGGACATTATTGTATTTTATTGGATAAAACAGTAGATGACACTTAGTTGATCTGTATCTGATTTAAAATTTACAGTATTTTTAAATTTATTTATATTTGCCATTTCAAGGAAAAGCCTGTTCCTATAGTTGTTGTCGAAAAAATAATAATAAAAATAAAAAAATAAAAAAATTGTTATTAAACAATCGCAAACTAAAGTTAAACAATTAATAATGAAAACACCAGAAAATTAAAACTTTACAAACAAGTGTATTAAATGAACTGCACCAACTAACTCCTGTTAACACGTAAACTGTAACTTTGACAAATTCGATAAAAATGTGTCAAATAAACAAAACATTGTAGTTAGTTACACAGTCATAGCTATATATACATAGTGCATGCAAATAAAAACCAAGCATTTTGTAATATTTATCTCCGTTCCTTTAAATTTGCCGGTGTGTGTACATATTAATTTCCTTATTTTCAATAAAGTTCGACAACATACATATATTATTTACATATTACCGAGACATTCTACTTTTGATCTTGCTTCTAAAATAATTCCTTTTTCAATCATTTTATTTTTGTAAACAAGTTAACAGCTCCAAACTATTATAAACTATTACATTTCCAAAAAATGCATGCATTTGATTTAAAATTTTAGATAAATACTCAGGAAAGTATATTGCATCATATGTTGTATTATAAACTTTACAAAATAAGACCAAATGCTGAGAAAAAAAAACAGACCTTTTATTTGGAAATCTTTTAGTTGTATGGCATTGTGCATCCAAATTAGGGGCAATATGTACTACCATATAACTAAAACTTTGAATAATAATTTTACACCATAAAATACTTCTACCTTCAAAATTGAAATTATTGCATGAATCAGTCAACATATAACCATTTCCAACAACCTTTAGGATCATCTTATTTACGTTTAATTTCCAACAATTTGCAGATTCTATTAAATTATTACCGTTTTCAAGAATAAAATTCTTATGAATCCGCTAACAACTTAAATAACTAAAATACACATATTCTCTTATTAACACAAAGCTTCCTCATAACAGCCATTCTCGGTGACATGAATATAATCTTCCCCACTTCACTACTACTAGCTCTAAGCAGCAGCTATTTCGCCCATTTTGTCTACATATATTCAACTATTATGAAGCCAAATAGAACCACAATCTTTCTCTACAGTTCTCCGCACTACACACCACCCATACGTATTACAAACATTTACATATTTGACGATCATTTGAAAGTCCAATCAGCCCAGCATGGAGCGCATTACATAAACACAATTAAAACGCAGATAAAGCTGGCGCATTACAATATCCCGGCATACTTATTACTATTTTAAATTTCAAATAACAGTAATGAGCTTTATACAGCGACTCATAAGCGAGAAATGTGTGTACGAGTACGTGTGCATGTACGTAGTGAAATTTACAAAATGTTCGTGGGCGAAATGGAGACAGAAATTAGCGTTCGTATTCAGTTACATGAATACGTAGCAGCAACATACGACATGTTATTGGATGGACGCTGTTGTAAATAACGCTTAATCTGGTAATATTGTGGAATTTATATTTCAAAATTGGCTAAAAATGTTCAATTTTGCCACTAATGTGGCTAGCAATGAATTGAAAATTAAGTCCCTTCGTTTTAGCTTCGAATGCATATACTACAGTCGGTAATACAATTCTCGATAGATGATTTACTTCCATTATTTTGACAGTATTAACTTAACCTTTCCTTTTGCACAAGATAATGCAATTGAATAAAAGTTATATTTACAAATCAAAATGAAAAGTAAACTCGCTAATAAGTACCTTTACATGATATCGAAGGGTTCCACGGGCCAAGTCTCTATTATGAAGACTTCCAGGTTTTGATCGTGTCACGATAGTATATTATATACAATACAAAAATGAACTAAAACAAGTGCACACAAATACAAAATATACTAGCTTGACGTTTTTTTGACTTGCTCAGGAGTAATCAGTAAATATGGCATGCCAGAAGGTTACGATAACTGGACGTATTAACCACGTTAGGGGAAAAACCTTCGGATGGGAAAAAGCCGCTAACTCGATGTGTTAACGGTGCTAGGGGCAAAAGCCTTCTGGTTGGTCTGGAGTGTCGAAAGGGTTGCATTAACATTTGGAGTTATTCAAGTGTTAATCACGCAAGAGACAAAAAACTTGCTATTATACTGTAACGTAAAACAGAAAAAGGTCAATGTGTGCAAAATACAAGCACGTTCATCCACACAAAATTCTTTGCTGTTGCCAATTTTTAAGAAATATCCAGCATGTTGACAATAAAGTTGTCGTCATTAATGATGAAAATATTTTCAATTTTTCTGTTTGGAAGTTCTTAGTACCGTTGATTTTTACACCTAAAATGAATCCTACCTTTACTCCAAAGGCTGCTTGCATTGGTTGACTTAAAAAATCTTCATCTTTTGAAGAGAATTAGCTTCAAGCCATTAGTCTCGACAAAAAATGCAGATGTTAGAAGCGCACTATATACCTTTTTATGTGTGGTGGGTGGTTAGTTGCTGTAATTGCCGCGAAATGGATCAGACACAACAGAATGGTTGAAAGATTTAAAATGGATATAAGTTAAGCAATGGTTTCCCAAAAATGCCTTAATAAGTAGAACGTAAATGTTGCCAACATCTTATGTGCATAAGTCATCAAACCTAATTTGGGCTATGCAATGGTACTTAAGTCATATTTAGGCAATTTAAATCGCTTACCACCACAACTCAAACAATTTGTACATGTATATTCTAAAACAGTAGTTTTTGCTTTTGAGAAAACTTTCACCATAGGTACCAAAAAAAGTATGGAAAGATTTTCAGAACCGTTTCGCAATTACTTTACACTTATCACGCTTTGATTTTGAGAAAAAAAAACAATTTCAACTTCAAACATTCCTGGTCCTAGAAATTAGTGGGCAAATAATGTGCAGTATTGAAATTATGGTTATATCAATACTATTTCTATGCCCCTAAGTTCTATCCTTCTACTCTCTAATGCATGATGCAAATTAATATAATATACTAATTAATTTTCATTTAAATAGGTTACAAGTGCGTAAAGGGGTACATACATATGTATTTACGTTTGTAAACTGTATCTTAACTTGTGTGACACTATTTATTGTTACGAAAACGCAGAAATACGAGCAATGCTTGTTTTATATATTTTACTAAATTCAATCAAGTAGAATTTATTCTATGATAGATGTTCTCTATTACACATGTCCTGATAACTTGTATGCCAATGTATGTAACAATGCAGTATTATGACCTCATTGACTATCAGTTTGTATAGTTTCTTATTGTCAACTTATCTAATACAGAGAAAACTGTCTTGAAGTGATCGAAGCTGTTTATACATGGTCTATAGTCGATAGATCATAACTCTAAACTAACGGTTGTGAAAAACAAGTATTATAAGGGCTTTACTAGGTATTTCAAAAACAAACAATTCTACATATCTACATAAGTATCTTGGAATTACTAACATAAGAGTAAAATATGTGAATGTGCAAGACTAGTACAGTCGCATGCAATGATAATATCCCTCACGAGAGCGCACATTTATAAAACCGTCTAAATTTCATCTGAAATTAAGGCAATGCTGTCAGCTATTAGTGAGAAATTCCTAATAAAGCAATTTTTCTTACAATAACTTTTATTAAGAGTATTTATGAAGAAAAAGCATTTCCGAAATATTAAGATTCAATTATAAACTGCTGAACACGCTTCTTCATCTTTCAAACACTAGATACCGAGCAAACGTTAAAGAAATATTTAAAACAGAGAGATATCAAAAAAATTACAGATAAATGCAATAAATCTTACATTAGCAATAGAGAATGTAGCATTTACTTATATTGACACAGATTTTACTTTTCGATACAACGAAGAACAAACGAATAAATCAAATTGATCAGCTGCCATCAACAAGATTGTACAAGAAAAAATACTCGTATGCGAGCCATTATCGGAACCCGCCTTTCTAACATACCCGAGGTGAAAACGTACCCACATGAAGAGACGGTATATTGCTCAAGTAAAGGGGACATGAATACATCGAACACCGAGCCTCTACCATTACGTTTGTAGGATTAATCGTCAACATGACAATAATAAATAACAAAGATAACGTTGACTTTGAATCATATGCATGCTATGCGAGTTACTGAACACGCACGGGAAATATATGTATTTCTGTGGGTGGAAAGGGCTAATGTTCGTATTAGATTTGAAAATAACTTATTTGCTTTTGAACAGATGCTACTTATAAGAAATAGTAATTGATTACCTCCTTTTGGTTAAAACTATTTAGCTATAAATATGTATGTCCACTGCTTGCAAAAGTTTAGTAACCACATAATAAGATCCAATTTGCATAATTATTCGCCAACTTTTTTAAATTAAGATAACGTTCATTTTATGCAAATATGGCTACGTATACAGAAATTCAACATGCCGTGCGATTCGGTAGCAAGTAGGTCGTTGCTCATATAATGAAGTTGTCGAACACATTCCTCTGTTAGAGAAACCTGTATAATGGGACACGCACGTAATGCACTAGCAATTTATTACTAAATGACTTAATAAATTGTCGACTTAATAGGAAAGTCAAATATTATCAAGCCCTGCCGTAATCGACGACATAAATCACATTGTTTTTTTTTATTTTAGAATTATTATATTGACGGAAAACAAACTTCTGCAGAAGGTTTTAACACTACATTTGCTAAGAGAACAAATCTGATGAATTTATTTTTATTTATTATTTATTTATTAATAACATTTGAAAATTCAGATGTAAAGTACTTCCCAAACATAATATTTTAAAGATGTATGTATGTAGGTCTCCTAAAATGTCAAAATATACCCATATTTAAATATGGGCTTACAGGACTCGTACTGCCTAAGACCAAATGTCAATCTTATCAATATTTTATACAATCAAGGTCCGGAAAGATTCGATGCACGTTTCCGCAGAGAATTATTACATAGATCTTATAACAGGAGTTACTATTACTATTCCTTATAATTTTGTGTGTAGTAGCGTGTAATTGTTTCATGTTGTGAATTCTGGTAAAGGCCAGCTTCTTATGGCTTAACATCCATTGTTTAATAAAACAACATTAACATACCGTTCAACAACTTCATTGAAGCTCTTGAACAAAAGATATAATCGAAGCATAAAGGATGTCATATCGTCCTTGTAGCACGTCTTGCTAGATCAGTAACCTGGTTGAGGTACTATTCGCTGTTGGGACATAATTAACACAACATTATTTACGGCGAGGTAGTTGTAACAAAGCTATGACAACACATTCAGGCACACAATTTATTCAGTAAGAGCTGCTGTGGTAATAAGCAGTAACAGCTTAGAAAGCCAATGCAACTGCACTTACTACAACAAAAAAGTAAAGTACAAATTACACGTTCATATCGTTTATATTTTTATTTCTCATGCCATTATTATTGCATACTTTATTATGCAGCTGTTATATAATAAAAACAGTACCTAAAGTAAGTACTGTTACTATACAAGATAGTGATAGGTGTAGCAGGAACAAAGTAAAAAAATTGAATTTGTGAGTAAAATAACCTAAAACTGTTATTAATTTAAATGTAATAGAAACATAATACAGGAAAGAAAGAAATTTGCGCGCTAATCTTACATCTGAATTTTTTAAGGAGGTAGCTATCGTATGAACAGATGCCAGACCAGTTAACAGGTTCAAATAGAAAATGGTATATATGGCACCATATCCAAGGTACTTCAATAAAAATAACTAAAATGATAGAAAATATATCAAAGAAAAGAAATCAAAGGACACAATTCAGAAAATTAAGTTTCAGTCCAAATATGATTGAATAAGAATAAGTTCTTCCGCAGAATAAGGTGAACAAACCAACGTAGTAGTAGTATCTAAAAATAAGAACACTCCAACGTATATCAAATTTATCATCGAACACCAAGGAAAATCAGATTTGGTTGGGAATAGTTGCTCTCGAAAGCTATCGTTTTTTTTTTACAAATAGAGGGCACAATGTACATCTGTACACTCACTTACTGCAAACTGTTCTTGCTCCCATCTCGGACCAAATCATCATATTGAAACAGAGAATTGTTTATTTATTTATTCATATAGTCTCGCTGCCAATCCATATGAAAAGTAGATTATGACGTAAAGAAGTACATTAGTAAATACCACTACTAATTAAATTTACAAAGCAATTGAATAAGTATAAATTTCCATTCTATGAGAGCCATGTCAACATGCCAATCGTAATCAGGTTGATAACTCGGCTTCCACTATTTCTTTATTGTGTGATATCAAATGTACACATTTTGCATTTATCGAACATGCTAAGTACACATAAACAATTATAAAATAAATATAAATGTCTGTGTTTACAATGTTTATAAAAATCTAATGACAATATTTCCATATTTCTTATACTTTGCTAAATAATAGTTTCCAATTTTATCTTAACCTAGAAAAAATAAGTCTAATATGAAAGCAATATAAAAATTTGTAAGTAAAACTTTCAAAATAATACTGAGCTGTTTGGTTTTAGGTAATGAATTAAATGTAAAAGATATTTTATAAATGAAATCCACAAATGGTTCAATTCACTATATTGATACTAGGTTCAAATTTTACAACAAAATTACTTAATACTACCCACCCTTACATTGATAATTTGGATGTATGTTGCGTGTGTGTGTATGTGTGCCAAAGTGCTTGATGATTCCCTGCTACACCTATCACTATCTTGTACCTTCTTTCTTCATGTAGACGATAAACTAACCACAGCTAGATGGCTGTGGTTAGCTGTTTCGGGTTTTCTGCTTAAAATCTTCAGTATTGACGTAAAATACCAAAAATACAATTTAACAGCTTCTAATATGTCGTGATGTTATAATGTTGAGATTACTTTGCCAGGATACGACTTCTCGTTGCTTCAAATTCGTTTTCAATCAAAAACACAAGAAATAAGAATTTCAGATGCGATGACGATACATAGTAAATTCGAATGATGAAAACATATGTTATGTGAATGATACAAAGTCATATAACAATACATTAAAATATACTTTACTCAAAAAACAACTGAGAAGACAGTATAAATTTATTTAAAAAGTACAGATCACAATTTAACATTGCAAATACGACAATTAATGCCCTCGAATCCAATGGCTTATAATCTCCTGTATTCTTTCTCTTGCCGCAACCACAGAACCTGGATCAGCTGCATTACTAGCTCTTAAGTCCAAATGATGTGCAGCATTAGTTAACAACATAGCATAGGCCGATGATGCAGATTTCAAAAATCCACCACCAGACCAGGGATCTAACAATCCATTTGTAAAAATAACATTTGTGTATAAGGCATCCCTCCCTCCATATTCAAGAATTGCTAAATCATCCCTATTAATACGAATTCCATATCTTTTATAACACGAATCGACATATTTATCAAAATCCCATGTAGATGCTTCGTACATACTGTTATCTTTAGTACACATGGGCATTATCATTTCTGTGCAAGCCTAAAATTAAAAGTAGGTATTAATAATTAGGTAAATCATTAAAATATAATAATAACTTGATAGTTCCAAAGATATTCTCCAAAATCATTAGTCGATGAATTAATGTTGATACATTTTATTTGCCCAGTATAATTTGTATAAAGTAATAAAGCATCTGAAAGCAAGTCTAATACTGGCTTTCCTGACTTTCCCATACGACTACAAAATTCTCTAACAGGATACGCTGGTAATGGTGCTAGAAAATTAGCTGGGTATGGATAATTTATCATAGCCAAGTTACTATAAACATCGGTTAACCAATCAGTTAATTTTTCAACATCGTCCGTTGACGTTAGATTTTTACAAAGTTTCAAAGTTCTTGACAGTTTAATTTTTCCATCGTTTGTAGCAGTTGTGTCTCTATAAAATAAAAGTATCCTTATGTATGTATACTAAATCGAAATGCAATTCTTATTATTTTACCTTATTTCTTTCCATGTTTTTTTAATGTTGTGCACACAACTTTCATTGTACGAAGAACTGAAGACGCTTACTAAAATCTCGTTGAATTTACTGCACTTTGTTAGACCTGGAAATTGAAATATTGGTGCTGAAGAGGCCAAAGCACCTTGCACACTTCCAGGATATTTCATTCGCATCCATGCAGCCAACATACCACCATACGACCCACCAAATGCTATAACAGGATTTCTAGCACTTTGATTATTCTTTTTCAACCTTTTTTGAAGATCGGCTATCAAATAAGCAAAATCAGCTAATGCTTGAGTGGAAGTTAAGTACCCCAAATGAGCTGGATCGGACTTATTTCCATATGGTAAAGAATTACCATAATATCTATAAAACAAAGTGAACATATACATAGAAAGCTAATTAACATAATACTTAAACATCACAAAATACCTATGTTCGGCAAACACGATATAGGCATTGAAGCTAGGTGCAATTTCCCACATAAATCCAGTGTTCTGCGCAAACGTTTCAATTGGACCTTCATTTCCAGTGTAGAAAAATATAGGACCACTGTTTCCCCAATAGGTGTCGTTCACTAAATATTTCAATTTGAAAGTTTCATTCTTGGCGAAACTGAAAGTAGAAAAGTCTAGTAGAAATATGCCGAAATAAGTATTAGGAATAGGCTAAAATCTCTTTTAATCGATGATATTAGTCTTATATTCTTTATATATATATATATTCTTATATTCTTCTTAAAACCCACCTTACGAAAACAAATTTTAGAATGACAAAATAAGATCCAAATACTGAATGTTATCAACAAAGCCTGATTTATTGCCCTGACTAATAAAAACAAGTGTTAAGGTGCCTAGAGACTAAGTAAACATCAATGCAAATTTTACAATATGAAACATATCCGCATTATTATTGTTCTACAGTACCCCTGATACCTCTGATGGTTGAAAAATGTGTCAAGAACTTTTAATTGCCTCGTACCGTGTACGAAGCCTGCGTTTTTGTTTTTATCTAAGAAAATACTTATTTTCTGATGTTTTGAGTTTTTTACAGTCCCAATAAGTTTTTAAAATGCATAACTCTGTTATTTACTCAGACTTAAATTGTAAATACTTTCTAGTATAGGAAAATTTGACTATCGTAAATGAAATATTATATATTTTTATTATAGTTGTTCAATGAGGCTTTATTGAAATTTAGCATTTTGCTGCTGCATAAGCTAGGTTCCAGACCACATTGCGGCAATTTTTTCTTCAGTTTTTTTTCTGTGTAATTAAATAATAGGCAATTTCGTCTACAACTACGTGAATGTTGATTTGTAGGTCACCACTTCCCTGGTAATTACCTGAGTATACTATATGCTTAACTAAACTTTAACGGAAGAAGTGTAGTAGTGTTAAAATTTGATAACCACAAAATCATCATTTCAGGAAATTATGCAATCGTGCCATAACAACATAACACTGACGTTGTCATCTCGTAGATATTACCCTGCTTGGCTGAGCTGGTTACCGTAGTCTCGACTAAATTCAAAACGGAACAGTAAAGGAAATACGAGGCATGTTTTTAAAGTAAGTACCGTTTCAATATATTTAAAAAAGTAGGGAACTTTTTATAACAATTTTATTTTTATATGAAAGCCTGTACATACTTTAACCTACTTTTCCATATAATTTCCGCCATTATTGAGAAAGTGTCTGAGATAACGAAGAGATCGTGCAGTGCCTGTTCTCTTTCACGTTTTTGTCAACTTGTTGCGTCAAATCGTCAGTAATGACAGAGGATCGCCCCGCTCGTTCCTCGTAAATTATTCATTATATATTACATTATTCCGGCCATCTTTAAAAGCTCTAACCCACTTCATTAACCCATTCCACCACTCATAATGTTATCTTCATAAACTTCACAGATTTGGCGATGAATTTCAGCTGCTTTCACGCCTTTAGGGCTAAGAATGCAGATAACAGCGCGTATTTCACAGTAGGCAGGATTCTCAATCGGCAGAGACATTTTAAATACTCACAAAAGAGTGTAAACACGGTCGGTTGTTGCCGTAATGGCGTCTTTAGCTTGTCAACAGATGAAGGATAACAATGTGTATGCGCAAACTGCCGATCGCAGAGCTGCAGCAGTGGAATTTCGAAAGGGTACTTACTTTAAAAACACGCCTCGTATCTATAGTACTACCCTATAGTAATAGCTTTTTGATACCGATACCCAGATATCGATACCAAACAATAGATATACGTTCGTACGATACATATTGTTAGTCCAACCCTAACGTTTACCTTTAACAGTTTCCACATCTCTATTTTCATTTTTTTTTGGTCGAATCTTGAACCAAAACTTTGTCAGACGAAGAGGATAGTTGCCTCTTTGAAGAATTGTTACGTCCCTAAATGCGACAGTTCTGCTGATTAATGTAACCGCCAAAGTGCAATATCTTTGATCGCTGAATATGATTTATTTATAAAAGTCGGCATTCATTATTGTAGTTTGCTCCGAGATCCCGAGACCACATGCCGACATATAATATGTGATTCATGTGCTTTTCAACTACTACATTCCACTTGTAGCGTTTTAATATCCAAAACTGAATTAATCCATTTAAATTTTTCGATTAGATTCCTGATTGCAATAGCGCTAGATATATAACTGATTTTGACCAAAAACAGATAGAAGACAACGAATTCTGTTCGGCACAGAACCTGTACTGTTATAATAACTTTGGACAATATTTGTGTTCTTCCAGGTAGAAACAGGATACCATAATTTTTACAGAGGTCTCTAAATATTTTCAAATTACGCATGAAACGTAATTTTTTGGCATACACATAAATGTCAGTCATATGTGACGTTTCAAGACACTGCACTGACTATTAGATGGAGTTCTGTACAAAGTAGAATTAAAATCGTTCCTAAAAATATTAGCGAGTTTTGTATGTACAGTATCTTATCAATGCGTTATTTCTTTGTGTAAATTAGTAAAATAACGTAATAAATCATTGAATTGTAAATGATATTCAAAAGAAATGTCACTGTCAATGAATTTTTACTAATCGTGTCGTTCAGAAAGAAATTAAATTGAAATGTAAGTTTGTATTTATAAATCAATACGTATATGTTAGTGTATGTATACAATGGCATTATAATGTAGTTATTTTAAAATTATCTAACTTTTTATCGTGTATTATACATCGTCCGCAAATAAACAAAACCATTTCCTCTTCACCAAATTAACAGAATAACAGATATTTGTGCGTATATTTTAAACATATCGTTATTTGCAATTAAACTATAGAGTTAACCAATGAAAATTAAGTCTTTTTAACATAAAAATTTCTTGTAATATAAATTTTAATCTATTCCTCCAAATTTTACCTACAAATTAATAAACACAATACATACCTAAAATGATCAACAGGTACTTCAATATATTTTGTAGCATAAACATAGTCCCCTCGAACACAAACTACAATAGCTAACAACAAACACAATACCGTAATAACCTTCATTCCAGCATCAGTAATACATCACATACAAACCGACCAGAACGGAATGAGTTATCATGACTCTTGAACTACTATGATAAGTGCTAACAGAGAAAAAAAAACCGCTGTAGTCCCAAAGACCAATTATTTACTTTAAGATAGTCGTCTGTTGTTTAGAAATGCCATTCCAAATAGAAGTTAATCAAGTAATGAAAAGTCTGAATTCAGGAGCAAAATATTTTTATTTTAAATTTAACAATTACGTTTGTATTAATAAGACTGATTTCGGATATGAGGGACATCTATTGGCGAATGGTTAAAGTGCATACTGCAGAATTCAACAAGAAAGATAGATGTATATACGGTAATTGAGTTGAGACAAGATATTCCAGACTGCCTTTGTGTCATCTAGATTTAGTAGGATGCAGACAGAATCTTTAGGAAGTCAATGTTTGATACACTAAAGTTCAAATTAATTATTGACAAAATCTGATAGCCTAAATATGTCGCTTAGAGGTGATTTTTGTTAAGTAATATATCATAGTTAATAACGTCAATTGCGAGTAATTGTTTATATTTACTTTTAATATTTATAAGGTTACAGTGAAAACTATTCTTCACACACATATACATATATAATAAAACACTCTAAACTAACACGATCTATTCTAAAGAATAATTCTTCTCCATTTCAACATTTTCCGCAGCGAAAGATCCATATTTCTTCACTCGTCTTTTTTCTACTTCTTCCTTACCAAATATATCTTTTCTACGGAGAACAATTTGCGCAAATCGACGCATATTTCCTCTTCCTCCGACAGTTGCATCCCAATCGCCACCTCGGCGTTAGCGGTTCATCCATTATGTTTATCCTTCATCTGGCTCTCGCACCGTCTCCAATAAATCAAGGAGGCAGCTCGCTGGCAGTTTGCAATAAACTACGCGGTACAAACTCAAATTTACGAGCACTCTCGCGGAAAGTGTTAAAGAATTATGCTCGGGCAGTAAATGAGATGTATCTGCGAACGTATACGTACATATACGTGTCATTCGGGGTTCTTCCGGCAGTCAATCTCCTACCGCCCTTGCCAACTACTCTAAACTCATCTATCAGCTTCTACTATATTCATATCTGAAAATACATAGAAAAGTTGGATATCTACTAAGTGGATAGAACGCTACATCATAATGTAGTTTTCTGTAAACTAAATTACACACCCTTCTCTCTACTGCTACAGACAGAAAGGAGTTGAACACTATTTATGCTTCTTTGTTGGATGTCTATCGCCAAAATATAACTGTCAAGATTTACTGTCGATATGAAATATATTCAGATAAGAAAATACGAAAAATAAACCAAAAGAAAACCGTAAGCTGTAATAAAAAATGCAACCAAATTGAATTTGTGAATTAAATTCGCACCAGCGAAAAGTTAAGGCTCTACCGTCAAATCTCAGGGGGTTCGAAAAAATGTGCCTATAGTTTGTGTAAACAAACCAGCAAGAGCAATCGTTCTCTGGTAGTAGCAGTTTCAGAGATTCAGAGATCGTTTTTCGGGATCAACTACTCTACTCTACTAATCTCAAAATAATTTTAGTATATCCAGGGTGTTTAGTTTTGGCTAAACGTTGTAAAATTTTCTTTTTTTAAATAGAACACCTATATATTATTTTTAGATTCCTCCTTATAAATTAAGATAGTTTTGTCTGACTAACCTACTATTAAAAATTAACCGTTTCCGAGATATTTCAATTTTAACGGGTCGATGGCCGCAGTGGTTAGGCGGCTGACTATCGTTGTGGGAGGACGATAGGTGCCGGGGTTCAATTCTCTGGAGGGACGGTGACATTTTTTCAGAGAGTTTTATCCCGGATCGACTTGCCATTCGCTGTTGGGAGCAAAGTAATTAACAGCGCGGCATCATAAAAGGCGATATGATGCTGTCACAAAGCCATTGAACACAACTTACACACACAAACTACACCGCGAGAGTTGCAGTGATAGCCAGACAAGCGATACAGCTTACGGAGTCACTGCAACTAAGCACCCACCACACATAAAAAAAGAGAGAAAAAAGATCATTTTCATAGTTGTCTTTGAAAATTAATTCCGTCTGCACTAATATTTGTTTTGCTACGATTCTTTGGCATAATTATGACAATAACGAATGTTAAACAATCCAGCCCAAATATCTTCACTATAGTATACAGGGCGTTCCAAAATTGAAAATTAATCACTGTATTTTGAATATGGTAAAACTCGTTTTTTTTTCAAATGGAACACCCTGTATATTTTTATACCATTTAATAGTGCTTCAAGTTCCCTTTCAATTGCTTATAATTTTCCCTATAGCTAAAGTTATTACTTTTTGAGATATAGGTAATTTACTACAAAATACATAAACTTTTAAGTTCCTTTTAATTGTAAGATGAAGTCAACAGTACTGTGGCAACTCTAGTAATAGGTAGATATAAAGCGATTTCTACTTTGACAAAAACAAAAATAAAAGATGTGGACAATTAAAAAAACTTTCTATTGAAAATTGTACAATACCGGAAGAAATATTTATTATTAATCATAGCTAGAAATTTAAATGAATAGTAATCTATGCTTATAACAGTTTATTAAGGAACTGACAAATTCTGCAATTTGGCGTTCACTTACATTTTTTCCGCAGTATTGTTGTATTGAATTAAGTTTTTAGTGTTTCTATTGTTGCTTGCTGTTATTGTTGGTTGCTTATTGATTAATTGTTATATGTTTTTATAAGTTTTAAAATTTGAAATATGAATGATTCAAAAGTTGATAAATATATGGCTTTTATCCTTGGCGAGAGTAACCGAAATTGTTTATTGGCGAGCAAACTTTATCATCAAAGATATCCAAACCGCAGGTATCCTAAAAAGGCAGCTTTTGAACGATTAACAGCCAGATTTGTAAACTGTGGCTCAGTTAAGTACAAACCACATTTACGCAAAAAAAACTGTTAATACGGATGAAAATGAAGTACGGGTTTTACAGACAGTAGTAGAACATCCCAATATCACCTACGAACACGGGGTAGAATCTCTTATGGCAAAGTTGGGGCAAACATGAGTAGTACATGACTAAGCCCACGAGATGTTGATGAGAGTAGTACGCAGTAAGTGCGCAGGTGCCATCAGGATTCCCAGGAGTCGTTGCACGCTGTTTTGACAGACATCTGTTTACTTGTGTTTACTCACCATTATTGTTTTTGCTGTTATGGGTCGTAGACATCTTTTCATAGTGTTAGTGTGTGATTTGAATGAATAGCTGTATTTCTTTTCGCTGTATCTAATATTTTCATAGCGTTTGGGTAACACAATAACTATTTCCATATCTTGCATGCATGGAACAGAATAAATATCATGCGTATAAAATCCAACTGCATCAGGAGCTGTTACCTTTCGATCATAATAGGCGAATACAATTTTGCAGAGCAGTAATGGAAAACATGAAAGAAGACCGGGAATTTTTGAATAATGTGCTATGGACAGATGAGACTAATTTCTACAATAATGGTTATGTAAACAGACACAACTACCATTATTGTGCAGATATGAATCCACACATAATTTATGAAACTCGTTGCCAAAACAAATGGTCACTTAACGTGTGGGGTAGTATCATTTGCAATACTTTTGTTGGTCCACATTTCTTCGACGGACCTTCACAAGGTGAAAGATAGACATTTTTTTGCTCAACGAACTTGAAATTTGCTAGAAGATGTACCACTTGTTACTAGAAGAAATATGTGGTTCTAACACGACGGTGCTCTCTGCCATAATCATGTGTTGGTACGACAATTATTAACACAAATATACGGCAATAAATGGATTGGAAGGGGTGGACCTATTACTTGGCCAGCTACATCTCCTGATCTTACTCCTTTAGACTTCTTTCTGTGGGGACATATAAAAAAATCTTGTCTACCGATTTCTGTTGCTGACATGAAAGAAAGAATTAGCGTCACTTTTCGAGAAGTAAATCAGGAAACACTTTTACGTGTTAAATTGTTATTTCGGCAGCGGTTAGAGCTGTGTATAAATAATGAAGGTGGCCATTTCGAAGACATTTTATAACCCCTTTATAACTTATGTTTATAACATTTGTTTGTATTTGCATCTCTTTTTTATTTTTGGTAAAAATTGTTTGTAGTTAATAAGCTTTTATTTTTCTATTTCTGTTTTTATTAAAGTAGACATCGTTTTATATGTACCTGTTACTAGAGTTGGCACAGGACTGTTGACTTCATCTTACCATTAAAAGGAACTTAAAAGTTTATGTAAGTTTACCTATATCTCAAAAAGTATTAACTTTAGCTATAGGGAATATCATAAGAAGAATATCATAAGAAAGAACACTTGAAGCACTATTAAATGGCATAAAAAAAACCGAGTTTTACCGTATTAAAAATGCAGTTATTAATTTTAAATTTTGAAACATCCTGTATACTATAGTGACGATATTTGGCATGGATTATTTAACTTAGTCCATTGTCATAATTATGCCAAAGAATCGTTGCAAAACAATTATTAGTACAGACGGAATTAATTTTCAAAGACAACTATGAAAATGATGATTTTTCTCTTAAAATTGAAATATCTCGGAAACGGTTAATTTTTAATACTAGGTCAGTCAGACAAAACTATCTTAATTTATAACGAGAAATCTGAAAATGTAATAATATATAGGGTGTTCTATTTTAAAAAAGAAAATTTTATAACGGTCAGCCAAAACTAAACACCCTGTATACACTAAAATAATTTTATGATATAGAGTAGTTGATTCTGAACAACTTTTACTTTAAAAAAAATTAATTAAACTAATAGGTAAGATATAATAGACCAAGCTCAGATAATTGGCACACCCTGTATATATACGCGGTCAAATAAAGTTGTGATCAATGTAAAATATGACGTCGTTTTGCACATAATAAAAAAATTAAATTGGTGAAGATACTATAGCAATGAAAAGTTTAAATTGAAGTTATTTTACATCACTTAAATAATTATTCCAAAGATGTAGCAAAGTCGCTATCATCTTACTTACTCTCTTATAATGTTATATTACTTAAGTAATATATTATTTAATCCTGTAAAACTAAACGCTTCAATAAATCAGAAACAAAACGCAGAATGTTTTAAATCACTTTCACGAAAGTAAACGAAATTCCAAAGAAAAAATGCAAAAGCGAGGCAACGAGACAGCTATACATTCTTGACAGTCAAAAAGAAAATCTTGCCTCCCATATATTACGAAGCTTTTAGCGCCGTTGACTGTTTCGAAATCAGTTACAATTCACTTTAATGTCGTGCGATTAATCACCTCCTTAAATTCAACGGGACTCTCGTCGGGTATACAAGGCTTTTGAAAAATCGCGCCTTTTTTCACGCGTCCATCGCGAAGAGAAGGATCATTTGTTAGGCGAGGCTGAACACAGCGCGTGTACGTATACGCTTCCTTCTTTCCGTTCCCGTCCCACAATCTCGTCCCAGCCCGTCAAGAAAAGAGAAGAGATCGCTCGCCATAAAGCATCCTCCTCTTACCAGCATGTGAAGGGGGAAGGAAAAACATGATCCGGGTAAAATGTGTTCCAATTTTCGAATAGACGAATGGGACGCGCACACACCGAAAGACGGGCATTTGTCTTCATCGTGTAAATCAGTGCCGAACGGGCGAACACAAACTCGAAACGGTTCGCGAGAGAGTAAAACGGGTCGACAAGATGGAAAGATCGGCTGACAGAACGCCAGAGTGATGAGCCCATAACTCTTCCTCAGCGATCTTCTTTCCTATATACCTACTCTACTTCTGTAACAACTGCTTTTCAGTGGCGTCCTGTGAACATTATTAAAATTCAATAGATTATGAACCAACTTTCTAATTGTTTTCTGTCAATTATATAATTACATCGGTTTATCAATAGTATACACTTAACGTAGTTGTACAAAAGAACGAATTTGCTGGCGTTGAGAGAAAGTATGAACCTCGGCTCCGGAGTAAAATATTTTACTGCTATTGCATAAACTGCTTACGTAACATCCTTATTCTACCTGACAAAATTAAGCAAAAATAAACTGACTAGGTTTTACAACACTAAACTCTTTCTATTTCATTTTCGCCATATCAAGTATATATATATTGCAACAGAAGCGATTTTTTTTAGTGTAATAGAAGTAAAATATTTAACTCCGAAGGGAAGCCTCCTCTAACGGAGAGTCGCCTGGGAACACTATTTTTATCAGTATAGGTAGTGTCTTGCCATGAGATTTACCTACAGACGCAGGCGATCATCTGAGGGAATCTCGATGGATGGGGTGGAGCTTCCATGGAGTTCCACCACCAGGTTAATTTTGGACCAGAAACTAACCTGGAAGCCACATACCCAGCACTTGAAGGAGAGATTCTTCACCGTCAGGAACGTGCTGATTCCACTTCTGGGGAGGGAAAGCAAACTCAACCAGCGAAACAAATTTTTATTGTATAAGACAACACTTACGCCCATATTATCTTATAGCTCCCTGGTCTGGGCGACGATATCAAAACCAAATATTAACCAACTAGAGATATTGCCAAATAAAACCCTGCACATCATACATATGTAATATGTATGTATGGACTTGGAAACTCCGAGTCTCCAGGACCACCTCAAATACACGGCGCGTTCTGTTCGAAACAGAGTGATGTAGACAACTACTCCTCTGTTGCAGATGGTTCTTGAACCCCAGGATCGCCCGCCGCCCAAGTTTGGGAACGCCATTCACTGCAGGTTCGTATTGCTCATGCCTAAACTTTTTCAACATCGAGTTTCTCGCATTCAACCCACATGATGAGCATGTAGTCGCTCTCACAAATCTCTTCTTACACCTGAGCTCAGCAAAATTCCCCTTGCTGGGTCTGTGTATTAACCACTGATGATCAATAAATTTCATACCACAGGCATGAAAGGCCTGACATTACGAATAAAAAAAGATCTAACGACGAAAAATCCGATCTTGACAATAGTGATAGAAGCTCCAAGAGATGCATTCAAGAAGATACTATGCAAGATGCATTCCAAATCTATACATGAAAAATATTTATCTCGCACATACTTTTATTTCATACTTATGCGAAAGTGACAAAAAATTACAAATGCTCAAGGCCTATTAGGTTGAATACGTCATAAAGCGGAAATTCGTCAAGCTCCTGCATCTGCAAACGAAAGATTGCAATCAAACCAAAATGTCTAAAACAATACCAACAATGTCACAATATCTTATAAAAAAATATTATAAATACAAAACCTTAGTAAGGTTGCCATACCTTTGCCTCTGCATGGGGAAGGCAAATGAATTGATTAACTAATAATACGTTCAAAAAAGTATTGTTTACACCTTCAATCAACAATGCTGAATGAAATAATTCTTCATTTGATTTCTCCTCCTCATAAGCCGCCACTGGTTCGTCGTTCCTCGACGTCGTCGTACCATCCTCCTTTTCGCTCACTCTTTCTCCTTTTCAGGGGTGTTATCCATCTTCTCGTTCATGCTTTCCGTACACCCAAGACATCGCTGAAAAATAACCGGAGCGCTCTCAAGTCAGCACGGCAGGCAATAGATAGTATATGCCGTTGATGCGAGTTGGGGCGGTTTCCGGACAGGATCTTTTTCTTTTCGCTTTCGAGTCTCGCATCAGCTGCGCCACGAGAAGGATATCCACCTATTTCGCTTACGTATGAAGTCGCTGTGAGTGAGGTCGGTAGCATCCTGGCGATCATTAGTTTTTGTTAGAGTACAAAAGAAAAATGGGCGGTGGTCTTAAATTGATGACCCACCATTTGTTCTTTCTTGAAATATTAACGACAGCAGTAGATAATAGTACCAATACATCTGAACAGTTAAAATCTAATCATTCCTAAGTGGTCCTTTTAGTGTGAGTTGTGGTATATATGTTCAAAGGAAACAATGAATCTTTTTTACATACATAATGATGCTTATTCGAGATGTCTTTGTAAAGTTGATGTCGCAGATTTACTGTATTTGGTATCCATACGTTTCTAAATTCTGGACTCGTGTGCTATTATTATGTTGTTTTTGTATCAGATTCCTTTTGTCAAACTCATCCTTTGCTCTGAAGTTCATCTAATTTAAAGATGATGCAAAATTACTTTTGAATATCTGTGTAACGTGTAGCAGACTATTGTTGTACATCTTTAATTCTGATGGTTAACAATAACGATAACTACTACAATACTTAATTAATTAAATCGGGACACGGAGGGTTCATGGTAGTGGCCAAAGAAATTCACTACCAGAACAAATCCATCGATGTATGTAATTGCATATTTTGTTTCACATTAAAAGGTATGCCATCCAAAATATCAGCTAAATCGTTTTGTAAGAAATGCAAATATTCTTCTCCATTTAGTTTCCGGAAAAAATAGGCCCTTTAAAAAATTGTCGGTAACATACATAGTACCAAATATTTGTCGAAAACTCGTGTTGGAAATATCTTTCTCTGAGTAAAAATAGATTTTCCAAAGCATTATGATGGTTATACAAGTAACTATTAGTTATAAATTTTGCGTCTTGTAAAAGTTGCATCGTCGATAAATAATATGGTTTCTTTTTACTTAGTAAATTTTAACAAAATTCTGATCTGACTTCTGGTAAAATGATAGGGAAATAACTTTTCTGCATAGGCGATTTTCTAGACGGATGATTTCCGAACTTCCGTAAAAGTTTTCAGGCGCATAAAGTTTAATTCAGAATTTTCTGCCATTCTAATCAAGACCTCTTCTTCTTCTTCGATCGTGACAGTTTTGCGTCGTTCACCAGGACTTTTGTTATAAAACGAACGTGTTTCACAAGATTAAATAGTCTAATGTTCTTCTGCATAAATGTAGACAATATCCCATAAATCACTGCTAGAATAGTCATTAAGCCTGGACATTTTTAATTGAAAAGATTATACTACTTGGATATTGCAGAACTAGTTTTTGATGTATCCATGACAAGAAAAGTCAGAATACATTAAGAGGTTCCTTAGCATTAGTAGCACAGTTTGCCAATTAAATATTTTTCAACCAGCGGCAGAATGCCCAAAAGAACACTCAAATGCCAAAATCTCAGAAACGGCTTAAAAATTAAATTTTATTTCGACAGCCTGTATCTCTTTAACCTGTAATATTTTGCATAAGAAACTTTGATTCAAAATAACTACTTTTATTATCGCAAATTGCTGTATGACTTATAAATTATGGGACATTCTGTATAAGCAGAGGATAAAACTTTGATAATCTATTTCTCGTAATCCGCTGGCTAGTACGCTTTTCAATTTTTAGGGTTGATAAAGACGGTTCATGTTGAGCTGAATTTCCTAAGTCGTAAACTCTTGTAACATCAAGATGCTTATTCGTATTTGACAATAAATTTATAAAATTCGTGCAAACTCTTCCACCGTAGAATTTTCTTCAGTGTTGAAGTGTACTTTGAATATCCAAAAGAAGAACTAAGTATACTTAAAATCAAATTTTACTTTATAAGCTTTTATAAAAAATCCAATAATTGATGTATAATATCTCTCTGCGCACAGAAAATCCATCAGTTTCCACTTATATTTGTTATTTATCAATTGACAGGCTCTTCAATAATGTCCTAGTATGGTTAAAAGAGTATCTTGATCAATCTATCAATTCCTTCATTAAAAATCTCGATATCTACTTGTTCGGTATCGCCACTTACGCAGACTTGACAGCCAATTCGAGTAAATTAATCGCCAATTCGATCTCCTTCCATTGAGTTCTCTCACTTGATCGGAAACATCGTTCCAAATATGTCAATGCAACCGCCGTTACGGGGATACGAACAGCCACCACCAAGTACACCACAATCTCGATTCAGGCAGAAACTGTGTTAATCCTACCACGTTGATACATTAAATGAAAATAGATTCGTTTTTTTTGCGGCCTCCATTAGCATGAATTAATGTCCCATTGTTGTTTCGACGACGATTGACATTGATTGAAGTCTTTTGGAAGTAAAATATGGTATAATAAACTGGTTGTAGGAGAATAAACAAAATCAACTTTTGTGCAAATTTCTTTGCTTCATTCATTTACAGTGATATTAAGTATGAATTAATATTGACACATCCGCATTTACAAAATGGAAAATCCATCATAGAGCTGTACAATAAAATAAATAAATGTGCTAACACATGTAAATTAGCATTAGATTTTACTAACATATTTCCAAAGAACTGAGTTTCTTAGAAATAAATAAACTTAAGACGTAATTTCTTTATAAAAACTTAATAACACGCTCTTAAAAAATACGGCGTTATCTGAGGAAAAGAATATTTTCTCGTTGAAAACTGAAAATATACAGATCGACTGAAGTTATAGTGAATATAGAAGTATTACACACACTAGCGCATGCATATCTACATATACATGTGATTTAGAATGGTAGGTGAGGTCAGCTTGCAATAAGTGGGGATAGATTCGTTGTTGCTTCCCGTTCAGTTTAGTATGCAAAGATTGATATTGCAAAGCACACGTTTGCTTTTAAGAATTGCCGTCGCTATTAGAACGTACGGCCTAACTATTTCCTTTTGTAATTAATGTATGTATACATTAACATTGAACTGAAACAAAACTCTTATTCCCCGCGTGCCATAATACAATCTGTATTTTTTCTGGGACAGTTAAAGGCATTTTATTTTAGTTGTCAGAGTTTGTCCAGACACAATACCACACGCTATAAGCAGCGAGTGCTGAATGCTCCTTTCCTCTTGCCTCTCGCATAGTACGAGTGGTACCCCACTACATTGCCGATAGCTCCTCCTCTCTCTCACATACACACGTACATACATACATGTTTATGTGTGTGTATTTCAAGCTTAATATCTACTTTTATTTGCACCAATCAGTATACTAATTGGATTTAAACGAATCAAGTTACAGCATATAAATGAATATACAAACAACGAAACGCAGAGGGATTAATGAAGCATAATATAACGTACCAAAAGCCCTTAATTGTTTTATAACAGTGCTTCAAAACCTATTGCCAATGTACTGTTTATGCACTTTGTATAATTGCACACGCACTTTTTAATTCCGGTATACTTTTCAATATCGTAATGTGATGTTATCGGGTTCAAAGCAAACGATATTCGGTTTAAAACGATATATTGATTAAATAAACACTTAATACTAATAAAAACAAATAACACGAATAACACTTAACTAACTATATAAGAACAGAATATTCATATTTCCGATTTATAACAATTTATTTATGTCTTCACGACGCGCCCGCTTTTCAATCAAGACTGCCTTCCTCTGGTAGATGGCCCATTTATATATGTCTCGGTGATTATTTCTCGATCATTCTATATCGATCTGGACAAGTTCGGGAGGATTACTCATCGGTCGCCGGTCAGGGTGGGTGACGTCTTGATCACGCATGGCGCTGACTCATCACGGTAATTTCTAATGTATCATTTTTTTAATTTTTTCCAAATTTCAAAATATTTATTGTATACCTTACCAAGAGCTACCAAAAAGTAAAATCTCAATCCAACATTAATATATTTTTTAAATGGAATATTAAATATCTGCTACTGGAGTCTAGTAAGTATCAAAGATTCGCAGTCATTTAATTTTGAAAACAGCTGTACATGTAATATACACTCGTATTTCTAGATTGTATGAGGATGTCTGCGTGCGCCCGAAGCAGATTGTATATCTGTGTATGGCAGGAACAGACGCTTCTACTTCGGGAAATGTATTGTCGCTGGTCGACGGTCCTTTGTGATGTCGTCCTGCCTCATAAAGAGAAATAAATGGCGTCATTAGCGCGAGGCCGTGTCCTTGTATTTTTGCTCGCATTTGTCGGATCTTGTCGCCTGTTTTATCAATGTCGCCGTCGATGGGAGGAACAGAGGGCGCTGACTGTCCCATTTGTCAACACGAACCGTTCGTTACTTCCTTCCAAACTCCATCCCATGCCATCGTTGCCTCTTCTGTCCTTCCTTATCCTTATGAAACTTGCTAATAAAGGAAAAATAAGTATTGTACCAATTTTACTACTTCTCATGAAACAAAAATTACATAAAGTCAAAATCAAATTTATATTCAATTTTCTACACAAACTTCTAATATTTTGTTTGTTGTAATATTTTTTGCCTATTTTTTTAATATGTATTTACTAACAAGCAAGTTTTAATTTTCATACTTTCAACATAATGTGCAACGTATCTTCTTCGATTCGCTTTCTTTATAAGGAATTTATACCCATTTTTGTTTCAAACAACATGCGATAACAGAGCACCCGAATCTTCCCAGAATCCAAGCGATGAAAATACGTTGTTTGGCCATGTTTTCCTCCCGTCGCTGTAAGAGGGCGTCGCTGAGTGCATTGCAGGGATTACCGCTCTTTCTCTTAAGCGGATAAATCACGGTGATTTATGCGTAACGTCGTAGGGAAAGCCGCGCCTCTGTGTGTATAAATACACTTATACGGATATGTACTGTTGTATGACTCCGGGGCCGAAGCCGTTATGCAAATAATAATTTCATTACGACGGCATTAAAAAGAACAGCTGCGATGCACGTAAAATATTATATTACTCTTTTATTAACTCCAGAACAAACAGAAGCACGTTTTATAAACTATGATCTCGACTTGGTGGCAGGGGACGGTCAACGCTGACGAGAAAGAAGAAGAAAAAAACGATTCTATGTTAGAAGAGACGCAGCATATTTTAGTATGTGAAGAGAATTTTCTCAAGGAATGTAAGTTATTCAGTTATATTGAAATCTTTTAGAAGTGGGGTAGTGGGATATGCATGTGAAAAATGCAACGTCCGTTATTTAATTCTCCTTCAGACCAAACAGTTTCCTAACAAGATACAACCACCTTTAAAAATAAATTTTCTTAATGTAAAAGACCAAGTAGAATTCACAATTTTGGCTTTAACAACCGCTTAACGATATTGATGATATTGTTACCACTCAAAATGTTGAAGTGTTTTAAAAATTATAGTGACTCCTTCGAAACAAGGTTATTACTGCAAGTGGCCGCGACATTTGAATAAAGAATGGCATGGCGAGGATGTAAGTGTGGTGAAAATTGTTCTAAAAGCTTGTAAAGCGTATTTTTATATAAAAATAACTTAAATAAACGTATATATATAATTTTCCGATTATTGAATATTCGAAATACTATTGTAATTTCTATACTACTTTGGTGTCTTTAAATAGCTACTAGAAACGACTACCACTAAACGTTGGTTCTACCTGCAATACTTTCCAGATGCTATGAATTGATGATCTCTATTCTATGTATTAGTATGTGTATGCTGCACGTAACTATGTAAAGTTGCGAATGAATTTTTGTTACATGTAATATTACTTTACGTAGTCGTTGCTTTTAATTGACAAAACTTTATAAGTAATAATAGAAATGTTCTGTGAAACACGTGTCAACCTTAACACATCTGCGATTTGACAGTTCTACCAAAGTTCAACAGAGATGTGTATATTTATTATTGGAAAAGTTTTTGAATTTACGTAATGAAAGTGGAAATTATTTTGTGCATAAAAATATTAACCCTGTCAGATGGTATTAACATGACAAAATCTAAACTTAAAATTACTAAATAAATGTGCACAGATAATATAGGGAACGAAGTAAACACAAATGAAAAGTAACATAGTACCTACTTTCTTCAATCACATTATCCACTTGGATTTCTGATTTTTATTACATTTATGTAGTAATAGACAACCTAGATTTCTCAAAAGTTAACAGGAATTAAACATTTTATAAAGGATTGAGATCGCCGGTAAATGAAACAGAAAATTTTTTTTTTCAAAGACTTGTAGTTTTCCAGATATTTTGAGTTGAAAGATGCTCGAGAAAGTCACGTGACCCAAACGCAAGCTGACGTAGAAAACCTGTAAGTCAGATTATAGGGTTATGACATTCCGAGTGATTTCAAGGACTGTGGGCTCGTAATATCAATAAACATCGGTATCACCTCACACCACAACTTTGATTAATTATTCGGGACACGTGTTTCGAAAACGCATGGGTTTTCCTCATCAACCGAATACCGAATGAATCGGGAATGAATCATTCGGTATTCGGTTGATGATGAAAACCCATGCGTTTTCAAAACACGTGTCCCGAATAATTAATCAAAGTTGTGGTGTGAGGTGATACCGATGTTTATTGTTGTGGTTATGACATTACTAATAGGATAACACAAATGCAAGATTTTTTAACCATTAATACATAGAATTAGTACTTTGTGTACATGCATGACAATACATATTATTGTAACGTATGTACTTGTAGAATATCACTAATTTTAATACCATACTACTCGTATAGGTTAGGTACTTGTACTTACATCAAAATGATCAGAACAACAATATCCTGTAGTCTTCTCTGCCAAAAGTGCATCTCTCCTCATGGCAGTGAACCATTTTTTTAAGTAAAAAGCAATTATCCGAATACAAGACACAAGTAGTCAAGCCATTGATTTCGAAACATAAACAAGGCTTCATACGTCACACGTTGTAGTTCACGTAAACGCCGCGTTTTGCGAGAGCGCTGTAATCGTGCTTCTTTCTTCCCCGATTTCTAGGTGACAAAATATATTTTTTCGTCTGGGAATAAAAGAAATGGCGTTTTCTCTTGATTATCTTTAAATTTAAAGAATAATTACAAAGTACATAGGTTCTCTATTGACGCAAAAATAAATTGGCTTAGTTAACTGTTTTAATGAGTGAAGTTATCTACATATAAATTTAAAACATTTAATCAATTTTCTTGACATTTATTGACATTGGCGTTTCGTACAAAGTTTCTACAGTACAGGAATTATTACCATAACATGCTGAATAAATCATTTTTCTTAGATGAACGTTATCGACAAATGTTAAAGTTGTATGTTGAAGAATTACAATAAAATAAGCTTGTTGCAGATTATTTTCAACATGATAATGCTCCAGCTCATACTCCTCGACAAACCTGCCAATATCTTCAACATTTTTTTGCTGACAGGGTTGTTGGAGCAAAAAAATGGACTCCGAGATTTCCTGATCTAACCCCATTGGTTTATTTCATATTTGGCTATATAAAAAATAAGGTCTACAGGAACCGTATGCATACCCTACCATTCCTTGTGCTGTGTGCTTCGCCACCGACTTAATTCAAACCTTCATAACAACCACGCAGCATATACCTATACCCTGCTACTATCTGTAGGAACGTATTTCATAATCATTTTGAATCTCATAGTATACGAGGTGCTCCACAAAAATTTGCGAAGGCTGTAACATCTTTATTCATTATCTGATTTTGGTGATCCTATACATCAAATTAAGCTATTTTGGGAAGACTACCTGTTTCAAAGCAATTTTTTTTGTTGCTTATAATTCATAAAAAACGTGAAACGCAAATGGTACTATATACAGGGTGTATCATGAGGTTTTCTCCGGGTTAATGGAGGTGATTCCTGAGTTTATGTGGAGCAAAAAACGTACACACAGTAATGGAATGACATCCACAATTAACGAGTTATAACAAATTTTCGAGAACCTTTATAGCAAATGGTGCGCCAGACACGTGTGCGCAGGACAACCGATCTATCACTAAGCAATAGGCGAGTGGTAACCGTATCAACAAGCACTTCATTTATTTTGCAGTCGTTGTTTACTGTTTTTATCTGTTGTATACATTGCGATGCCTTACAGGTTTTCTTCTGAGGAATATGCCGATATGGTGTTTATTTTGGGCGCTAATGGTGGAAATGCGAAAGCTGCTGTTGCCGAATATTACCATCGGTATTCTAATCGTAGGACTCCAAGTTCCAATAAATTTTGTGGAACATATCGAACATCGCGAGAAACTGGCATGCTTCCCAGTGTTCGTACTCTATCCGAAAGCAATCGTGACGTTCAAGAGCAGGAAAACATCCTTAATGCAGTAGAGCGCAGTTCGCGTTCTAATACAAGACGCCTAGATACTCAAGTTAATGTTTCACGTTCCAAGGTATGGAGAATTCTTCACAAAAACGGATTTCATCCTTTTCATGTGCAAAAAGTTCAACATTTAGAACCATATGATTATGCCAACCGTTTACACTCTTGTAACTGGTTAACTGAAAATCAGCAGCGCTATCGCTTCATAATGTTCACTGATGAAGTACACTTTACAAGAGATGGAATAAACAACAGCCATAACATGTATGTCTGGGCGGATGAAAATCCCCATGCCACGGTAGAATCTCATTTTCAACGCAGATTCAGTGTCGATGTCTGGTAAGGTATTGTGTATGACCAGTTGATAGGGCCGTTCATTCTCACGGGAAATTTAACTGGTGCAAGGAGAATTACCGCAGCTTCTTGAAAATGTTCCTCTAGAAACAAGACGCCAAATGTACGTCCAACATGACGTTTTACCATGAGGTAACAACTCATCTGAATCAGGACTTCCACCATCGATGGATTGGTCGCGGAGACCCAATCAACTGGCCTGCCAGATCGCCAGATTTAACACCCCTATATTACTGCATCTGGGGGTGGATGAAAAACATCGTGTACCAGGTTAAAGTGCAAACACAAGAAGAGTTGATTCAACGCATTCTCGATGCCGCGACAAGGCACGAAGATGTGAAGGTCATTAAAAACATATTACGTCTTCAATTGTTGTGAAAGAATAAAAATTAATTTAAGATAACTACTAGCTATTGCATAACTTAATTAATTAACTAAATTGCATTCACATTAAGTCTACCTCCGTAACTTTTCTTTTTTGTACCGTAAATCTGATTGTCATAAGTACCTGCAAACAGCACCATCCATCTATTTAAATTAACATTTTTCAAATATTTACTTCCAATACTGCAGAACACATTTAAATTCTTCACCGATAAACCACAAGTAAGAAATATGGATACAATAAATTACATCGCGTTATCTGATCCTATAAAAACTATTTATGTATATTGTTGCTTGTCGATAATGCCTTGTCGTACAAACCTTCTTTGATCTTCTCAATTTTTATACGCCCGGACGCTTTTCTCGACTATTCTTTAACAGCCTCAATATCAAGATAACCTTCTACGGGTTACACATTATTCAAGCGTAGTTTTGATGAGAAGATAACGGCGTCACACATTAAGCATAGTTTTAGGAGAATTTTTTTGTGTGCGTACACGGAGATCCTTTTCATATTGCCTATCCGTGTTAAATTTATTTCGATGTATAATAAAAATCATTAAGATAAAATCTGACAATGCAAAGATATATAGAAAGAAGCTTCAATAAAATGTGGTAGAATTATAATAAAAATGTATACAGTATAGATTAAAAATACCGACTTAAGCGAAGGTAGGTGTATAAGAATTCTAATTCAAGAATAAATTTTAGTTTTAACAAATGCAAGCATTTATAGATTTGATATTTGAAAACATAGAATATATTGTATATTTTACTTAAAGTGCAGTTATTTTATTTTCATACAACAGTTACAATCTCAACAAATTGATTATATATAGTATAACAAATGAATTATAAATGACTTAAAAATGATTTTTGATTATGATTATGAAATGCCTAATTACATCGATCTCGCAGCATCTTTCTTTTTCTATTGAATAACACTTTTTTTTTAATCGAATAGAACTTTTCTAAACCGGAGATGGCTATATTTCCAATATTAAGTAGGAGTCTGTATACAATATTCATTTTTCATCGATGTCCTTCAGAGTATTTCTGAAGACTGATAAGATTATTTTCTATTTGGTCCTAATTTAGACATTTCTTGATTTATGATCTAATTTTAAATTATAATATTATGTACTTTACCGTCCTTCTTCAGTTATAAAGTCTTATGTGTTAGAATCATTTCTCATTTTTATGAAAGTTTATGAATTGTATTTTTATGCACATTTACCACAAGGAATTAAATTTTTATGACGCCATTTTATGGCTTTACGTAATAAGATACTATGCGTCCACACTAATACGAACTGACAACACAATTATACACTACAAATTTTACGAGTATTATAATTGAAAAAAGAATCCAGAAATATATATATTCTCATACATGTAAATAAAAATAAGATCAAGAAGTATTTATAAACTGCCATTCAAAACAATAATCAGAGCAGATGTAAGATGAGGAAGCAAAGTGAAATGAATTATAATGATGCTATCAACGTATAATAATATAATAAAGTAATTATTATAAAATGTATGGTAGGTTTTAATAACCTCATATAAAACGTTAAATAATTCCACAATCCCATTAGCACATAAAAATTTAATTTGACTTATCTGGCATATACCAATACCTTATTATTGCATTTGCGTTACTGAATTCCTTACCATAAACGGCCTAAGAGGCCTTCGTGGCACATATCGTATGCCAGGGTATATACGCACTGCTAACGATGCATTAGTGGCACACCAATGACCACACCCACCGAGTGTTAAGTACAACCGTCGAAAGCATATAATTTGCACACAACATCTATTAAACAATGTAAGGATTAATGACTTCACACGTGCACATATGTTCACCTAGGTAACATGTAAATTGCTAGGTTTAAACAATTGATGATTATGTAAAGGTAAAAAGCAAAAAAGAAATAGCAGGTGTAGTTGTGAAGGAAACGTAATTAGGGTCACATCCACCGAGACATCAGACACATGTTTCATGTCCATTAACTTTTATTCTATTTCAAATATGCCAGAAATGAAATAACGAAAACTGCAAGCAATTCTGGTTGAGAAACAGAAGAACCACTAACAATTCATACAATAATAATATGTTAGAAGGTGCAACCATGTTAAATATATAATTTTAAATAAAGTAACGTGAGAAATCTTCCAACCATGACTATTATTAATACTAAACAACAAGAAAGATATTAATGAAACAAAGGTCGGCGGTCAGAAACCGGAGCAGAATTCTTGCAGTAATTTTTGTATGTTGACGTTACATTTGTTAATATTAAAACATAAGTTTTGTTGTATTTTGTCTACTATAATTCAATTGACACTCATGCAAGCCTGCACACCCTAAAAAATATATTTGTTGTCTAAAAACTATTCATTCACAAAAATTCAAAACAATATCCAGATCTTACTTCAAATAGTTGTATGTCAAAGTCAAAGCTTAGATAACTTGTTTTTTCCTGGCACCTGTTGATGACAACTGCACAGAAGCCAATTCACGCTGATCTGGCTAAAACATTTCCCTTACAATACTAAACATGATTGATTACAAAATTGGGTCCAAGACTACGATGACAGTAATTTACAAGCAAACAGATAATTCACTTTTTTTGTTTAACATTAATTCTAGAATGTTAGAAAAACTAACAATCTAATTTCTTGTAAACAAGATATACAAAATTAGGATCGAGTTTTTTAAATTTAATAATTTTATCTTCTACCAAACTAAACCTTTTGGCTCCAAATAATTTACATCTGTAAAATTATTAATGTAAATCGATTGAAATAGACAGGAGTACATTCAAAATTACTTAAAATTGATGACATCTCACGAAAGCAATTCAGTTGGATAAACAGCTTTAGTTTTAAAGACATGTAGTGGTGAGAATATAATATTTTTTTAATGTTCATAATATTAATAAAGCATACCCAGCACGAGTGAAGTGTTCTTTTATACTGTTTTCTCGCATACATGGATCCAGTGCCAGTGATCAGCAATTATATTTACATTCTAACAACCCATCCTGCTGAAAATGTTTTCCTTATTTGTCACTTAAATCACCAAGATTTTTTGGAAAATGTCAAGATTACTATTGAGATAATAATTATTCGATACACATTTCTCAATATCCCTCATATATTAGTGAAACTAATTTTTTGATCTGTTGACCATCAATACAACAGTAGCTGTCTTTAATTTTTTACTGCTAGGTTTTGGAAAGATTCTTAAAAGGAATTAAAAGTATTTCAAGCCAATTTTTTTATATATTACTTCACTAACGCGTAGCGTGTAGATATCAGTAAGCGTGCGTTCTCTTACGATATACGGTGTGGCTTATCGTGTTGCTGTCGTCGTGTTTCACTAATACGTCAACAAAAGGTAAGGTGCCATTATTCTCAATCTCCACAGTGAAGTCAATGTTCGTGTGTTGCCTGCTAAGATGTTACAGAAATTCATCCAATGTTTCTCGTCCATGCGGCCACACAACAAAAATATCGTTCACATATCTACAACAGCATTTCGGTTTTAGATTGCTAGATTCAATAGCTTCTTGCTCGATAGCTTCGATGAAGATGTTGCCAATAACCGGCAATAATGGTGATCCCATTGCTGCACCACTCTTTTATACAGTTTCCATTCCATAAGAAATATGTCGACATTAGGCAAAGTCTTGCTGATTCTATTAGATCTTCTCATAGTTCTTCTGGTAGTAGGTGTTTGCTGATTTCCAGTATTTCGGCTACTGGTACATTCGGGGAGAGACTCTACGTCGAAACTAACTAAGATATGCTCTTCAAATATGTCGTACTGTTCAAGTATTTCCACGAAATGCAAATGAATTCTTCGTTTGTCCGGCGTACTGCTTTAGTTGTCTAACAGCATGTCTTGGAAATTCGTCGGTAGGAAATTCACAAGTACTGACGATCGGTCTGAGAGGATTTTTTATTTTATGGATCTTAGATAACCCGTATAGTCGTGGTAGTCGACTCTCCATAGGAAGTAGCCGTCTTTGTTCTTCTTTGTGTAGCAAGATCGAGAGACAAATTAAAAAAGCCATCAAAGACTCAGCTATACACATTGCTGCTATGGATGTGGTGTCAACATTAGTAATAAACTAAGAATAATTTTCCTTTTTGATCTAAAATACTAAAGTTGAAAACTATTATCTAATTACTTCATATATCTTAAATGAGTACATATGGTAAGAGACTTTTTGAAGAATATGGCGTTTCTGTTGGAATTATTAAAAAGTGCTGGGTAAACAAAACGAAGACAATAGTTTTGCTATTAAAGCAGATGTCGGTGAATGGGTGCGAAATAAACTTGGTGGTGAAGGTATTACACCTAATAAAATATATATATTTTCCGAAATTGACGGAATCTAAACCGAAGATATTGTTTAGATTTTTTAATATGTATTTCATAAATTTAAAATTATTTTCGAGTTCTACGCTTTCACTGAAATTTCTTTAGACTATGTGGTTAGTTTTTAAACTTATCTGCCTTGTTTTAAATGTAACTGCAAAGAAGAAAGTTGCGAAGAGTCTGTATTTTTTCAGCACCATCTTCCAACCACCTCGAGCAACAAAACAATATTACTTTGTTAACTTACCACACACGTATTTTCATAACTCAAATATAAAGACGTTTAATGTGCGCTACTCTTACAAATTGAAACATTATTTTCAACGTAACATAAAAAAGGCTAAAGTAGAAAATAGTAAGACACACGACCATTTATTTCCAATGTCGTGAGTAACTCATCTCTAACGAGGCACAAACATAGGAGCAATAAATTCGTGCTAGCAAAAGGGAAACAGGAGTAATTTTTATTTATTACATGAATCGAAGAAGTTCATAAGTCATTTCCGAGTAACGCATTCATTTTCGAAACGGGTGTGTGCTTCCTCATTAAATTATTCGGTTGTCATCCGGCCCACTTATATCGACTCTCTTCTACACATTATATGGTAGACACTATATACACTACGATGGAGAAATGTATACTATATACGACTACTATTACTACGACGTTGGTGATAATGCTATTCGTCGTTTTGGTCTCCTATCTTTCTCTTCCACGCTATGCCCGTCTGACAGTGATCAATATGCCTACTAACTTTCCATTTGCACGCAAATACTATAAATCTATTTTATGACTCTACCCAATTACATGTTGACAGACTGATGAATCGATATTTTCGTTAAAGCCGCTGAAACGTGGGATCATTTGTACATTATTTATATGAGCTGCGTATCTCTAAATTCGCTTAATTATAAATGTTATGTTTTATTGATGCTTTACTCTTGTTATTATACGGAAAATAAATAAAACATTATTTTTGGATACTGACGTTACTGTACATATAGTTTATTATAGCAAAATATTTAATTTTAATAAACATTATATTTACATACAAAAGTATATAGGAAATATATTCAACAAAACCCCATCCAGCAATAGACCAATATATAAATGTTAGAGATTGCAGTATTGCCATTTACGTATAATTCCTGAAAAAGATAAAATATGCATTACATTTTAAAAATTTTCTTTCTACGAGCAACTCCCGAATTAAGCAATATTAAGCCTTAACTAAAGGATGTGATGAGATGATTGTGACAATATAGCGAACAAGAAGTGTAAACTAGTCGTTCGTGACCGACTACTTTTCAAAATAAATACACTAGCTTATTGCCAAAGCACTGTATAGTGTAACTAAATAAGCATTCTGAAACTAAGCCTTGCTATTAATTTGATTAGCCCCCCTAAGTATCCAAATATATCATCTCCCATGAGTCTTGTGTCCCATAGTAACGAACTCCAGAATGATTCCAGAACCCCCAGAAACATTCACTAAGGTGAACGCTTCCATCAGGATATACCAACAATAGAGAAAAGGTACCATGCTTGCCGAATACAATTACGCTCTTGTTAGAGATGCTCTAGACACAATTCACAAAAGAATAGTAAAAACACTGCATTACTTGACAATATGAGCTTCCGTTTAACTCTCCAATCCTCCAACATCGTTAACATTTAAAACTTCAGTATTACGCTATGAGTGTCACCAGTGGTAGTAGCTTACTAATAATACAGAAGTTATAATACATTTATGACTTCGACTATCGAGTAATTTTGTAATTGGTGCAGCGTATGGTTTTTCTACGAGTAGTAACTTCATAACTATTTCCTGTCTCATCACTATTATTATATTATAAGTAGAATCTAACATGTTTCAACTCGACACTGTGTTCTTAACTTTGCCGTAAACTTCTTGTATGCATTCATTAAAGTACCATCTATCACGACTATGTTAACTTCGTAATTTTATTCACACGGAAACGAGGAATTTCTCATGAATAACTTCATCACGACGTAAAACATATGCACCGCCCCCGACTGGAGAAGAACGCCTGATTGACAAGAACGAACTTACGATCTGACAGCACAACACAGCCGGAAGTGTTGGACTAGATCGCGCGGCGACGGCATCGAGTAATGAAACCGTCTCCTGCTCGGGGGCCCATTGCTGCAAATAACTGCGAGAGAGCGACTGCCGGGTGTCATTCATGTCATTCAAATGATCTTAATTAGTCGTCTAGGAGATCGTACGGGGAGACCTGTCGACGTTCATTAAGCCTCTGCGAACTGAAGGGATTACCCACGGAGAAAGACGAAGTATGTACATGAAATGAAGGGAGAAATATTATAGCTTGTCAGCGACGTCACGATTTTGTGATGAGGTTTTGAAGGGATTATTAAAAGTAACATGTATTGTGGCTGAAATATTAAACAATATACAGTGCACCGCTCACAAGAATTAAGTTTTATTAAAAAAAGTTAACGGGAAGACTAAGGAAAGTAAGCTCAGGACTGAGTACAGTGTATTTATCTTTGATACAGCGGGCATGCTAGAAAAATTAAAGGGTGCCTCCGAAGAAGAATATTGTGACGATTACTGTAGTCATTGCTTGAAGACAATCTTCTTAATATACTATCAAACCTTGGCTGCAAGACCATACAGATGGTTTGATTTGATTTGATTACTATCAAGGCAGGGCAGTCTCTAATTATCCCTAACACTGCAGCCCACTGGGCGTATTGTGTTATTCTTACCTTGATTCCATTTTACTCAAACAGGTTAGTTCCCTCGATCAGGTTTAGAAGCCTATTTGGTAAATCTTTCTCCACTAGTAGATCAAACGCACTTTGCATAGCAATCCTAAGTTGACTTAGTGCTACGCATTCGCAGATGATATGAAAGGCTGTTTCCTCCTCCTCATTACAGAGTCTGCATAGGGGTTCGTCTTTATAAATCCACATCTTATGCAGATGACCTCTTAAACAGTCGTGCCCTGTTAATAGACATGTTACTGCCCTAAACTAAGTCCTGTTTAATGTAAGTAAGTCAGCAGTTAATCGTTGTGACGGTCGTTCCATCATCCGTTTGCTGTGCCTTAGTCCAGCTACATGGTTCCAATTCAGTTGGCGTTGTTTTATAATCCACTCATTAATTGCACCACGTACTGCACTCTTTGTAATACCTAGACCTGGCTCCGGCCCGGTAAATTTCATTTGGGAACCTTCCCTCGATAGACTGGTCTGCAGTTTCATTGCCTGCTATACCCCTGTGTCCCGGCACCCACACCCATGTGACCTTGTTGTTTCTGGCCAGAACAGTTATGTTTTGCAGACATTCCCATACTAGTTTGAAGGCTATGTAATAAGAAGCTAAAGCATTTAAAGCTGCCTGACTGTCAGAGAGAATACAGATCGCCTGCCCTCGCGGTTGGCGACGCAGCCTCTCTCAACGCATAGGTTTGTATAGCATATATTTCTGTTTGAAATACCGTTGTGTATCGCCCAAGTGGTTCACATACCTTGTAAGCCTGGTTTTCCTCATAGACACCAGCGCCAGAATTAGTGCCTGCTCTTGACCTATCTGTATAACAGTTTTGGGTGTGCGGTTTTCTCCCTTCACCATTTTTCCATTCATCCCAATTCAAGAAAATTTTGAAGAGTTTGTCGTAGGAAGTCCTGGTGATTGAAATGTCGCTGCCCATATCAAAGATTTAGGTTTGTAGTATTGCTTCTATTCTGGTGTCCGCCGCCCCATAGTGGGTTCTCCAGTTGTTAGTATTTCTTAGTCTCTATGCTCCCATTCTAGCCTCTCCCATGATAAAAATATCGAGGGGAGGCAAGTTTAGCATGGTTTCCGTAGCAGCCGTTGGGATACTCTTGATAGTCCCAGTTATACATAAGCATGCTAATCTCTGAATTCTCGAGTGGTTAGTTATCGCATCCTTCTGTGTAATTTTTGGCCACCAGACCAGGCAGCCATAAGTTATCATGGGTGTTACTACCATACTGTACAACCAATACGTCATATGCGGTTTGAGCCCCCATGTTTCTCCAACTGTTCTACGGGTTGTTATTAACAGCCTTTTACATTTGTCGGTCATTTTTCCCAAATATGAGTTCCAGTTTAATTTAGAGTCCAAGATCACTCCTAGAAATTTGGCCTCCTGACTAATCTGTATAAATTTATTGTATAGAGTCGCTGCTCTCAGGCCATCCAATCTCTTTTTGGTGAAGGGTACAAGTACAATTTTTTCCGAGTTTACTCCAAGGTTCTCCTTCTTGCACTACCCTTGTACCATCTTTAGTGCTCTTTGCATAAGATGCAAACAGATGGTTTAGGAATCATTATAAGGAGCATGCATAATCGATTAGTTCCAACCTAATGCAAAATGCTCTGAACCTAACTTGAGTGTGGTATTTGCAAAATGTTCTGGACTATTAACTTAATCAGAATGACTACAGTATCATTTACTAAAAGAAGGAACTCGTTTCTGAAGGTACTTTCCCTCAGCTAGAGAGTTATCCAGTTCAGTAAAATATTTCAGTGTTGACGTCGATCAGAAACTCATCTGGATAGATCTTTATAAAACCCATAAGAGCACTATATCACCACGAGCGATGTAGAAATAGTCATTTAAAATTTAACTTAGAACGTCCGATGCGGTTAAGACATCGTCAATAGTTGATAATGAAGAAACGTTGAGTCTGTAGGGTTTTAAATCCGCCGATTATCATATATTGTTAATGTTTACAAATCTGTTTAATAAATCCTAGTTGTTTATAACGACTTTTTGCAATTATACACGTTCGTCCAAAATATGCGTATACGCAGTTGTTTACAAGTCAATGTTCGAGAGATGACCAATGATTTCTTCAGCCAAATTTTCTTAAACCCATTTGATTTTCAGAATTATACTTATAACTTAATGTAAACAACAAATTTTGATGTGCACATGATGCTTGAAATTTTACAATTCATTAATTAAATAGGTAACTTATTACAGAACATTCAAAGTTTATGAGTGACACTAGTGATCGTTTGTCTTAGTGTTTGGGTAAGACTGCAGAGGGTCTGCTATTACATATGTGACTATAACTTCTTTTTTAATTTTTAATAATCAAAAGAATATTCTAACACATTAATTTGTAAATTCTGTTAGTGTATCAATCGCATATGCAGCCACAACAATGATGTCATTCTATGTACATATAAATACTATAAATCTCTAAAGTCTGTTCCAAACTACGACAGAATATATTAAGAAATGCAGTACCCGTTAGAAGCATTTTTCTAAACAGAAAGACAATAAACGAAAATCAGCTAAAGCTTAGTTGCAGCTGAATATTAACTTTCATATACAACTATGTGCTCATTTTATATGATTTTTATAAAATACATGTGGAATTGAGTTAGCCTATTGTTTGATAGTTTGGCCTAATAAAATTTTGTTTTCTTAAATTATCTGCTGCTGACATTATAAGTCCGGTCATCTTCATCTCAATAAAGATGTTATGTAAGATTTGTAAAGGTAAGTCACAATAGTTTTGAAATTTAAAGTGATCATGTTCCTTTGATTAAGTATCATGTAGTAATTTTTGCCGACCAACGTTAGATAATATTAAAGAGATCCGTTAGAAATTCAATTTTTAAGACAAGTAATTCGCAAACTGTATAAAACTGTTCAGAACAAAAATAACTAATATACTATAACTAGGAAAGGTAAAGAACTGATGTAGAGTTTTAACCACAATGTGTTTCTTATCGTATCAACATAATTTAATGTCTATTCTACATCTGCCAATATGATAATATTGGCGGATGTAAATCAGAGATTATAAATTAATATAGAAGATTAATGAACCAGAAAATACAGCATCTGCTGGAAGGAAAAATATTATTACGACTAAAACCTATTTCTTTTTAATTTGAAACAGGAAGCTAATTATTTAGCAGCGATTTTCATCGTCTCTGCACGTTGCGTTTATTAAGTTTTTACTAAAATGTTCTATTTATTGTTATCATTCAAACGTTATTTTAATTATTTCATATATTTTTAGGTAACACATTTTGGGACAGACTTCAGGTCTTTCTAAATCGATTGTATGTTTATTATGAAAATTTCCTCTGTTTTTATAATAGGATATTCACTCGAGAAGGAAACATAGCGAAGTGCTAAAGGAGTACTCCTGTTAACTTTTGGCGTGACCTGAGATCCGGAAGACCAAGTTAACCAGATCATTCTACAGCAGTTTCAACTTTGATTATAGTACAAGAATATTAATAAACATGTATGTACGTAACTACACTGCAGGTAGGATAACAATTATCAATTTTAACACTAAATAAGCCAAGATATCGGTACGATACAATCCGTTAGGATCGTATAAACCCGGATGGGCGAAACCACAGGGCCAACTAATATGTATGTATATGCATAATGTAAGCGCAATTATGCTTCACCTGCCATTTTTTTAGCTAAAACTGTAACAAACTTCCATTCCAAAAAGTCGTATTTCACTTCATCTAAAATAGTGGAATTCGTCGGAAATTCTATTACGATCATTATCTATTTCGACAACAAAGTGTTATCTCGTGTTTCACGAACGTTAACGGAAAAAGCTCTAATGGTGTTTGTGAGTTCATCGTTCAATGTTAAACTAGCGAAACGAGATTAGGCAAATTAGCCTGACAGTTTGAACGATGCCGTGGAACGCTGTGTCTCATGCAGGGATCGGCGCGACCAACGTCATCACTATTAATTATTATATCTGGAAATATTGGATTAGAGGATCGAAAATGACGGTTTATTTCGCGTAATAGCACGAGGGTGGTAACGGATGTATGCATTACACTGATCTTAGACGGGAAGTTGTGTGACAGTTCTCGAAGCTCTTTGACGCGATCCAGCTCACTATAATACCCGGTGTGTTAAAACAGCAAGTTGTTGCTGTCAGCTGTCGGTGATGAGCGGTCTGAACGTCAGTTTACTGTCTGCTTTTCTCATCTATACAGCAATGATTTTGCCGCACTGGTTTACTTCAACCAGCAACGTTTTATATCCGTGTTTTGTTGTTTTAACAAGTTACATTGTTAATTACAGGTGACTCGTATTACTAAATCAACTTCCAAATACAAGCATTAAAAATCTGAATAAAACTGAAAAATGTATGTATTCGAATAGACTACATAGAAAGTGTTATTCGATAGGTATCTGTTTTTGATATCTAAAATGTCGTCCTTGTATTTTAAAAATTACAAAAAAATAGCATGCCCCAAGAAAGAAATCACTAAGACTATGGTTTAAATACACTTTGAAATATACCTCTACAGGTATTAATCAAAAGAACTATCGGTCTCAATGTATACCAATTAAGATTATTGTCTTCATTTATTTAAGGCGACTAAACTGCACATATAGAGACTCTAGTAGATCTTCAGAAAGAGGTAGAATTGTTAAGCATAGCATAAGAAAGCATACTTGTCAAACTAAATCATGAACGATTATTCAGTGTGCTATTTATAAGCTGCTAACTATGAAGTTCTGGTAGATAACTATTGCATTGCTTGTCTAGTATACATATCAATCCAAGCCGGGTAAAGAGGTGGAAGTTGAACGTCATGGGCGGAAACAAATGAAAGGAAACTTGCAAAACACAGAACCAATATGGATTACATTGGATTAGGACCTTTCTTTGGCATTTTCAAAAAAATTCATAGAAGAATAACCGAAATTTAAAATAATTAATTGAACCCTTAGGTGCTAATAACAAACATCTAAATTAATTTAAAAACTGTTGTTAACAGTTTTCCAGACTAACTAACTAACATTATTCGCTTATGTTACTACTGTGAAGAATGTATTATATCCCAATATTTTTTCTTATACGCCATTATATGTAACTACACGTTTAATTTCATCTCTTTTTGCTTCATTTTAATATGCATACATCGTATAGTACAAACCATGATATCAGATGACATACGACCAAACACAGCATAGAGGAAAACGGCAAAGAGTCAATTACTCCAGAACAATGAGTCGGGAGAGAATCTCTCAATGTCTCTTTCACGAAATCTTAGATACAATCGAAGGAAATTAGTTTTAGAGTCGGCCTTAGTCGGTTCCCTTTCAAGTCGTACGTCCGACGCGTCAGTCGCTGAATGGACTACCATATCACGACAGGTAATTGACCATTGTGTTGGGGTAATGCCGCACGGCGACAGAAACGAAGAAGAAACCTACGATGCCCTCCCGTTTATTATCGCGGTCTCTTTCAAAGCCGACTGTCGTCGTCACGGCGCGTACTACTACGGTCACCGCGTCATCGCACGTCACCCGACGACATAATAGTCCCTTTCTTCGCCGGTAAATTCCAGTGGCGTCCCAGTATAAACGAATAAGATCTAGGAAAGTGGAAATGTATATGTTTCACCATCAAAACCTTGTAAGGCTTTAAATTAATGTTTCAGGAACCATTGAGAGCAACAGTTTAGGGCTGATATTTATTCAGGCGTTTTCAGTTAGATAAAATACCTTGATGTAGCGTATTTTTTCCAGTTGAGGGGAAGTAAAGACTAATGTTAGGGTAACGATAAATAAGATGAATTAATACAATGAAGTTTGCAGCTAACAATGGAGTTTGGATATTAAGTAATACTACACATAGTGAAGAACACTCCATTACTGCAGAGTTTGGAAATATTCTTTTTTATCTGTGGTGCGTTAAAATTTCTGTTTACATAATTAATTCATTAAAATAAAGAATTTGAAATTTGAACCAGTGTATATTTTTAAAAGATTACTGATATGTGATAATAATACTTAAAACTGATTAAGAGGCAGCACAAAAATCTAATGCACAAAATTTCTGGCGCTAGTGAAATTATGTAAATATAATTTTATCTCACACAGAAATATATCAGAATTATATAATAATTCACAAATGATGGAACTCAAACACAAGCAAGCATTTTGTCTGAACGTTTAGGTAAATTTCATATATGTACTTACATGCCACAGTAAAACTTAAACCAGAATAGCTTCTACATTTAAAACAACACCTTTAATTTCCATATTGTAGTGTAAGTAGCGCTAAAGAGACCACGTAAGTATCCAAATGTCCGGATTAAAATTTCTGCGATTCGCCAAAGCTTTTAAGTTAATTTTAAGTTTAAGCTTTCAGTTTGAATAAAACAGCACGTATTATTGCATCTTTTATGGAAATGCTAAACTACTTTTAAAAATAAAGTGGAGCATGTTTTAAGCGATAGCTTCTACCCTATTTACATTATTACTGTACACCACTGGTACATGGAACTGCTGTTGCTGTCGTCGTCGTCATCCTTGATGCCTCCGGCTTTGAGCAACGTACAGAGGAGATATGCCAGGCGGTCGGAACGAGAGTGTCTGACAAGTTGACAGAATAATTAAGAACCTGGGGCGTGCAACACAAAAACGACAAAACAAATCCGTGCTTTAATTCATTATACCCATATTCTCCGCTTTGTATACGGTACAACGTATGATATAATACAGAACACAGTCTGCGTTACATACACACGTGTGACTGACAAGTTGTGTAGATGGACATGAAAGGCGAAAATATACCTACTAGGACATGATTCACGAGGATAAAACGGTCAAAGGTTCACGACTTTAAATAGACATCAAAGACTGAACTCGTATTATATTTATCTACCCCTATTCAAAACCGGTTTATTTTAAAAGAAAAATGAAACAAGTCTTAACTGTGATTCTTTTAAGTATAAATTAATATCACCCCTATCTAAAATAAATTTCGCCATTATTGCGTTTTTAATCGGCGACTATATTAGTAATTAAATAATATGCCCAACTAGACAAAATTCTACTTTTAAAGACGACAAATATTAAACTTACTAATTTTAAGGCGAAAAGAGACTGTCCTTGGGTGTTGTGCTGGAGCTCAATACCCCTGCATGCTCGCGCATCCACAAAGTCTTAGCCAAAGAGGGTAGTACTGCAACCGAAGTAGGCTTCATCAAACGAACGGATGGAACCTACACAAGCACTCATAAAGAGAGCATTGAAGAACTGATAAAGGTTCACTTTCCGTCCGCTAAAATCTTGAAGGGTACTCACGGGCCGGCCGAACCAGACCAAAGGCCGAACAGACCGAAGCGAGACGACTGGAGGCTGGCCACAGAGATCACGAGACCCGCAAGAATTAGATGGGCGGTTAGCAGATTTGCACCATTCAAATCCGCGGGCACAGACGGAATATTTCCGGCCCTACTTCAGAAAGGGATGGAGATACTGATACCACATCTCACAAAAATCTTCAAAGCTTGTATAGCCTGGGGATGGGTTCCAAAGGCATGGCAAAAGGTCAGGGTAGTGTACCTACCTAAGGTGGGTAAGATATCTGATCAAACGCCAAAGTCATACAGACCGATAAGCCTGTCCTCCTTCTTACTCAAAACTCTTGAAAGGTTGGTGGACAGGCATATTAGAGACACTGCGCTGAGAGAACATCCACTCAGTGACAGACAGTACGCCTACCAACCAGGAAAATCTACAGAGGCAGCGTTAGATGACCTCAACAGGCTAATTTCAAAATCTATAGAAGACAAAGAGATAGCCGTAGCGACTTTCCTGGATATAGAGGAGGCATTTAACAATGCCACCACAAACTCAATTATCGAGGCTTCAAGGAGAAAAGGAGTTGCGCCGAAGCTTCTGCAGTGGATAAGAGCCAGCCTGGAAAGAAGGATAATTACATCCACGATTGGCGAGGCTACAATCGAAGCGGAGGCGGGAGGAGGCTGCCCGCAGGGTGGGGTGCTATCTCCTCTTCTGTGGGCCGCTCTCGTGGACGACCTAATCCGAAAACTGACCAGAAAGGGCTTTTACTGCCTGGGATATGCTGACGACCTAACAATAGTCGTTAGAGGGCGATTTCCGAAAGTTCTGATGGAACAGATGCAAAGAGCTCTAAACACGGTGGACAGCTGGTGCAAACAAGAGCGGCTAGTAGTCAATGCTCAGAAAACACAAGTTGTCACGTTTACAAGAAAAAGATCGTTAGAGGGTCTGCAACCACTAGTAATAGGTGGGGAAAGAATACCACAGGCCAAAGAGACGAAATACCTAGGAGTATGGCTGGATCAAAGGCTCACGTGGAACACTCATATCCAAAAAATAACCAACAAAGCTACTATTGCCTTGGGCAGGTGCAGGAGGTTATGTGGAAAAAACTGGGGCCTTAGCCCCAAAATGACTCTGTGGCTATATACCAGGGTAATCAGACCCATGATAGCATACGGAGCTATAGTTTGGTGGCCAAAAGTGCGGCAGGTGGGGGCGGCCAGAACGCTGGGTGGCGTACAAAGACTAGCTTGTCTGTGCGCCACAGGGGCAATGAGATCGACCCCCACAGCCGCAATGGAAGTCATCTTAAACCTGCCACCGCTACAAATCTTTATACAAGGAAGCGCTAGATCTGCAGCTTACAGACTCATGCACAGTCAGGCACCGATAAGTAAATCGCACGGTGCAGAACATCAAAAATTACTAGATGAACTCAAGGCGGGGCCCCTAACGGGGACGCCAAGCGACGCCATGGTTCAGAAATTTAACCTAGATAGAAAATATCAGGTTATAATACCAGATAAGAAGGACTGGGAATATGGCCCCCAGTAAGAGCGGACTCAAGCTGGTATACCGACGGCTCTAAAACGGACCACGGCGTAGGAGCTGGTATCTACAGAAAGAAGCCGTGCAAGGCCCTTTCATTGAGCTTCAGCAAGGACTCGACAATTTTCCAGGCTGAGGTTGCGGCGATTCACCACTGTGTCAGAGAAGTAGACAGTTGGGCCGAACCAGGAAAAAGCGTCGCTATTTACTCTGACAGCCAAGCAGCACTTAAAGCTATCAGTTCCGCAAGTGCTGACTCAAAGCTGGTTTGGGACTGCGTAAGAGCCCTAAATGAGGCGGGCACCCTAAGGAAAATCACTTTGGCCTGGGTCCCCAGCCACATGGGAGTGAAGGGAAACGAGGCGGCCGATGAGCTGGCCAGACGAGGCTCGTCAAGGCCTTTCATAGGAGCGGCTCCTTCCTTCGGCACTACCAAATCACAAATTAAGAGGTCCATCTACGAATGGTCACAAAACAAGTCCAAGGAATGGTGGGTAAGATCGCCAGGACAAAGACAGGCTAAGGAGTTCCTAAGGGAACAGAGACCTAAGTTTACTGAAGACTTACTGAGTAAAGACAGGAAGACTGTCAAAATGATAGTAAGTCTGATGACCGGTCACTGCAGACTGAATAGGCATATGTGTAACATAGGCCTGGCAGAAAATGCTCTCTGCAGATTCTGTCAAGGGGAAGAAGAAACCCCAGTTCATGTATTGTGCCACTGTGACGGCCTAGCGAGGACAAGGTTTCTAGTAATGGGGGTAGAGAACCCCACAGCCAACGGCTACACAAAAGAGCCGCTCTCAAAAATGATAAGTCTGATTAAGAAGGCGAAACTAGAGAGCGTTCTCTAAGGTAAAGGGGATCACAATAGACCTGTAAAGGTCGCGGTGAAACAGGCCCGCATGCCACCCCACTCTTAACCTAACCTAACCTACTAATTTTAAGGTGTCCTTTCCCGGTGTTGTGCTGGCCCTCAAAACCCAAAATCCTTACAAACCAATAACTATAAGAATATTTATGTCTAAATTTAACGATTAAAAAATTGAACGAAAAAGAGAAACCAAATTCTCCAAAAGCCCTCTAAAGCCGACTCTCTACTAAATGTTCGTTTGAATTGAAGATTTAAAAGTTCGTAAGAGGAGTAAACAATTACCTAATGAAAAAAATTACAGTAGATCGAAACACCACGACGCTTAATGAATTAATTCAAGACATGTGTGTGTGTGTGGATTTATGGGCCGATTTTTATCCGTGCTGCACCAGCTCGCAGTCATTGACATAACACTATTCATTATTTTAGATTAATATCTTCAGGAGTAATTGTAGATGAAGTATTCTTTATCGCTTCTATAGGCTTCGTAGAAGATATCGTTAATAAATTACTGTTGGTTAATATTTAAATTTTGACTGATTTTGACCAATAGAGATCAACATCTGAATCCATCACATTTCGTTGTTGAATAAAAGAATTACGATTTTATGCGCTTTGCGTTACATCAATCCCATTCTCCCCATATTATAGAAGAAAATGTTTCAAATAACGCTACATTCGAAAAAGATGTAGGTATTGTATTTTTCCCTTCCTCCAAATCATGAACTTATCTATTTTGTAAATCCGTTCAAAAAAAACTCACACAACGGAAATATGAATCAGTTCATGATTGATTCTTGTTTGCGGAATTTTAGATATCAATCTGGTATTACATACCAAAGACTATTACATATTTCTATTTATTTACCACTACAATGTTTTTACGAAAAATATAAATTGGGAAATGGCTGTATTTACAAACATCAAAACATGGTTTTTAAGCAATTGAGAGACTACAAATACTACATACTAAAACGAGAATTTTGAAGAACCATAACTCAATTTTTTCAAATGGCACCCCGCTTATTTTATTACTTAATCATCTTCGGCGTCCAATTTTACATTTTTTTATGTCCGAGGTGTAGGATATACACCTAAAATTGATAGTTTAGGAGATAATTAGATTTTTTGAAAAATGTATACATAACTCCTCGATACTTACCTAGTGTGCCATAGAAAATAGGCCTTGTCAAAGATTTGGTGCCAAAGTCTAACGTCAAAATCACACTTCGTCGTTTGATGCTTGTGAGTTAATAATTACGCGTTAAATGCCTTTACATTACTGCTATGAAGAGTTAAAATGGGTAACACCTTAATGTTCGAAGACAGATGGGTAAGGCTGTTAGGAATTGACCTGTAAGATCTCCAAATATGACACCTGTGGACTTCTTCCTTTGGGGACGGTAAGATCTGATCTACCAGACATCGGCGCTCACGAGGGAGTAGTTAAAAGCATATGTGGGAGCAGCATTCGACAGAAAGCACACTTGAGGGTGTTTCTTTACGTTTAACACTGTGCTTGAATGCGAACTATTACCATTTTGAACAATTATAATATTTTTTTCATTGTTTTTGTTATTGTTATACATTTTAACTCTTTATAGCAATAATGTAAAGGCATTTAACGGATAATTATTGACTCACAAGCATAAAACGAGGAAGTGGGATTTTGACGCTAGACTGTGACAATAAAACGTTGAGCGTTTTTTTCATGCCACACTGGTTAAGTATATCGCTGAGTTATGTATGTATTTTTCAAAAATTCTAATTATCTCCTAAACTATCAATTTTAGGTATGGGATATGTGGAACACAAAAGATGTACAATTGGACGCTGAAGACGACTAAGTAGTAAAATATGGGGGGTGCTATTTGAAAAAAATTAAGTTATGGTTCTTCAAATTTTCGAAGAGTTAACGTACCATAAGGTAACCACGCAATGTAGACAGCCGTTATTGGCGCCAAAATATAGTCCAACATGTTGTTTAAGCATGTTATGAATTTTAAATTGATATTCGAAAAATCAAGTGTTCTCTGATTTTTTGAATAAATGTCCGCTATAGCAAATTTTTTTAGAAAAAATCGTATAACTACAAAACTGCTCAATCAAATTTAAAAAAACTAAAGGTATTTATAAAGCTTAAAGATATGTAAATCCAAATATGTAAATATATATAGGGTGTAGATGGTATAGATAAGTAGGGTGTAGATGGATAAGTAGATGGCAACTTCCGGTATAACCGGAAGCGCTAGAAATTTAATAATATTTTCATTGAAAAGAACATAATCGCCAATATATAATTCTAAATTTTCAAATTTATATGTTCGCCAAAACCCCATAAACTTCTAAACGGTCTCGCTGAGACATCCTGTATACATATATGTATGTACAGTCGCTTGCAATAAATCTGCGTACAAGCCAATTTCCCTGTTTTTTCGATGTATTGAAATGTACTTTTCAAAATGAAGTTAAGAATGTCAACTTGACAGTATAATACATGTTTAATTTGTATGTATATAGCAGAGAGATAGATTGACAACTATCTAGCAACAAAATGTGACAAATTATAGATGACAGCCAACTCATAAATGCAAATAAATACTGTGCAATGTGTGTTGAGTTACCTACATAATTACTTTCTATTTCATCCTTTTCCATCCACTCTGGCATATTTAATATTTTAAAACAATTTAAAGAAAAAAGAATTTATATGAGGGCGTACTTTTTTACCTAAAAAAAACGGCTACAATAACACAGCTTACATATCTTATGATTATACACCATAAATCGAATATCCTTCCTTTCAAAACCTTTAAAAAATACCTTTAAAATTTCTCTAGTGTTAACTGTAGCTTGGATATTTATGATCTAGTAAAAACCCGCAGCGATCTGCGCGATTTACGAGTATGGTGCTCTCTGTTTTATCATCATAAATGTTGCCTGTTTAGATCTCAATAAAACCGAACCGTTCGGATGTTTTTTACGATCTTGACTAGTCGATTTATTCACATCCGATATCAGCGTCGATTTAATTTTTGGAAAAATATTGAAAGCTCTTAGTAGTATCGCAACACCCAACAGGGGTGTAATTAGTAGAATTACAAAAAGTATCAATATCTATATGTTAATAAGTTTTATTAATTTGTATAAATACTCGTAACGAATTGAAGTAATTATATCACAACAGTTTTAAGTCAAACTTCATAGAAAAGTACAAACGAAATTACATTTTTATATGTATATACTGTACATACCTGTATAGAGTGTGTCCGTAAAGTATGGAATAAATTCATTTTTCGCGAAACAAACAATTTTAACGAAATTTCCCGAAACAGGTCGATTTTTGATTTTAACTTTATTATATTATAATTAAATATGTAGAGTGAACCATATGTAAAAAATGACGTCGACATTTTTTTTAATTGTAACATCCTGTATATTGTTCGAGTTTTAGAATATACGGAACTCCCCGAATCCAAAAAGGTATCATACATGTCGGTTAGCTTTATAATAGCGCTATTGAAAACATCTGTTTACCCTCCCTTCGTATCAAACATTATTTTCTCTGATAAAGCCACTTTCACATTAAATGGCGAGGTCAATTGTCAGAATTGCAGGTACTGGGCAAAAGAAAATCCCAAATGGATGCGTGAGCATCATACACAATACCCGCAAAAGATAAATGTCTGGAATGGTGTTGTAAGAAATAGAATCATCGGACCATACTTTTTCAAAGGTAATTTAGATGGGCCAACATATCTGCGGTTTTTAAAGGGCTTTCTTGTACCTACTTTAATTAATTTATTACCATCAGTAGAATTAATCTTGGCAGTTTTGATGAAACTTTATGGTTTCAACAGGATGGTGCGCCACCGCATTATGCTGTAGATGTTCCAGCGTACCTAAACGAAATTTTTCTGAACAGGTAGATTGGTAAACGTAGACATATTGAATGGCCAGCGAGATCGCCAGGCCTTAGTCCTTTAGATTTTTTTATGTCGGGCCATCTGAAGAATGTTGTTTATAAAACGAAACCAGCACATATTGAAGAATTACAAGAGCGAATTCGAACAGAAATAAACAATATTTATCAGAAAACCATAAACAAGATTCAGCAAGAATTTATACATCGTTTAGGTTGCTGTCAAATACAGCAAGAGCTACAGGTCGATCATTTAACATAAAGTCATGTATCTGTTATCATTAGCTATCAATAAAATTGATAAGTAAGATTAGTCGCCTATTTTTTGCAATTAATTAGAAATAGTTGTTAGCACGTATCTTTCAAATTCTGTCCGCTAGACCACAAGTATCTACCATTTTGGAATCAGCTCATTAATAATAATCTAACGGTGTCACCAAATAAAGAGTGTTGTATTTAAAAAATATTCCGATGACGTCATCACATTAGTATGGTTCACCTTGTATAATGAATTTTTGTTGGTGAATGTAGACCATTAAAATTAAAAATCGACATATTTCAAGTTTTTTCCAAATGGCTTTTGTTTTACGAAATATCGAATTTATACCATACTTTCACACACTGTATTATCATTCTTAGGCTTATTCGATACTAAAATTTTTTACATTTTTTATAGGAAGTCCAATTTTTTCTGCATCGATTTTTTTAGGTCGTGTCATATGGCCTGACATACATACTAGTGTACCTTTTGTTTAGTAAATTATGTTTTCGCGATAAAATTACAAAATTTTATAATTATTAATATTGAAATTAAAAATGGTTGATAATTTTTTAAGCTTGGATGTATTTTTGGATAAATTTACAGAACTGAAAATAGTTTTAGGTTATATCAGGGATAAATACGATTAGTATTTGCTCTTGCTTTATTAAAGTAAAAGATATTAGAGAGAATTTGTACTTTTTGTGTATTTTAATGGGTTTATTTTGATACCTAATTATATATTATGTTTACATCTACCACATTATACTAACATAATTTATAATCTTTAGCAATTTGCGTTTTCTAATACCAAACAGATTTAATATTTTTAAATGCAAATTTTAGAAATCTTATTAAACATTCCACTTTGCTAAATTTCAACGAAGAAAACATAATTTTAATGATTATAAAAATATTATATAACAACAAGTGAGCTTACCCATTTAATATGCTGATTGATGTAACCTAAAAACAAAGCCAAATTCACACTCGCGAATCTTACTAAAACAACTTCACACATCACTTATCTATTAATATTTTATATTCACACTATATAGCTTATCTAAAATAAATTGAATATTCCACTAAAATATTTTATAAAAACCAATTTAAATATTATTTCAGTATTTATAATGTTGATAATTTTCACCATTTCGTGTAAACACTAACTGCGCCCTTTGAATGGAATAAACTAACAACGTGTGTAGGTACAAATGACGTATCGTCGGAAAAAGATTTAATAGTTTTTTTTTTAGGATATATTCGCAGTTTGTTTACAATAAAAGCAAGAATACATAGTAAAATTTCACCAATAAAATTATGGTTTTAAAAGTATAAATTTTTCCCCAGTCCCAGTAAACATAATATTTTATCTAAAACACGTTTTGGTCATCAGTTGTACTAGCTTTGCACCAAGTATATTGTTTCATTAGGTTGATTGTATTAGTCCATTAGCATTCACTGACATAATAGATGGTTTCCTAAGCAAACTATACACCTCATAGTATTTTGATTTGAACAAAGAAGCATTTCGACATATGACGCATCACCAAAACAATCTAACAGCATTTCTCTGGGATGTAGTTACACTTCATATTGAAATGAGATATATAAGGCTGTGTATCTTTTCCTTCTCTTCTCTTAGAGAACATTACAGTTTAGAGACAACATTTTATTATTATAAACATTTTCAACAATAAAGAGTTAAATTTTGCTACTTCATAAAAAAGACTGTGGCTATTGAAAAAGAAGAAATAATAATAAAAGAAATAATACTATACTACCTCTGGTGTAGGCAAGCTACAAGTTTCTCTCAAGAAATGGTTGAATTCAAAATCCATTCAAGATATAAAACATAGTTGTAAACTCTCCAACAAAAGCTTCACAACAAGATGCAAAAACCTGTATTTTATAAAGTGCAACAATCCTGACTGAAATCCTCAACGGAGACCAGAAATTAAACTAAATTTCACTATGCACTAATTAAAGAGATTATTATAAAAATCCGATTCTTAATGACTAAAAAGAAAAGACTACGTTCTGAAATAAATTCAAAATTTCACAAATAAAACATATCATAAGTGCTATAAAAAATATAATTAATTAGATGCAATTCAAAATACAAATTGAGCAGGCAATAACCCTAAGCCTACTTATGTCAAATTTGTCTATAAAATAATATTCTTAATTGCTTGTTTATACAAATGCTCCAGGAAGCTCAACAAAAATCACTTTTGAAATTCTGTTTCTGTTCGAAAGCAAAATATCAGTAATTATTATATGAATAAAACACTTAGACCATTCCATATTCGTATTAATTTTAATTGCAATAGTATCTTCTCCGTACTGCCAATAAGAATGTTTGCTACTGCTTTTGAGTCCAGAGGGCAAGCTTCAGTAATCAAATATATATTTAAGTATATGATTCATAATTATATCGTTATATAGCAGTAGTAAATCAGGAAATAAAATGCTTTAAAGAATGCTTTATTTAAACAAACCGAATTTGTTATAATAAATATGTTGAAGCTTACTAAGCATTACAACATCTATCAAGACAAAATAATTAATGGTAGCTTAGCAGCATACTTACATAACGGACATATACATGGATATTTTTACGCAAATTAGCGACAACCTGTTTGCCATATTTAAAACGCCGATGCGGCAGATATCTATATTTGACTATCGGATACATTACAGACGGTAATTACAATAATTTTACCTTACCTACTCGTTTAGCTTTTTATTACGGTAATACATCTTCACTGGTTTTTTTACATTTCGACTCTTCGTCCCTACCTACACGCTTATGGCATTCAAGCAGCTCGATTGGATGCTAACGCGAAATACGGAGATTATAATCTTCTTGGGTATAATTTATACCCACGGCGTTTTCTTTTTAGCAAAATCCATGCATGCATATACAAATAGAAATGTGCGTCTGTGCCGGACGATGGCTATTAGCATTCCTTTTACGTTTCGCCGGCTGAAATTTTAGTGACTACTAAAAACGCATTCATTTTCTTAAAACGGCTATAAATTTTGCGACAGAAAAGTGAGAAAAAATACGAGATAGCGTCCGTACTTTACGGAACTGATTTAAGAATGCGAAATAAAGGGATGTGAAACACAAAAGAAATTCAGTGTAATATACAACACAACTGTTGAGCGTTCGAAATAAGAAATTATTGGATGTAACTATCTGTATCAGTAATCTTTATCGCATATGGTCCATATATTTACCGAAAAATATACACGTGCTATTCAGGGGAATATTTCTGAAGTAGTTCTGAAGTCTTAAATTTAAACAAATTTTCAGCACTAAATTAGTGGAAAACTTACTAGGTATTCGAAAAAAATATCGAAAAATAAACCTATCCAAACAAATAATATTTGCCGAATAATTCAAATATCATATTATTTTTAGTAGAGACTGTAAGCAAGCAGAATAATAATGAAATGATTGACATAAGTTTAAATACATAGGCGCATACATGATTTTCTTCTACTTTTAAGCCGTAGTTCGATCTTGAATTAAGACCCCTAGGACTAAAGCAGAACCAAATAGATCTGGAGTCATTGGTTATGGAATTCTTAAATAGGCTTTGAGAAAAAAACAAAAAACAATGCCAATTGTAATGCAACAACATTTCTTACACATAATAGTTAGTGTTTGAATGGTTTTAGAATAGTAATCTTGCAGCTCTTTAAGGAAAGAAAAACATCGAACTACAGGCAGCACTTGTTTCAAACAGAAAATAAACAGCCACCAATTTACGAGAAACAAACTTAAAACAATTGAAATTTTACCAGAATGGTGTAAATTGTTCTTGACGAAGTATAAATATCTACGTGAGTTTCATTTATGTATTTGCCATATTTGCAATAGCTTATGAGAGTCCAAACACACGACAATAATGGTAAATAATTTAGGGTCATATTTATAGTTAGTGCTTGAGGTTGTGTCGATGCTTGAGCACACGATTTTGACACATTTGTAATGACGTTTATGTCAAAATCGCGAGCTCGAGCATCGACACAACCTCAAGCACGGATTATAAATATGATCCTTAGTCCTCAATACGCGTTGAAGAATTGTTTTCATCGTGTGATAGGAATTGTACTATACCATGCCCTAGAAAAGGTACCTATTCATTTTTTTTCATCTTACATTTTATTTAAAAAAACCGTGAGTGTCTATGACGTTTATTCAATTCTGTCCTGAAATCCGATATTCTTCACATATGTAAGTGATCCAGTATTTTACAGGGAGTAAGCAGATGTCTGAAAATTAAGGTATTTGATGTCATACGCTTCACAAAGGAGTATGTAAACTCAAGTTACACTGCTTAACATGAGATTTTTCTCAGGAGTACCAATGCAGTTTGGTATCAACTTTTTTTTTATGTGTGGTCGGTGTTTAGTTGCAGTGACATATTTTTCAGATATGTATCCAGATCCAGAATTTTTCGATCGCCAACTGCTGTTTCGTTTTGATTTTTTTAAACATTTTACGTTTTTGTCCATTGTGAAATAAAAGCTCCTATAGCTCTGTAAATATAATAGAACCAAATAACCTAACTCAAATGGTACCGTTACTAATGTGCAAGTCCAGACATACATAGTAAAATATAGACTTGCACAAAGCACTGCTGAAAAGAATAGTTGAAAAGTAACTCATTCATTCCTAGATAGAAAAATGTGAAACAGCACGCATTCTCTAATACTAAAAGCCTCTGTTACATATCAAACTAGGAACAATGAAGAATTTCGTGAAAAGCACCGACATTATCTCTGATTGCATGTATTTAAAACAGAAGCTTCTTAAAGTTAGTAATGTAGAAATTAAAGAAAAATATATGTGGATCCACAGGTTTTTTATATGTGGTGGGTGCCTCCAGGGAATTGAAACCCGGCTCCTATCGTCCTGCCACAACGATAGTCAGTTGTCAACCACTCCGGCTATCGACCTGTTTCAAAAATATTAATTGCAATTTTTTGAGAAATCGAAAGTCAAACAATTACCATTATACACTTCGCGACACTTGATTGAACGCAATACTTATAAGTTTGTTAAAAGAACACTTTTTTTAACTTTTTTATTTTGTGCCTCATTAAATTGCTATTTTAGACTAGTTTTACAAGTAAGAGCAAAAATTTGAAAGTTTACATTAACTAATAAATTTTACTTGGAAACCTGGTACGACACTTGATTAAACGCAGCTAAATAAAACAACAAAATCGGTGGAAAAAAAATTATTTAATAATGAGTGTGACCACCATTCTCATTTACAACTTCAAAAATTCTATTGGGTAAAGAATTGTATAAATTTCGGATGCATTGTAATGGCAATTCAGTCCAAGCTTCTCGAATTGCTTGTTTTAATTGTTTCTTGTTCAGAAACTGTCTAGCATCAGTGTAAATCCGTCGAGACGGCCATCCCCACACATTTTCTATTATGTTTAGATCGGGCAAGAGAGCTGGCCATGTCAATAAAGTAATTCCGTTGTCGTGGTACCATTTTTGGGCACTTCGAGCACTGTGTGCAAGCATGTTATCCTGCTGGAAAATGAAATCTTGTGTGCCCAATTTATTTTGGATTACTTCTCATGAGTTGCAGGTACTTGTGAACAGTTAGAGCTCTCTCTACGAAAACTATAGATCGACGGCTCCGGCATTAGAAATTGCACCCTATACAATTACTCCTCCACCACTTTCTGGCCTACGTGATATTATTCTCGACTCCTTTCTCAGACCATGCCAGTAATAGCGGAAACCGTCAGGTCCATCCAGCGTAAAACGTTTTTCGTCCGAAAAAACAATTTTCTGCCAGGTTTCCTGTCACGCAATGTGCTCCCTGGCAAAATTCAATCTTCGTTCTCGATATCGGGCTGTTAAACCAGGTTTTCTCTTCAATCGCGAGCATGGAATTTGTGGAGATTTTTTTTTAATTCTTTGAACTGTTCTTACGGATGCAGATGTTCCTGCAGCATCCCTAATTTGCCTTGCCGTAGCTGCAGAATTCGATGCAATTCTTAGGATGTTCCGTTTTTCTCGTTCGGTTGTCGCTGTAGCAATTCGCCCTCTCGGTTGTTTGCCATAATTTTCCTTGTTTTGAAGATAATTGCGGATTACACGATCAGTCCGTCTTAACTTTCTCGCTATTTCTCGTATTGAAACGTTTCCATTTTTCAAAACGTCAATTTGTCCTCTTTCCACTGCAGTGAGCGTTTTTCCACCTCCCATGTCTCTAAACAAACTAGCCAAACACAATTTTTTCTTAAAAAGTGCTTTTAACAATCACTCCTAACTAAAACTGTGGCACAACAACCTTTTCTTATCTCTTACACAACAATAACTGAAATGCGTACAATTGAGTGTCACAGTATTTCTACCCCATTAGTACAATTCCCCGCACCACTCGTATAATCCCTAATTGCAGCTTGCAGGTACCGGCCAGATTTCCAAGAAATATTAGAAAGATATAATGGTATACTTAAAATTGTAGGGATTTGTACATTAACCCTTGTTTTTAAATATATTTATTTGCGGTCAATCAAGTGTCGCGGAGTGTATTGTCAACTATCTTATAACATTAATTATGAAAGTTTGGGTTATAATATGCCCCCACTTGCACCTAAATCGTGAATATATGATTCACAGACGAAATATAATATAATTACTTTCCAGGTTACTCAAAATATTTGAATAGTGTTCATTTACTTATATAGAAAGTAAAGTTCATCACTGGATCTCTTGGTACAGAAGTAGAACACTAAACACTTTAACCCACTAAACACCAAACACCTTGACATACCTCGAGGACTTGTTGCTTCAAAATAGTTTGAGTCAACAATGTGTCCAGGAATATATTCGCTTAACTGACATCTGTATGAAACAGAACATTTTTCAATTCAACGGGAGTTCTTATGAACAGCTGGAAGGAACGGCAATGGGTAACTCCTTGTCGCCCTTTTTGGCTAACCTTTTCATGAGCCGTTTTGAAAAGGACTTAGAATCTGAGGGCGAATACTTTCCTAGGATTTGGTTGAGGTATGTGGATGACATTTTCGCTATATTTGATACTAAAAAATGTAATGTTGACGATTTTCTCAATAGATTAAATAATCGGTTCGAAACCATAAAGTTCACTTATGAAAAAGAAGAAAACGGTCAGCTGCCCTTCCTAGATACTTTAGTAATTAGAAATAACAATAGATTAGAGTTTGACGTGTATAGAAAGGAAACCAGTACACTTCGCTACATTCCTTCAGATTCCCATCATTGTGTTCAACACAAAATGGCAAGCCTTGAATTTTTTGGTCCACAGACTTCTCACTTTTCTCTTGAACAAGGCAAGGTATGAGAAAAAGCTTAAAATTATAAAAGATGCGGCCAAATGTAATGGTTTCCAGCCTCAGCATATCTATAAGTTAATTAGGAAATTTAATTATAAGAAAACTGTGGAAGAATCTACGACTTTTCGAGAGGATGTTAAAGCTTCACCCGTTGTGACCCTCCCTTACGCTCCCTTTATCACTAAAGGTTTGAGTAAAATCTTCAAAGAGCTAGATCTCAGAATAGTTTACAGTTCTGGGACTAGTTTACGAAATCTCTAAGTCATGTGTAATGAACTGTGACAACGGCCCTATCCCGCATTCCTCATTGTTTTCGTTAATCGGAAATTAATGATGCGTATCGGATTGACCGTGCATAACATTTAGGTTACCTGTTATTTGTGGTTTTATTTTAATTTAGTTTTATTATCGCCTTGATAATGACAGCATTGCTGTTGAAACGCGTCGATGTTTTAATTAAAAATTGTTTGATGTTTAGTGGGTTAAAATGTTTATTATTATATAGACAGTACTAAAATGTTTGAAATTATAAATGCTTGTCTCGAAAACCTTGCGTGATGAGGAAAACCGATATCATATTTGAATTCAGGAAAAAGAATAATTTTTTTTCTGGTACAAGAAACTACTATTATTTAAAGTACAGAAAATTAGTTGTTCCTTTGTCTATTTTTTTATTACTTTAACTTTTTCCTGCAATAAATATTTATTGTTAATTAAAATTTACAGAATGAATAATAAATCAATAATTATTTTATATACCAAGGCAATTAGAAGTAAAAATAGTCTTAACATCTGTAATATATGTATACAAATAATTACCTTATAGCTTTTAGCCACACGTTATATAATCACCAACTGTATTCAATCATTAATATTTTAATTTTCTCTTTGTCTGTAAATTGTACTATGTTTATGTAAGTATTGAATTTAATTCTATTAAAGAACCCAAATCTTTTCTAAAACTGTGTCAAGTATTCATGTCAATTTTACCATTCTAGTGTATAAATGGAGCAGTCGAAATAAACGAAAATAATCACTATGATATATTGTTTTTTTTATTATTATCATAAAAAGGAGAAATCACATAAAATAAAGTTTATACGAATCGAGAATAGGACTACATACTGAAACGTATTTCATTGCGTTTTGAGAAACTGTACGTATATGTATTAGGATATTTGACATCTATGAGAAATAAACTACTAAAAATACAGCTAATTTTTTATAAAGAAAGCCATGCCTAAAATAGGTTGCACATTTCTCCAGTAATATTCAAAAACAAAACAGATGACAGAAACCAACAATTATTGAAAGTTTAAAAACCATATCTTATTCATATAAAATACTTCAATGACTATCTTTTTCGATTTATTAACTTTTACTTTTATATGAGACATAAAAACTTCAATAAACAAATATATCGTGCAGTTTATTTCTTTTGGACGTTCATATATTACATATGTTCATAATTATTAACAGAACCTACGAAACAAAGTCGAATAAGGAAGACCATTTTTCAAATAGCTTCATACTTAATAACTTCCAGCGTAATTTATGAGCCGAAATAAGGAAATCATTTGCAACTTTTGACGTGCTCTTAATAGTAATACACAATTACACTTGATGAATGGAAGTCTTTATCGGTCGAAAGGAAATTATGACTATATTTTCAGGAAGATGAATGCGTTCCATCTCATCCCTCGATCTCGTCACGCTTCAAGACCCTTTCGCCGTTGCGTATGGCGGAATATGAAGAAGAGAGAGGGAAAACAGAAGTAGAGGCATTAATAATTTCGATATTACGTCGTCTTCATAGTTACTATCGAACAGCTCGTGTATGAAATATGGTGGCGACGTCGATCCTAATTCACTGTGAATCATTTGAAATGTAATGGACGTTAATGTCACATCCAATCATCGCGTTTGTTGTTTAGGCATTATTAGAATACATATAACTAAATGCATGTAAACTAACAGATAAATAATAATATCAATTGTAAAGATATTATATGTATCAACTAAAATATTTTCTCTTAATCCCAGATATCTTTTCATTTGTAGATCAATTAAGTAGGCCCGCACGAAAAATCAATTTATTCGAGAAGAAATTAATTATTTTTTTTAATGTGTGGTGGGTGTAAGCTGTATCGCTTGTCTGGCTATCACTGCAACTCTCGCGGTGTAGTTTTGTGTGTGTAAGTTGAGTTCAATTCAATTGATAACATTGACAAGCTAAAATTTACATTTGACGAGGAAAGTCAAAATTTCATAGTTTTTTTAAATATTAAAATAATGCATAATAACGCTCAGTCATTTTAATCCGTTTTAGAACATTTTTTTCAAGAGTAACTTGCCTTAGCTGCAAATATGTTATTATAAATAAACTAAATTGACCAAAAGACTTGCTGCCGAAAGATTCTAGAAGCACAAAAATACAGCTTCGACGTACCAAAATGCAATTTACAAAGGTTTCAGAGGCAGCTATTGAAAAAATTAATACAACATGTAAAGACAACTATACAGTACGTTGCAGAGCATGTCGGATTATTCTCATAGATTTCAGATAAAATTTTGTTTGATAAAACGTCAAGAATCCTGGCCAAAATAATAAAAACAGAAAACCTTTAAATATTTATATATAGAAAACAATTATAGATTGCAATGAGGTTGGTCTCAATTTCTCCAACTTTGAATGCAAACTTCTCTCATCTATCGTATACAAGAAGATAAAAACTTTTTTCCTTATCGTCACAAAATTTCACAAATACAAACATTATTTCAGCAGCTTATTTGTATATTACTATTTTAAAAAATTATGGAAGACTTACTTCACTATTGTTGTATATGTACCTATACATAGCTTGAACATAATATTAATTGATTCTAGATATCGATATAAGAAATATCAATAATTGTCTAGCAAATAATAATGGAATAAGCCAATAAACACGCCCCTACCTCTCTAAATTGTATCTCAATAGTCAAGTTGTCTTACTTGTATACCGTTGGGAATTTTCATTTATATAACATAATTAATTATCCTGATTCTCTCGGTTCATTAATCAAAGTTGTTTCCACTCCAATGACCGTCCTTTGCTTCAGCTATACATTTCTTTCTATTAGATTTGTAGAAACATTAAAATGAATTATCTAATATTCAGTCGGTACCCAACGACTATACTTTCAGGAAATTAATCACGATTCTATAATTTTAAAATTGAATTCTAAAATACAAACGTACTAAGTGCATAACTTCAGAATCTGATCCTACTTACTTTCACATGCACAGATGCACACACGAGTAAACTTCAAAGCAATATGTCTATCTTAAATTAACAATTAATTTCACTTTTGCGACTCATAAAGAAAACACAACAGGTCTGCAGGCACCTCCCTAAATAAATTCTTTACGGTACATGCACACAAGCAGATAGTACTCAAAAATACCTCAAGGTATGTAATCGTACCAACTTGGTTTCGTACATACGAGTATACCCATACTCGTATTTCTGTTTGTAAATTATATTCTCGAGCGTCAAAATCAACATAGAGCGATTACTTCCGCTTCAACTGGCCTGTAAAAAGACTTTCCTCGTTTGTAAACGATTATTCTGCTACGGACACAGTGCAATAATTCTAATGATACAGCCTGCGGATATGTTTGTATGTACTTCAGCGTATTATGTTTCCTTTTGTCGAATTTACGCTTAATTATTCACGTTTGCTTGAATATATTTGATATAAGTTTGCTGTGTTAATGCTAAGGTTTATGGCCTAAGTTGTACATATAATTAGTTAACTTACAATTTACTTACAGAAGCATGCCTTTTAATAATAATATTTAAAATTTCCTCGCTTTAGTTTTTTTCCAGAAGAAGTTTTTTCATAGAAGAAATTCTAACAAATCTACTTAAAGTAAAATAAAATTTCTAAACAAACCAACCTCCTTTCCTAGCAAAAGCGACAAATCTTTTTGAATAAAAAAATGATTCTTAATAACCTTAAGTTTATCGCAATGTAAAATGTTTTTCAAAGATTTGGTTTAAAATAAATTTGTGAAATTTTAATTATACGGCAGATATTTAACTTTTGAAAACAAAAACTAAAATATTAAATACAATGTTAGTTAATGGCCGTTTCAGTTCACGTTCTATAATGTTGGTAAAAGATCTAGTCACGTTTACTGTAAAGCTTAAGTACCTATACAGAATTCTAAACAGAACTGCGATAACTTCTGAAGGTATACGTTTCAAGGAAACGCACGCACAATTCCTCTCGAACTTTTTGCCAAAAACCTTAAATTAATGAATGAACCAGCGCACTTCCAAACAGTCAAAAATTACTCACGTCATTTAAATCAATTTTTTATTATATTTTACTATCTTAAAATAGGAAACCTAAAGATTTATTCTGATAGGCAGGTATTTACTGATGCGGTTATTATAAATTGATTTACCTTCATTCCACTGGATAAACTATTTTAAATCATGTTATTGATGTAGTTAGTAAATGATTGAAATTTAATATTTTTTTCGAGGTATTTTACAGCAAATAATACAACTACAATATTAAATTCTATAAGCGGGTCGATAGCCGCAGTGGTTAGACAGCTGACTATCATTGTAGCGCAACGAGAGGAACCGGGTGTCAACTCTCCAGAAAGACGGTAACATTTTTCTTGGAGAATTGAAATCCGATCGATTTACCATTCGCTGTTGAGAGAGCAAAGTGATTAACAGCGCAGCATTGTAAAAGGCGGTATAATGCTAAAAGCCATTTCAACACAATTATATACACACAGAAACTACACTGCGAGAGTTGCAATGTTAATTATACAAGCAATACAGCTTATGAAATCACTGCAACTAAGCACCCACCACACATAAAAATAGAACTAACAATAAATACTGTAATGACAAAAATGTGTTCAGTTTGGGAAACAAGTCTTCACATCGATTCTTCTCGAAAACCTGTGTGACATCTAAAACAATAATAGATCAGGTTTTCTTTTCTTCCAACGACTTTCCAATCCTGTCTACAAACGTATAAACTGTATAGATATCTATTTGGTCTTCTTCGGCACTAAACTGATAACAGAAAACCAAATTCTCTTCTTAAATTATGGTCGTTACTATTGCCTTGGCTGGCAATTTTTCATAGAATTATGCAATGGTTATTAGTAACAATGTGACCTCTGCAACTTTTTACATCTTAAAACCGCACTTAAACCCAAAAGATGCACTAACAATTTTACTTATTTGGAAGCTATTTCAAAAATTTTCTAAAAACCAAATAGAAGTCAAGACTCTCTGTTTTCATGTTTGTAATTTCAGCAAAATCTTTTTTTAGAGAAGTAAGTCGTGTAGAGTTGTTTAATCCTTCTGCTAGAAAATAATATCAAGATATACCACTAACCTGCTGGCTATTTCAATATGTATTGTTTTGAGCCAAACTATCATTCCCCACCAATATTTATATTATAACTAATGGAATTCATATATCTACGTTATGACCTGTAAATACTTATCTTTCAATCCCAGATGTACATATTAATTAATCCATAAGACTAACCATGGTGATCATTTTTGTAACTTTCTATAGTAAATAATATCGTTCGTCCAATCAAATAATTTGTAGTCGATTTATTATGAATGTAACGTATTTGCCACTCTCATCTCCAATTGTAGTGCTGCATTCAAAACGAAATTTTATTTGTTATTATATGTAGTTACTGTCCAGGTGTAATAAAAATTTCTTTTAAATGTTCGATTTCTTTGAAATAAAAAAAAATTCAAATCCTAGGGTCATTTTTGGTGGTATCCACACTGAGAGCAAAGGCCTATTGTGCTCTCTAGTTTTACAACTCCTCGAAGACTTCTCAATGCTGAGAGTTTGAATCCTAAAGATATTGGCTGCTTTGTAATACCATATTACCTCGTCAAATGGTAGATACAATGCGCAAGTTCTTTTTCAGGTGGCAATGCCCACCTATTACCTCGGTAATCTACCTCAGATTACCGAGATTAAGTAGATTTATAGGCTTCTGCTTATAGATTGTCCTTTCAAAAAAATCTTTGCGATCTCCTGCCCGCGAACCTTTCGCAGCTATAAATTCACGCGTATGACTCCACGAAAATCTAACTGAGGTAAGGAATAAGGATGTAGATTCCAAAAAACGAAAATAATTCGATTCTTTTATTTAATGCCAAATTTTCGCCGAGAGATTGTCGGCTTCTTCAGGGCGCTACAAAGAACATTTTTTTGTTATAAAAGGTAATTAAAATTAATTAAATTTACTTACTTAAAATTTAAATCACTAGGACCTCATTGCTTAAAATGTTACAAATAAAGCGTGCAAACATAGTAGACATGATATTTCGAACAGCTAAATGTCGTATGAATAACCTTGTTATTTGAATGCGATACAATCTAAACAAGAAAAAAGTTGAAAAAATTGTTAAAAATTTTTATAATAATAAAAGGAAAACCAGGACTGTATGAAAAATTTAGAAACAATTCAAATTGACTTACAAATTTATTAAATTAATGTAAATATTACTAAGAACATCTACATCTTTGCGGAAATTAACTGAATTTTTGTTTTTTTATATGGCACATTTCTAAAGATTTTCTTTTATAGGGATTGTTCTCCACACATAAAACTTTAACGCTCTCAAAATCAAATTTATGGTCCGTCTCTTCACAGTGGCATCTGAGGGCTGTATTACTAGTATGGTTTCTCACATTACTTTTGTGAACATTGATACGATTTTTTAATTTTTTTGAAGTCTGTCCAATGTAACACCCGTTACAGTCCTTACACTGGACCTGGTAAATAACAATGGAAAGATCAAAATGGTTGGTCTTGTCTTTGATTTTAGGATAAAAAGCCGCGAATTTGTTGATTGGATAAGGTACTATTTTCATATTATACTGGTTAAACAATTTAATGAGGCTGTTCGTCAAATTGGGTATAACATATATTGTAATTTACGGTAAGTGACCTTATTGTCTTGATTTTTCTGAATGTCAGTATTTTGGATGGAGACGTTGACATCACGAGAGCACACCCTCGAAACCAGAGTGCGATTGACAAGTTTAGAAGGGTAACAATTTTTACGGAGGATTGTCTTTAAAATATTTAAATTTTTCTTCTGAAAATCTGGGTGACAAATATATTCAATTATATGCTTTAAAGCAAATATGAGATTGACCTTGTATTTAAGAGGATGTTCAGAATGAAAATGAAGGTATCCTTCTGAGTTGGTAGGTTTGCGATGCCAATCTAATTTGATTGTGTTCTGGCTATCACGTATGACTTTGGTATTTAAAAAAGGGACAGCATATCTGTTTTCCTTTTCTACGGTGAATTTCAACTTACTATTGAAACTATTGAAAACATTTAGGGTGTAATCTATTTTATTAGAAGGAACTGCTACCAACATATATTACATTGTAATTTCAGTCAAGTCAATTTGAATTGTTTCTAAACTTTTAATACAGTCCTGGTACTTTCCTTTTATTATTATAAAAAAAATTTTCTTTCTTCAGATTGTATCGCATTCAAATAACAAGGTTATTCATACGAAATTCTATCTGTTCGAAATATCATGTCTACTATGTTATTTGTACGCTTTATTTGTAACATCTTAAGATCAATGAGGTACTAGTGATTTAAATTTTAAGTAAGTAAATTTAATTAATTTTAATTACCTTTTGTAACAAAAAATTGTTCTTTGTAGCGCCCTGAAGAAGCCAACAATGTCTCGGTGAAAATTTGGTATTAAACAAAAGAATCAAATTAATTTCGTTTTTTGGAATCTACATCCTTATTCCTTACCTCAGTTAGATTTTCGTGGAGTCATAATCGTGAATTTATAGTTTTTTAGCAATCTTAAGAGTGGTTTTCCATGCTATTTGTAAAAAAATACATTTAATTTATTAAATGTTTAACAGGTCGATAGCCGCAATGACTAGGTGGCTACCTAGTGATGTTGTCGCTGAGGTCCGGGATTTAATTCTCCGAGACGACAATGAACTTTTTCCTGGAAAATTGTATCCCGATTGGCCTACCATTCACTGTTGGGAAAGAAGTAACAGAGCAGCATTATAAACAGTGATATAGTGCTTAGTGCTATAATAATGCCAAGAGTTGCAGCTGTAGTCAGACAAGCAATACTGCTTAAGAGGTCGCTGAAACTTATATAATTAATCGTAGACTGCGAGACGAAAGTTATGAAAGAGATAGTAAATACAGTTTTCTGGAAAAGTGGACGAAAGTTATGAAAGAGTAGTAAATACAGTTTTCAAAGTGGAAAAAAATTGTATTCGCTGACGTGCAGAACATTTTATATACATTTTATAAAAACTACTGCTTCTTTGTTCACAAATATCTTCCTTATTATTAATGAAAAGAAATAAAACTTTGGCTCGTTATATACACTAATGTTAAATGGAGGTACCTACGAAATCCATTTTCAAAAGTATATAATGTAGAATTATTTATAATTCCCTCAAGATAGCGTAAAATTTGATATTTTTAAATTTGTGGTAAATATTTCAGGACAATTATTAGTCCAAACGGGCTTCGTAGGTACCTCTGCCTATCTTCTTAGATCGTACTTATTCAATCCTCGATGAAATATTTTATCAAATTTGGAAATAATGTTTGAAATACTTTTACCGTGTTATGAGATAGGAGCAGTACACCCTTAAGGCAGCTAGAGGCACTCAAATTTGTGTTTCCTACAATGTAGAAACTTATCATTCATCTAAGGCGTGTTCCAGAGGCCCAAACTAATTATTATTTATTACAATGATAACTTACATGTATAAGCAAAGTTAGAAATTATTTATTACTTTATATATGTACATATACATATAAAAGTGCAAGCAGACAGCCAGCAATTAGTAATACTCATATAAGATATATCACGTACTGTGTAATAATTCACTGCTTTCACGTGAAAGCGTGTTTCTAGACCATAAATTTTAGTATCCTCCGCGGATTCCTGCGTATTATATTCCCTTCATATTTTTCCACAATTTTTACCTAATTACAGTGACGTTCGCGAAATAAACAAAACCGGATAAAGGACAACGGAACTGCTATTAATTTCGAAATACACGCAACTCGACCTGATTATTTGGCGTATACGGTGTACGTATTTATGTAGAGTGGTCTGTATAGCTAATATCAACCTTTCCGTGTACGGCGACCATGTTAGGTGTGAGAACGTATGACGGGAAGTCGAACATAAATCAAAAAGCAACTGTACATTATAGCTGATAACGTGCATGTTTATTACTCAGCGAGCTATTACCGGGGGGAGAAAGGTATTAATTAAAACATAACAAGCCTACTACGTTAATTACGCTACCAGCTCGTATATATAACGTGTACATACGTGCGTGAATATGGCCCCATATATAGGCCCGCTATATGTTTATGCCGACGGACGACATATTCATGGCATTAATATTCGAAATCGTATTTAATTAACTGATCTATTTAACGTAAATTGTGCCATAATCACTTACGTTCATAAAAAGGATATGCGAACATGTTGCAGATTCATATAGCAGTTCAGTTAGGAAAGCCATTTAATTAAAAATTAATATAACTTCAGAAAATTTCTTGATAAATTTGTAATATAATCACCACTTAGCTTCATTAGATGTTATATCTGTTTACAACTGTCCTCACTAATCTTTTCGTCTACCTACTTTGGCTAGGAAAGTGGGTTGCTATAATCGGCCATGGTTGTCCAGCAGCTTACGAAATATTTAGAAGCAACTGTTCTTGAAACTAATAAATTGCATTTACATTTTTTTAAAGATGTGTTGGTGACAAACCTAAAACTGGTCTTCCTAAAGCGGAGGATTGCTCATGAGATTATATGCAACTAGTACCATAATAGGCTTTATTGACCATTAACCTAGCGTCACTAACGATCATATAAAATCTGCAATTAACAATGACATCAGCACAACCAAATATATTCTACTCATATAGGTGCAAGAACTATTCGAGCAAATTAAGTCGTAGCACCTTTTGAGCTATCTATGGCACACGAGGCCATAAATAATCTTAAACCAAAGTTATCTTCTTGCATAAACAAATAAAATCTATAGAGGGACATAAAGTTTGACATGTATAGTACATTAACGTTCATTAGATGTACTGATAGCTCTCAACCAATCATCCATTTTCTACTCATGACAAAAACAAGTAAAGCATTCCCTAGGCGTATCTCCAAGGAGACTGTACACACTGCGCTGCAGAGTGCGTTAATAATGCATTGGATTCAACAGGCATGCATTGATGAATGTCTGTATTCACAAACCTCCAGCAGCAGGAGACGAAGCGAGTACGGTAGAAACACTGCAACGGCTAATTTACATGTTAAGAATAACCGCCGTTCGCAAATAACGCATTCAGCACACGAATCTCCGGCATTGCTGACATTAGATTGATGCTACAATGGCACATGCATCATCCGGTGTCGTTTTCGCAGTTACATTCTTGTCGTTTAATGAGAATGCTTGTGCTGCTAGCAGGAATTTTTAAAGTCTAATAATGGAATATTAAATTATTTTGAAATTAGTTCTGATATGGTCTAGTTTCTTTTTATATTGTGTAAAATAAACCGATTACAAAATCAATTTAGTATACAAACGTCAACTAAAATAAAATTTTCACACCAACAAATTAGTGCATTCCTATTCAACATCCAATATATTATATGATTAATACAGATAAAAAAAACAAAAATTGTTAATTGATAACCCATATTAATAGAACCTATGGCAGTTGAGTTACAAAACCGTGGCAAAAGATTGAATCATCATTTTTCAAATCTTACAACAAATATTCCAATGAAAACGAGTCTTGACTAACTAGAAACTTTTCTAGGAATCAATAATGTTAATTTTTATATTACATACATATGAAAATTATAAAAGTTCCATTGCTTAGTAATGTACCTATATTAAAAATCTTCACCTATATAGTTAGTAGATACTATCTTCTGAGGACATACATGTTATATTTTAAACAACACAAACATTTTAAATCTGTTTATCTGAAAGCTTGTTGTTCTAATTCAGAAATGCAATTTATTGAAAAATGTGCAAAATAACAAAAAAACAAATAATTTTAAAAAACATTTTATTGCACGCCTGACACAATTGATGAACTGAACTCATTAAAACTTTCCAAATGTTTTATTATATATTTTATATTTTCAATAGAACAAACTATCTTGTTATTTGTGGAATTCACTTTATGAAAAATAAATAGTTATATATATTGTTTTTATCAGTAATAACAAAAATGTTGGAATAAGATATAGACATTACCATCTAGTAAGTATGTATGTAACTGTACACGTCCAATTGAACTTGTCTATGATCACAGTAAAACAGTTGTCTACACAAGTATGGCTGATGTACTTTTCAGTACAACTATCTTTCAATGGATGGCGCCCTAGTACCAAATTGTTGCCATAAATATTCACACGTACATAATACATAATATACATATATGTATGTCTTATATAGAAATACTCGTGCTACTGCTGTAGATTGTAAAGCAGATATTAATAAAACTTATGTATTAGAATTGCATATGTAATTATTAGCATAAAAAATCCTACAATTAGTTGTTGGTGAAAAATATAAAACAAACAATGTTTACATATTATAGTTTTATAGAATAACTTCAAACGAAGAACCATTATTGGACAAGGAATAAAAAGTGACTGAATCATGTCTTATTAAAAAGAATTATTTTTTGAATAAAAATTTTTATGTAGGTAATTAACTTTCTTTATATTATCCTTACTTTCTTATAGCTGTGTGGATTCTTAACAAAAATGATTGTAACCAAAATGTGCTTTATTTAAAATTTCATACCAATAATTGGACCTTAAAACTAATATTAATACTTTTGTAAAATAATGCCCTATCACTCTGAAATGAGACTGAGCGAGATCGTCAATTGAACAATTCAATTCCAAAATCTCAAAATTTAGTCTCTCTTTTTTATTTAGAAAATATTTGAAGGTGAGACAAGAAACCATATGACAGAAGATTGTACAAAATCAATAAAATGTTCGAAAAAGATCATCGAATTGAGACTCATTGTGACAAAACAGTAGAACTAGAGTTTGTGTTAATGGTTGTACTAATTGTATAAGTGTCAAACCAACATGTTCCCAGCGCCATTCAGGAGTAGTTGAATTATCATTCGGACACGATAACTATAGAATAACGTTTACTCAGCGTTGTTAATGGTTACTATTTGAGACACACAACATTAAGAAACCCCTACATCGAAAGTTTAAACAATTCCAAAAAAAAAAAAATTTGCGTACTTAACATCAGAAGAGTGATATGGTGTGGCTACTATGAAATATTTTTTGTATCAGTAGTCAAAAATTATAGCATTTTGACACTTAATAGAACGTCGAGAAATGTCATTTCTCAACCTCTGAACTAATGAGGTGGATAATGGCCTATTAACCTAGGTTAATAATGAAAACAAATAACACGCATGCTGTAATCATATAATTGCCGTAGGATGTCAATCGTCAAAATTATGAATATGTTTTCGAATGAAAGCGTTTTGATTCATGCGCAAGCTAGTACTCAACTACCTGTTCTGCAATCTCGTACGTTTCAGGTAGTATACATTTAAAATCTTTTTCTTCAGACATACATACATAAACAAAACGACAAGTAATCTAAAAGATACTTCGCTTAGTTTCAGCAGTTATGTCAAAACTTATCTGTCAACATCAAAATGAAGCCTACTTACATTTGTTTTATGTTTTATTACAAGTGCAATCTTACATACATTAGCAAATTTATTCCTAATTATCAAGGTTTCATGATCCAATTAGACTACTGGTACAAAAAATAGTATACATACTTCGGTTGAGAAGACTATTATTGCCCTCGTGGCAACTTCTCAACCTTAGTATGTAATATACTATTTTGGGTCTCGTTGCAAACACTTTTCGATTTTCTGTCCATCTGGTCAAATAAATCATTCAAATGTCGTAACTCATATTTTTAGGAACAAATGCTCGGGGAAACGCAATATTAGGATGATAACAAACACATAAAATGATAATTTCAAAAATTAGTTTATTTTATTCCTAGATACTATGAATTAACATGCAAGAATACTGCTTGAAATAGACAAGACAAAAATGTCAACTTTTAACATTTTGCATATCTATTCTTACACTGTCTTAATAGATGTATTATCCTTAACATCAGGCATACGCTAAAGACATAAATTCCAATATACAGAGATGGTGTGAACATCTAAATCATGTTAATCACGAAAGTTTTTCAAGACTGCTTAGATCCATTTGTTAAATTGTCTCCTTATTGTTTTTTTTTTTATTTTACAAAAGAATTGCAAGTATTGCAACTTTTTGAAAAATACGCAAGATTTTATAAATTACTCTAACAAGCAAGTGACTTATTTGTGTTTATAAAAAAATTTAGCAATGTTTGGATCTCAACAAATTTATTCCTCTTAAATGAATATTGAATGTTCGTGTGAAAATAGTTTCATATGTGTAACTAGAAATTCTTGAAAGTAGCAGAATATGTTCTTGTCCTAATTATCCCATAGTTTTCATATAGGTATATCGCAAAAATGATAATTCTATCTTTTCCAATAGATACCTGAAATGCTTCTTCTTGAATATAAAATGGTGTAATTAAAATGGCAAATTCAACGTTCAACGCGTAGACATTAACACAGAACTATTATTATGAGGCTTTTCGGTCTTATCTTAAGAAAAAGCGGAGCTTTCGATAGCAATCACATTAACTCATTAGTGACAATACGATCTATTTATGTATTAGATATACATACTTATTTCTTTCTGAATAGTTATTTTTGTGGTCACCATGTTATCGCTGCAATATATGTAGGCTTACCTTTAAACTAAATTTACATTATAAACCACTAAATATATCCAGCATCCTTTTGTTAAAAAAATACATAATTACGTATGCTCTGACTCATATCACATAAAGTATAAAAAAGTATAAAATTAACCGACACGAATTCTCTTCATGCTGCCAACGAATTCTACTCATGTAATCGATCTTCATGTTAGACTACTAAGTTCCTTTCAATTTCTAATTATCATTAACCTTTGGACGTTTAAATTTTGGAGCACCTCTAGCATCACCCAGTTTCTCTAAATTTAAACTCAAGTTTATTGTTTGATAGTGCATAGTGTGATTTGTGTATTTGACATTAAATATGCACACTTCTTGCTGACTTATGGTCTTATTTCTGCGTTTATTGCAATTAAAATTTCAATCCTTTATGTGATTATTAAATGCACCATAATAATGATTAAATGATTTAAGTACTCACAGTTTAAAACTGATACTTGTGACATTTTCTAATGATTTTAACCTACGCATTGTATAAAAAAAAACAAAAGACAAGAACAAAAACTAAATTTAAAAGTGTTGTTGTTTGAAAAACGAGTTTTTATTTATTACTAATAAAATTTACGTTTTTTAACATTCGATTGTCATTTTCTCCAAAATTTAGCAAAAAGCTCGCAGTATTTGTTATACCATCGGTTGATTTATCATGATCAAGGAAAAAATTTGCGAATTGTCATTGTCACAAAACAAAAAATTAAACTGTTGATTTTTGAGAATTTTTGTAAAAAATGTTTATTTCGTTTTTACTGAATTTATTCCGTACTTTAGACACACACTGTATAATGTATACTTGATAATATTTACTATTTCTTAGTCAATTGTTTTATTTACTATACTCTTGAAATAACGACACTGCAACTAATAATGTTCTACTAGTCAGAAAACATAACAATTCGCATTCGCTCACATATGACCAAGAGTCGGAGCTCTCGTATTCTTTAGAAACATAATGTAAACGAGTTCTGAGTGGTAACAATAGATAAAAAAAATCTGTTATTAATTTTATGTTAAATAAATTTATTCTATTTACCTATATTTATATAGGGCCTCACTACAGGCCTACAGTAAAAAGTATTGTATTCTGTTGCTATACTCTGTACATGTGCAATTTAAAAAATACCAACATAAATTGAGATAATTTATCACGTCATAATCTTTCACTTACGTAATGTAAAATGAAACAATGTCTACAAATATGCTATAATTATAAATTACGCGATTATCAAGCAGGCTGCTTGTTAAATAACTAATTTATCAAATTTGTATTTTTACTTAATAAAAATGTAGTTCTATTGAAATTTGTTATGATTATATATGACTAAACCCCATCAATATCGCATTCCCACATTTAAAAGTCTCTACATATTAAGATTCATATGCAATACGTCAAAACTGTTGCATATATTTAATACGTTCACAGGAATTTCAGTTATCTTCTTCTAAAGTACATTCCTTATCTCATTGAGATGAATGCTGTCATTTGATCATTTACTTGATATTATTTTTAACAACTTATTATGTTAATAACTGACAAAAACGATAACATTAGCCCATACAAAGTTTGCAGAATTTTTGTAGTATTTATGCTTATAATAATACCGTTCCAATAGGAATACATATTACGTCCTTAATGTAAACTAACGTTATTAAACATACATTCCAAAGAATCATCCATTACCAGTGATGATTAAAATCAATCTACTTATCAGATCTATCAACACTTTTTTAGATAAGACCTAACATAAATATAATTATTTATACATCAGCAAATTGATACAAAAGTCTGTTCTGACAGCATCAAAAATTCCTCGTCCATTCTCCTATTCTCTGTGTACTGTGTGCGTCATTTAATTTATTACAATATATTCGTTATGTATTCATAAGTACCTGCACTTCAAATAGGCATTCAAAACGATTACAGTACTTTGTTGTCTATATCGCATGTAATTTTAAAATAATATCTTATCGAACAAAAAACCAAATCTTATTTAAACATTAGAACTTATACTAACGATGGAAATGATTTTGGCATTGATTGCTCGGTGATCAGCATTCCCAAACCAGTGAAATATGGGTGTTAAGAAAAAGAAAAATGGTGAAAGTGTTCAAAATGGAGGCATTAAGCCGCATCATGAAACCAATGGAAACATCAAAGAAACGTTCCCTGATCCATTTGCCGTAACATGGGCGGAAAAATACAGCGCGGGTTTTGAAAAAGTGTGGTCAAAAATTCCAAAATTCCTAGGGGCATTTATAGTTACTGCGGCTATATGCACGATGGGATTAGGAATTAGTGGTAAGAAAAGTTTACCGTCAGTAATTATTTTTGTCTTATTACATTTATCAACTTTTCATAAGAAAATTAAATCAAAATATATTGAATTTTATTAATCTATAATAACTAATCGAATAAAAATTATATTTGAATTGCAAAGATCCATGTTGTAAGCTGAAGTATAAAATGTAGAATAAAAATAATCCTCTATTCCTTACAAAATATTTAATTTTCTCCAAATACATGTTTCAAATATTTTTAATAATATTCGTTTCAAATTTGTAATTAAAAACCGTCTTCTAGACATTTAAAAACATGTTGTACATTTTGGTTTCTATTTGACTGTAAGTACCTGTAAGGACTGGGGATAGAAGCGATTGGAGATATTTATACAACAAAATTAATTTAATTTAAATTCATATATAGAATAATCCATATTACAGATAGAATTTAGATAGTGGCGCTACTCTTTTTTGGATGTCAGATCACTATATACATACATGTAGTCGTGCATTTCCCGTCCACGTATAGTACTCGCAAAAAGAATTATTCAGGAGTTATAAACCTTCAAAGTGGAATTTCAAATTTAGAAAAAGTCATAAATGTTTTTCTAACTCTAATTTAGCGGAACTAAATTTGGTACAGTGTTTGAGTGAATTAAGAGTAATAATTTTCGTTAAGTAAAAGTCAACTGAAGCATTCTCAAGAATTGATTAGGGGTGTTGTTAATTTTAAAAAGACTTTGTTGTTTTCAAGGAAAATTGGAATAAGTAAAGACATGTATTTTAATAATGTTACTTGGAAAATCAACAAAAGAAAATCAATAATTGGCTATAAATTTGTACTTCAAATTTGATTAATTAATTAATAAACAAGTTATTTTATTTAATTAATTTGAAAATGGTTTTGATTTTGGTGAAGTTAACTGCAGAAAAATTCTAAAATAAATAAATAAAGTAAATATGTGCAAGGACTTGTTGCTTCTACAGACACGGCATTTGCTCTAGTGTATGGTGAAGCAGTACATAATTGTCCCCAGAGTTAGTTCCCACTACTACCAGACCTTAACGATTGTGATTAAATTTTATTACATACTGAGAAGAACTATGGAGTCAAATTAAGGATAATTGCAATTTTATAAGAAATGATCCACTATTGTTGGATAGAGTAGATTTCAATTTTTAACGAAGAAATAAGTGTATGTCTTAAAGTAGTGACAATAATGTTTATCAACTTCTAAAAAATAATGATATATAATAATTCATATTTTTCTCGTAGAATAAAATCATATTTTTTTATGTAAACACTGATAACAAAATGTATACATTTTAGCTTACTTTCGTCATCCAATTTTGAATTGTTATTTTAATTTTTATTTGTAAATAATGTTACATAATTATAGGGGCCATAAAGTGTGCGATATGTCAAACGTCAACAAGTTATTGTTCGTTTTAAAAGTTGGTCATGTCATCAAAAAAAATTATCTCACTAAAGTTTTGCACTATTAACTACACACATACCATTTTAAATGAATATCCCAAAAATAAACGCACTATTTTTAGAAAAAAGTATAAATATAGTATATTTATTATTATCTATCCAACCGATGATTTTGGAAAGTAAATGTAATTTTTAAAATGTAGAATAAAAATAATCCTTTATTCCTTACAAAATATTTAATTTTCTCCAAATACATGTTTCAAATATTTTTAATAATATTCGTTTCAAATTTACAAATTAAATATTTCTAAAAATTTAAAAACTAAAATAATTATGTTTTTTTTTGACTTTAATCATAATTATTTTAGTTTAAAAATTTTTCTGTAATATTATAATTTGTAGATTCTAGACTGATGATGGCTAATTGTCGAAACATGTATCTGGAGTAAATTAAATATTTTGTAAGGAATAAAGGATTATTTTTATTCTACATTTTAAAAATTACATTTACTTTCCAAAATCATCGGTTGGATAGATAATAATAAATATACTATATTTATACTTTTTTCTAAAAATAGTGCGTTTATTTTTGGGATATTCATTTAAAATGGTATGTGTGTAGTTAATAGTGCAAAACTTTAGTGAGATAATTTTTTTTGATGACATGACCAACTTTTAAAACGAACAATAACTTGTTGACGTTTGACATATCGCACACTTTATGGCCCCTATAATTATGTAACATTATTTACAAATAAAAATTAAAATAACAATTCAAAATTGGATGACGAAAGTAAGCTAAAATGTATACATTTTGTTATCAGTGTTTACATAAAAAAATATGATTTTATTCTACGAGGAAAAATATGAATTATTATATATCATTATTTTTTAGAAGTTGATAAACATTATTGTCACTACTTTAAGACATACACTTATTTCTTCGTTAAAAATTGAAATCTACTCTATCCAACAATAGTGGATCATTTCTTATAAAATTGCAATTATCCTTAATTTGACTCCATAGTTCTTCTCAGTATGTAATAAAATTTAATCACAATCGTTAAGGTCTGGTAGTAGTGGGAACTAACTCTGGGGACAATTATTTACTGCTTCACCATACACTAGAGCAAATGCCGTGTCTGTAGAAGCAACAAGTCCTTGCACATATTTACTTTATTTATTTATTTTAGAATTTTTCTGCAGTTAACTTCACCAAAATCAAAACCATTTTCAAATTAATTAAATAAAATAACTTGTTTATTAATTAATTAATCAAATTTGAAGTACAAATTTATAGCCAATTATTGATTTTCTTTTGTTGATTTTCCAAGTAACATTATTAAAATACATGTCTTTACTTATTCCAATTTTCCTTGAAAACAACAAAGTCTTTTTAAAATTAACAACACCCCTAATCAATTCTTGAGAATGCTTCAGTTGACTTTTACTTAACGAAAATTATTACTCTTAATTCACTCAAACACTGTACCAAATTTAGTTCCGCTAAATTAGAGTTAGAAAAACATTTATGACTTTTTCTAAATTTGAAATTCCATTTTGAAGGTTTATAACTCCTGAATAATTCTTTTTGCGAGTACTATACGTGGACGGGAAATGCACGACTACATGTATGTATATAGTGATTTGACATCCAAAAAAGAGTAGCGCCACTATCTAAGTTCTATCTGTAATATGGATTATTCTATATATGAATTTAAATTAAATTAATTTTGTTGTATAAATATCTCCAATCGCTTCTATCCCCAGTCCTTCCCTTCCACTTTCTAACGCCTATGCGCTCCTGTACCCTAACAATTTTCTAAAACCACCTGTAACTCTATCGATCTCAGACTTCCTCTTCTCCTACCACTGGACTTTCAATCTCACCATTAAATATACCGCTAATTTTCGTTTGGGCACCCGCTCTCCGAATATGTCTTAACAATTTTATTCTGGTTCTTTTAGTACTTGTACTACATTTTTTACAATTTTGTTCTTCAACTCTACATTTGTTCTTCTTCTGCAGCTTCTCTTACTTGTCTTATTAGGATTTGATACACAATTTTCCGTGTAACTTGCTAATTGGTTAGTTTTGTAGGTTTTGTAATAATAAATTTCTGAGATTTTGTATTTTTTTATATTTACAAAGAAGAAACCTTTCAATGGAATATTCCCTGTCTCTAAATTCAATACTTTTTATGTAATATGTATATGATATTGTTGGAATTTTTATTGTTTGTCCTGTATTTCTTAAACAAAGCTCAAAGACGCATAAGTTTAAAATACTACCAAAAAGGATATTATCAGAAAAGGAAAACAAGAATGGTGAAAGCGTGATATCAAAATATCAGAAAAATTGTATAGAGAAATAATTACTAAATATGTATTGCTAGAAAGAAATTAGTATCTGAGTTAAAAATAAATAAAAATGAGAATAAAGTAATATTAGTCGGGATGGTTAATCAAGTGAAGTTGGTGTACGGTAAACTCAGCTTTGGAATTTTGTATTTATTGTTAAAAAAAGTGCCGTCTTCATCAATAATTGAATCTATCTACTTCTTTGCTAATTGGTTTACAACTTACACTATATATTTTCTGGTCGTTTATAAAAGCCTTATGTACTGAATTTTTTAAAATATTTTTCCAGTTAAATATATTTAAATTTTATGAATAAGAAAGCTCTGCAAAAAGAAGGGGACGTCAATTCTGAAACATTATTTCACTACAATCTTAGCAACAAGAATTTGCGGCTAAGAAACCAATAGATATTATATTACAATGTGTATTGTTGATAACATAGGTATCGAGCAAACGAGCTGTCTGCAGAACTCAACATCTAAAATCTGTGAGTTGTGATAAATACTAACATGAAAATACGAATATAAGAAGTCCCATCACATTACCTAGCATGCTTTGACATTGACAACTATAACATTTAAGATCGCTTTATTACAAACGAAGTATTTTAATTAATAAATATACAAGTATCAAAAGTAAGCATCAAAAGCTTTTCATTATGGTCAATTATTTGAATATACTAGAACAGTAATTCCTAATTATATAATGGCAGTTTCTGCATAATATTAAGCTGAAACAGTCATATAAACCTACAGATTATTTTAATTGTGTTAAAATGGAAGCATCATAACTACATAATATCCAAACCAACAATTCAATTAGGATGAGAAGTAGAATCAGAAAAATTACATAAGCTTCATACTCCGCAGTATATCTAATAAGTTAACCTAAATTGGTACAAGCAGACAATTCAATGAAAACCGGTACTTTCCGGAAGGCCAAAAAAAATTAAATACAGTTTTTTATAAAAACAGCCAATACGAATTTTTAAATGTTAGCAAAAAGATTAGAGATGATTATTGAATAAAGGCGAGTTCATAATTAATCTTTGTATGTAGCTTTCTACGCCTCTTTAATTTCTAGCTATTAACTTTATGAAATAATTGAAGAAACTACTCAAGGCAGCAGCATATTTTATATCTCTGGTAATATATATATAAAATGTGAAAATTACTGCAACTAGTGCAGAATATGGGTTCCTTCTTTTAATTTAAATGAATATTCTGCACTAGTTGCAGTAATTTTCACATTTTATATATCTAAATATATATATCTAAATACTGTTGTTCTTTAACACTATATACAATAATTGACCAATTTGACCACTTCTAGTTCCTTTTGTAATGTTTTGTGTAAATGATTTGAGTGCAATTCTATTTTTAATATCTCTATAGTGGAGATCAATAGTTTTTAATAGAAGTCTTTGGATCTTAGTCCATTTTTTGTCCTTTAACTCCTGTTTTCTTCTTAAACATACTTTATAAGAATTCCCAAATATTTTCTCGTTACCACGTTGCTATACCATTTCTTTTGGTATTGTTTGCGATATTTCTATTGTTTCGACCACTAGCTCCTATAAAAACACGAAGTATCTAACAGAGAGATTGAAATTAGAAAAATAATTTTTTACTTAAATGCTCTGCATCCTATAGCATCTTTTGAACTTATAGCTTCGATTTATAGTTTCATCTTCTTAACCCTATCCTTCACATGTGTTAAGGCCCATGAACTAATATCAATTAGGATAGTGTTTCACAACATTTTTACAAATAAATTAAACAAGACAAAATAGAATGACAATATTCAAAAGAAGATAACGGTATTCAAAAAGTATTATGTAAATGATCTACGAATATATGTGTTTATTTTACTTAGGTATACTCAAAGAAAAAAGAAATGAGACAATTTCAATACATATCGGTATTGTAATTGTCCCATTTCTGTTTTCTTTGAGTATACATAGAATTAGTAGCAGTACATTTGGAATTGTTTATTTTATCATTTTAATTTTTTACATTTTGTCATTTTATATATACATACATATAATATATGGTCTAATTATAATATTACTAAAACTAGATACCGTTCATTTGCAAAAGATAACATTGGATATACTTCAAGATTTTTATTAGCAACATGACATTTTGTGTAAAACTAAAATACAGTAATTCTGAAGAGGATAATACATTTCTCAATAGTACCAACACTATCTCATAATCTACGTTTTTTTCCTTTTTTCTACTATAGTTTTAAGTATTTCTGTGTTTATCTTTTCGTCTCTACAATGTAGTTCATTTTGTTTTACTGGTATTTCCAATATTTATTACGAATGAATAAATATACTATTTTTATTTTCTATTTTCAATACACCATTGCTAAGAAAAATATATTATATTAATTCTAAGAATCGTGTTATCATAAAGTAGCCTTTTCTTATTAAACACGTTATTTAAATCACTTATACATCATTCACTAGTATATAATTGCATCTTATATTAATAATTTCTTGTTTATAACCATTCATGATAAATGACAAACATTTGTAGTAATCAAAATTTCCCTAGTTCTAATTTCCCACCAACAGCTGATACTGTAAGGGGGCCTAAGGATACGAAAAGCTTCGTTAGGTTGGCACTACTTGAGGACCTTATGTTATGTGTCCCTTTTGAAGAGCTACCAAACTAATCGATAGGTTTATTTTTCATAACTGTTTCTCTTCAAACGTTTCTTGCAATAATCTTTCAAATTGAATATATAACTTACCTTCTTGCTTTATATCATGCTTACATGTACACCACAAAAAATGTCTTTGTTTCAGTTCAAACGGAAAACTTTCTTATTCGTTTTTAATTGCTACTAATTTAATTATTTTGCTATGTTTTATTTATGAAAGAAGAATGTAACTCCAATGAATATAAACTTCTGTAGAGATAACTTTACAAATTCCAATATTTGAATACACATTAAGGGCCCCAATTGTGTTTTATCAGCTTTTAGATACATACATTTTAATAAAAAGCAAATTCTATTAGAGAGAATCACTTCTAATAATAATATAACTTTAATACCACCTGTTACTATGTAATACGTGACAAATGAATATTTTTCCAAGGTTAGATTTACATCAAAATGTACACAGGTGTAACCGCGTACATATGTCAATTTTTTCTCATGTGCTGATAATTATTTTTTAGCTGCTTCTTTTCTCATCAGTCATCAATTCATGAAGTTTATCTACTATTTCAATAGCAACTAATTATAGAAACAAATAAAAATATTTAATCAGACATTTGAATCTTTTAAATTCATCTCCCCACGTTGAATCAATTAAAGAGATTTGGAAACCAAATATTGTTCAATATATTTCACAAGTTGACATCTTCAAATCTAAAGTGTTTATTGTTTGTTTTTTTTTTCATTACAGGTGATTGGCTCCTCATTTTAGTTCACTCTTTAAAACAGTACCGTGGTAATTTAGCAGAAGATTTAGATATTAACAATGTAGATGGATTAATAGAATCTCTTAGATTGAAAAATTTCAGTTACTTTTGGTTGGGGGCTGCATTTGTTAGTTATATTATTTATTATGGCATAGGAGGATTTTTGCATGTAAGTATGTTGAAAATGAAATGTTAATAGATTTTAACCTTTAATACTAAATAGATAAATGGATCCAATATCCATTTCGCACCTGGTTATACTTAAGATTATTCATGCAATTCACTTCGCAATACAAACAAATTTATCTCTTATACAAAACAAATATTACGCTGTTTTGATCTCGATTAACATATTGTAGCATTAAATTTACTACATGTGACAATCCGCATAATTTGGCAAGTTGCTTGCATAGACTAGAACAATGTTAATTGCTCAATGAATTATCATATGATTTCTGATCATGTTTATTGAAATAATTTGGCCGTCGTCTATAAATTATTGTTACAATTTATAAAAATTATTCGCATTTACAACTATAATGTATGGATAGATGTTCTGAACTTAATTTGTAAAATTTTTGAAATATTAGTAACATGAAATGTGAATCAATTTTGAACCATCTCTTATATCATATATACTTTCCGGGATATATACAAAAATTAAAATAAAATGTACATTTTGAAAAACACTGTAACCAGAAATCATTTGAAGCGGCTGCTACACACATATAGGAAGGTTTTATCTAATTCTATATTTACCGGTTTCTGGTATGCCCGTATAAATTTAAGAATTGATGTTACACAAATTAACCGTAATAGTAAAATAGAGCAATGAACAAAAGACAAGCAAGAATGACTTAGTAACAAATCTTTTATATCTGTAGTGGTATTTCTATGTTCGTCAAAGAGATAGACCTCATGAATGGAAATGTCAACCAACGAAATTTATGTCGCCGGAATTAGAAAGACACGAAATCATATTTGGATCATTAACTTTATTATTAAATTCTACAACAACCGCTATGGTAGCGTGCTATATCAGCAACGGTGGTTACAGCACAATATACTATAATATTTCTGATTATCCAACATGGTGGTTTTTCCTTCAGTTTGTCGTCATTTTTATTTATCAGGTAAATAAATAATAACATGCATTAAATACATTTAAATATATACCTAATTGTTATTTACAGGATTATGCGACGTATTTACTTCATCGCCTCTACCACGTACCATTTTTGTACAAACACTTTCATAAAATGCACCATAAGTACAAACAACCAACTGCTTTTTCAGTGACTGCGATCCATCCTATAGAAAGCCTTCATATCCAGCTAACATTGATATTACCGATATTTGTGATTCCTCTCCATTGGGGTATTTAAACTCTTGTAATTCTCAACCAATTTTTCCTTGTCTATCATACTTTATAGGTCCCTTCTACATCGTTGCTTTATATACGTATTACCATGGTATTATTGACCATTCGGGCATCAATTTCAAAGCGTATTGGTGGCAGCCTTGGCAACCTGACGCCATATTCCATGATAATCACCATCAATATTTCCATGTCAATTTTGCCTTCAACATATATTTTTGGGATATTGTAAGTACATAAAGATGTTTAAAATAATCGAAAGTATCAGATACATAGAAAAACTAAACAAATTTTGAATTTACAAGTTCAAATAAAAAATAGAGCCGGATCCAATCTTTTAAAATTCTGAAATGTCTTTAAAATGGAAGAATGTTTGTCAATATTACTTTCTACAGATATTGTATTTTTATGAATTAAACATAATTCGTGAAAATAACTAAATATATAGCATGTAATATTGATATAAATTAGGCCATTTTGAATACATTTCTTATTTATATGTATGATATATGGTAGTTCCGAAGGCTGAAAGAAAGCTGTTTTGTGTAGAATTTTCCAGAACTACTAATAAAAGTTGTTAGAATTAGTTTTCGTAAATAACATACACTAATGGAAAATATTGTAGTCTTAATTAGAAAATGATAACATTTACTTTACAGCTCCACGGAACTTACAGAAGAAAAGATCGAGTCTACACCGAAGATACATTCTATGGAAAAGGCAAACAGTTAACTGAAGTTACTGCTGAAGAGCTGAAGGCAGATATCGAAGAAAGGAAATCTGAAAATCCTAAAGCTTACAGAGGAGATAAGCTAGTTTACATTTTAAGCGACAAAGATTTACAAGAACAAGATATTAAAACATCTGCTATAAGAAAGAAGAAGAAGTATTATTGATATTATTTATTTTAATTTTTACATAGAATTTCACAAATATATAAATGAATTTACTGCACTACTTCCTTTACTGTACGTTTCATTTCCTAACCATTAGGACGTTCACAGAGATTTAAGAATGTATGGAGATAAAACTGCAATAAATAGTATATAATTGTTATTGGTATTGCCGGCTATAGACTACAGTTCATTTTTAATTAATTTCTGTTCCTTCTTATAAGAAGTGAATGAAAAATGGTAATCAACTGCCTTTTAAGAATCAATTACACTTTCATCAATGTAAACACATCAATAAATTATAAGAAAACTGATTTTATTGTTTTACAATACCTTGATCCAATTTATTTTGGTTTCTATTGAAACATCAGCATCTGTTCAGTAAGCAATCATTTATAGACAGTATTGTAAGCAAGCCAACCGTATGCATAATATCAGAACGCATACTTTAAACAAAACTTGATTGTATTATTAAATGCATTTAAATTGACCACCGGAAAAGACGAATGACGATACTATCTTTAGCAATAACAATTCATGAGCATACATATATGTATTTATACTTGCTTGGATAGTAAAGTAAATGCATTTCAAAAATGTAAGACACAATACATTATGAAACATTTACCTGCTTGGGCAACATCAGACTTCTGTTTATTTTTTCATGAACAGATAACACCTTCAATACAAAAGTAATACGCATTAAAAACTTTTCATTTAGAGATATTGCGGTGTTCAAATAGAGGGAACTTTTATAGTAAAGGCATCGTACTTCGTCAATTATAAAAACCAAAATATTTTAGAATAACATTTTTAAAGCAGTTAAATTTAAGAAGACAAAGACAACATAGACCATTCGTATTTTACTTAATACATTATATTTCGTCATCATTAAATTAAAACATCCAAAACTTGAACAAATGGTTAGTGTGCTTAGTGTACTACATGGGTCTCACAATATAACTTCAATAACAAAACTCAAGTTTAATTTCGTTTTTGCATGAACTATCTACAAGTCTATTTCGTTTTACATTACTGATAATAACAACAAAGACAAATTTCTTCCACCACGTCTGGTTTCACCAAAATCGTATCAAATCAAATCTCTACTGCGAAACACACATTTTTAGCTTTCGGTGACTTATGGTATTTTACCTTCATCAGAAATAGAGACACTTGTAAAATACTGGAAAACATTGCGTTCACGTACATAGTATGTTGAACTTTTCTAAGAATCATAATAGGCCGTTACTACAAAGAAATCTTCCAGGCAGTATTTGTAAATACTACGTCCAAGAAAAGGAATTATTTCTAAATCTATATTGATAATAAAATAATAACTAACCATATGCTATTGTGGGATGTGTTTAGAGAATCTTGCTCTTCGCTTTTCTTTTATATTTGGAATCAGAGAAATCGGAAAAATAGCGGAAATATCTTGATGAAATCTTTCACCGTGCTCATCACTAGCATTACCACGATTCAGGGAAAAGAAGTTCAGGTGTGAATACAAAAGGTATTTTGAGACTAGTCTTACAACCTAATGTATGATCATTGCTAAAAATTAGCGGCACAGCTTTGTATTACTCCTACTTAATATTACTTCAAATTCTCGATCTACTTGTAATACATAAATCTGCGGTTCTGTAAAAATTCCCGTTGTCAGTTAGCATCAGGTCTATTAGGAAATTTGTGTTTAAAGTATTGAATTGATAAAACTTGTTACTAGTAAAGCTTCCTAATGATAAACTTGCGAGTAATAGAAGACTAGTTAGGATAAGTATATACCCACATACATATGCACAGATCTATTAATTCCTTGATTTGATTGGTTCCAGAGAACAAAGAGGACTGAATTAAGGGCTATGACGATAAAAGAAAAAAGTATTTATAGACATAATAAAATTTAAAGACATAAAAATCACGTCTGAGCTTAAAGAATTAGTGTATTAATTATATTAATGTCTGAAGTGCTGAAATTTATTAACTATTTCATAATGGTCTTTGTACTTAATGGACAACACAAACGGTATATTGTTGATGTTTATTAGAGAAATTGCTGTAAAATTAATGACGCGTATAGAATTGCATAGGATTTTTTACAAGAAGAGAGTTCGCGAACCCAACTTGTCCCTATTACACCAACAAAATGCGCTACTCACTCTACTTATACATTTGAATACTTATGTACTATTAAATTAAGTTTAAATCAAAGCTTTTGTTCGTTAAATATATGTTTCACCCTGAAAAATTCGCATATAATTTCAAAATGAAAGTACGTCGCTTGTCACCTAACTTTAAAGTAACTAAACTAGTTACCCCCTTTTATCTCAACAAACACTTCTCATGACTACATCATTTGAAAAAAATGCTTACACTTTCATAAAACAATACTTAATAAAATACGACATGTACAACTAGAAATATCAATGCGGCTTTCCACTTCTTTCAAAAACATTAAATAAAAACAATGAAAAGAAGATGCTTAATATTAATTTCTACAAAAAATAAAATAACACTTACATCAGTTCGAAAGATGGCAAACGGAGCTGGGCTAATTACGTAGATAGTTCAGGCGTGCAGCAAACCCGGTAGAAACATTAAAATGTGTAGTATGGAAAGTGAACCATGTTCAGAAAACCCAATTTCATATTTAACCTATGTAACTTTGCTACCTAGTTTTTTCTTATATCTATATTTTAAGACTTATTTGCGCATTGCAATATAGGTAGTATCTGTTGAAATACCAATTGTCTTATCAGCATAAAGTAAATCTAGTTAATTAGCAACAATTACATGTGGCAACATTGCATCTGAATTAACTACGTCACATTTCGCGTCTTTTTCGCGTTGTTAATATTAATACTTGCTCCTAGCCATATTAGTAACTTAATTCAAAAATAAAAAAATACTGTCTTATTTTTCACTATACTTTCCAAAAATACAATTTCCAGAAACTAAAAAAAAACTTATTTTACAAAAACAAAATGTTTATCGAAAATATAAAATATATTGATTAAACATATTTGTTATTGCTACTGAATATAAACTGAAAAACAAGGCCAAAAACAATCAGCCAGCAAATCTAAAGCTAATCATTGTTCCATAGTTAATACTCCTTTACGATTTATATACATTGTGCGTCGCGTCGCCGGCAATTTAAAAATAACTATTAATCTTGACCACCATAAATATACCAAACAATAAATACGATCTAAGTAGTACCGATCGCGTCTAGCAGAATCCATATATCTAACCTTGTTTGTTGTTATTTACCGCGAAAAAGTTATTTTTACGTAGCCCCAAAAGCGACGGAGGAACCACGTGCAGGAAAAACAAACACCTTTGTTAATAAACTGTCAGTATAAAACATTTTAGTTTTAGAGAAACACGTTCAGGATTAACTAAAAGCTAGATCCTGTAAACAGTTCTGTGTGAATTATTTTAGTATTATCAGACCTGTAATAGTGGGGTGTGCACGTTAAACCGAAAGAAACTTTTGAACCTGCTTTAAAATATTTTGGGATAATATACAGGGTGATTGGTAAGTGAATGTATTACTACAATAAAATCACCTTAAATTTTTAAAGTTCAGATTGCAAAATACGTACAAATTTATTTCAACTCGTAAAAGAACAAACCCGAAATTATTATATACACTGGAACCTCGCTTATCTCCGCGCTCACTTATATCCACCCTCATTTATATCATCACCATAGCGCTCATTTATATCCGCTCGCCTGAGCCAATCAGTGCACAGCACGACCTTTTCTCTCCGCTAACGGGATAAGAGTGGGGACTCCTCTTGAGAAGATGTAAGTGAATGTTTAAGGTTCCCGACCGCGGATATAGACGAGGTTCCAGTGTACTAGCTGGCCCGGCAAGAAAAGTATTGGTTTAGATATTTAATGTTTTATTGTTACGGGTACCACCCCTCGTGTCTCGCCCGTCCCGTACCACCCCCGTGTCAATTCACAATCGTCACAATTCTCGAGGATATTTCGGGAATTTTCTTGGGTATTCTTCTTGTTTGGCCGGAGACCAGTCCGAATTGGTGCGAATTAATCGAAATCGGTCCAGGCGTTCTTACGTTATAAGCGCAGTAACATGCAGTAACTAACGGCTATCTCTTTTACATAACGGTCGTTTTGAGAAATAGGATAAATAACGGCGTGAAGGGGCAAGGGGTACGAAAATTCGCTAAGAAGTGGGGTCGCGTATGAGTCTATCACAGCGCTGTAGACTAGACAAGACTAGACTGTGATAGAGAGACTCATACGCGTCCCCACTTCTTAGCGAATTTTCGTACCCCATGCCCCTTCCCGCCGTTATTTATGCTATCTCTTAAAACGACCGGTATATAGATTTCAAAACCTACACACAATACGTACCTATACAAAATGTTAAATTGAATATAATTTCACACTAATCTGCTGACACCCATTTATTTAACAATACAACTTTCTTGCAAAATCCATTAAAAACCGCTGTATATATAACATATATGTATATAACACTTGTATATGTATTATATTTGGAAAAATATCTAATCTTTATTTTTAGTTCCGTTCAATTCCGCAAACTTTAAATCTTTTGTGTTATATTGAAATTATTAAATAGTATATCTCTGACAATGTGTTCACTTCTCGATCACCCTGTATAACATCAGAATGTCTACGGAAAAAAAACTATTGTATTTTTAAATTGCTCATAAAATATTATCTTTCCTAGTCGAATTTCTGGATCATTTATAATTGTTTCACCTACGACTGAACATATGTGCAATATAGTAGAGTGACCAGAGAAGCGGTACAACACACACGGTTCAAGCTTCAAATAGCGCTCAACTCTGTGTTCGAATCCGCGCTTGTAAGGAGTGCCAACAGACCAAACGTTGATCCCAATAACACGTAGAGGCGCTGTTATAAATTTACTTCGCGCGGTGCGTCTAAATCGCGTACCCAACTAACATGAGTTTTGTGAAGAGTCTCTTCGGCAAGATGAGTAGCGTTGACACGAAAGAAGAAGACCTAGATGACGATGAAGATGATATCAGTGAAGGTACATCAACGGAATCTTCGGACACTGGATTTTTCGCATCTAGTGGTGAGATACATCCCTCGCCGCAAGTCTTGGACGCGGACTGTTCGACAATTTCGAATTTCTTCGGTTACTGGTAAGTTTTTGACATTCCGTACGCGTGCATAACTTGACAGACTAATTTTGAAAGGTTCGCAACAGCCCCGCATTAACGCGTTACATGACGCTGATATTAATAGACACATGTTGTACGCTTTGTACGATGAACTAATTTACGATTTCTAACTTTAGTTTGCAAAATAGGAAATCGTAAAATTTAACGAAAAACTATATATACATCTGTTTATTCTTTAAATATAGTTTCATGATAATATGATATTGAAAAAGGATTAAGATGTTCATATAAAGCAGTTTTAAATTTCATTACCCATCAACACAAAATTGCCTACACAAATAAAAAATGTATCAGCTGAGCATATAATAACCTATAGACATTAAAGAAGTGTCTCGACGACACAAAGATCACTTAAGCATTAATTCGATTGGCACATAAACAAACGATACTATTGCCAACATATGTCAATTTAGTCCGAAGCACTTGCCTTTTTTCCTATTATACTTTAAACATAATATATTAGTTTTGTCCATAATTGAAGAGTTTGTAGATTTGATTGGTCTGCATATATTATTGACAAATACACCTAATTCCTTTTTATTATTATACAGGATGTCCCAGCTGACGCGGTTTCTTTGATAATTTGTTTATTTTACTGTATAGAGAAAAAAGTTTCAAATAAAAGTTGTCCCTATTTAAACGACGCATTGCTAGAAAATATTTTCAAATATACAAGATGTCCCAATTATAGAAAAAGCGTATGTAACTTTATTATTTTAAATGGATCACCCTATATATTATATATTTTTTAGATTCTACATGATATTTTAAGTAACTTTTATTAAGACCTCTCTAGACCTATGTGCTTTTGTTTTCGATAAAATAAATATTTTATCAAAAATTTTGCAATTGCAATGCTCTCGTTAATGAGCTGTAGGATCAAAACTAAAAAAGGCAGAAAATTTTGATTTGCGCAAATTGATACGTCTTGAATTGCTTTACTATTTCCTGTATTAAAATGTACGGATCCTTTTGTTGACATGCAGTTACTGGCGCCAACATTTGGAAACATTTGAATGTCAATAACTTAATTTAAATTTGTATTGTTAACAATTTTAACAGAACAGGGCCTTTCAACAAATAACCACATAAAAGACGCAACAAAACGAGTTTTAAAAAGACAAGGAAATGCGTGAACTAGGACATGCACATTATAAATGTAGTGTTATTAAATTCATTAATTTATTTTTCGAAATGTCTTCCGTTTTGGTCGAAACAATTACGAACACGTTTTTTAAATGATTGTTCAACATTTCTCTGCATGATTAGGCTGATTTCGCGCCAAGATATTTCGCTGACACATATATCTTCTCAGCTGAATTTTGTCACAAAATAGAAAGTAATTACATTTTTTATAAAAGGATTGGGAACAAATGTTATCATCCTTAGAAATTGCTTTATAATACAAATTTAAATTAAGGTTATTACTTGTGTATAGTTATAAATGATACAAATGGTTATTAAATAATCTGTCACAATATTATTGTTACGTAGCCTATTTTGTGCAAATTAAAGTGGTCTGTTTCGACAGCAGCAGAAGAAATATACATTTTTCTCTAAAACGGTTGAAGATAAATGGGTACATTCTGATATCAAAAGAAAGAGAATTTAATTTTACATCCAACCCTCTAAACAGATATAGGATGTCCCATTAAAAAAACAGAGTTATTGGCATTTAAATGTTTCCAAATGTTGGCGCCAGTAACTGTATGTCAACAAAAGGATCCGTACATTTTAATAAAGGAAATAGTAAAGCAATTCAAGACGTATCAATTTGCGCAAATCAAAATTTTCTACCTTTTGTAGTTTTGATCCTACAGCTCATTAACGAGAGCGCTGCAATTGCAAAATTTTTGATAAAATATTTATTTTCTCGAAAAAAAGCACATAGGTAGGTCTAGGAAGGTGTTAATAAAAGTTACTTAAAAAATCATGTAAAATCTAAAAAATATATAATATATAGGGTGATCCATTTAAAATAATAAAGTTACATACGCTTTTTCTATAATTCGGACACCCTGTATATTTGAAAATATTTTCTAGGTATGCATCGTATAAATAGGGACAACTTTTAGTTGAAACTTTTTCTCTATACTGTAAAATAAACAAATTATCAAAGAAACCGCGTCAGCTGGGACACCCTGTATATGTACATATGTATGTGTTTCTATGTACAACTTCTACTACTACTGTCAGTTACAAAACAATTTCTTAACGCTACAATTTCATTTTTTAACTCAAAATCATTTTACGTTACAAAAAATGCAAACTTACAACAGGAAAATTTTTTCCAAAATGAACTATTCAGGAGAGAATGAAAGTCACTCAAAGATTTTGCAAGTAGAACATAGCTTATTCGTTTTATGTTTTTACACCGAATCCGTAATAAAACTGTGAATTCAGTTATTTTCAGTTCATGTCCAAGCAAAACGTATTTCCTCAATCTCACAGCATTTGCTACACTTCTTTTCAGTGCAAAAAATTATTCCTGATACATCCATGAGATAACCTGATTTTATAAATACGCCCAATATTTATGTACATCTAAGCGTAAGTAGATTGAAATATATATCTAGTTATTTTGTTATGATAGAGGCATTTGCCAAACATCAAATTGCGCCCTATGTTTGTTAATTCATGCACTACGATCGCTAAAATAAATTAGAAAATACATTTCTACGAAAAAGCAATAGGAAACAATTCACAGAAAGTGCAAATTTGATAGTTTTTGTTAAGGGAGACAGGAGAATGACAGCCACTTAAAATAAAGTACGTAATATTTTTGTGTATTATTTTAAAAATACCAAAAAAATCTGGTATGAAAGTTGTACTTATACCCACTAATTAGTATTGTCAAAACACAGTTTAATATACCTTACCAGCTATAAGCTTAGAAAAAAGGCAAAAGGTTGGATTGGCTTTAGTTTTCTCTGCACTTCCCTCTCGCTCTCTTTCCCTCTCCCCTAAAAGTAATCTTAACTTGCCCCTTTCCATTTCAGTACGAGCCCAACTTGTATCACCCACTTAAACTGAAAACGGGCGCGTTTTTACCGGTCTTTACAGACACTAGTAGCGTCTCTTTGGTGTAGTTGAATACTTTGGTACAATCTCCGCCACTGCCAAAACATCCCTTTTGTGCCCACTATATTTAACTACAGCGGGACAAGCCCAAGGATGGTCTCCATCGCTAAACGCCAAAGACATGGCTCACTATAATTCCTATAAGGCAATCGTGTCGTCCTACAGAAGCTTTATGCCATCAAATTGAAGCATATCTTATAAGGAACCAATATTGACATATTTTTTTAATTTTCCAGAAATTGGTAGTAATGACTTTCATTTACCTACCTAGTTCTCGAAGTGGTGTCACTGTTGTTTCTTTTTTAAACAACTCTGAATAAAATAAAATAACTACATATTACATATACCATGATTTTATGAGAACTTACCAGACCTACAAATTAATCTTTCGGCTAGCTTTTTGCGAGTACCAAACCGGTATAAATACGCACAAAAGAGACTATAACAATATTGTTCCAAAAACTGAATGGACAATTTTAAATAGTAATAAATTGTTTACTACTGCTGAAAAATCTAGGAATTGAAAGGTTGAATTTTTGTTGCATTCGACTGTATTTAAATTATATATAACCCTAGATGTATTATATAAATTCAGACTATTTATTCCATGTTATGATAGATACGCATTTCATTTTTATTAGATACAGTACACGAATTGTACATACCACGTATCATGGTTGTAAATGAACCACCATTCTGTTAACCGACTTTTTCATTATCTGACCGTTACTTACTCCCATATACCTTACCCTTAAAGGCGACTGTTATTTTTGGTGTATGGGCGGATGCTAGCCATATTTTTTATGTCCGATTTCCTCAAATCTGATACCCCAATTATATTCTTAGTTGAATGCAGAATTTAATTCTACATCAACAAGTATTAACAGAATGATGATACAAGTACTTAATAGTCACTAATTTTTAATCTTAAAATCATCTGATAATTTTTCAGAATTAGCATCCAACTATGTAACATCCTGTATATGTAAATAAAATTAGTACAGGGATAATATAAAAATGTTAAATCACATATACACACAAATTCCTGCTAGAGAAGAACCTAATTAGACACGAATTATTAGAAAATATATTATTTTTGTTTAAAAGCATAACAATACAAGAAAATAGCGTAAAAGAATTTCTATTTAAACTACTGCTTTTAAAATTAAAGATTAGGGTAATAGTAAAAATAGTTACAATAGATCAAACTCGTTTACCGCTTGAATCTGATCCAATAATTTAAAAAATGTAAATCAACGAGGTGTTACAAACAGAAAAATGTTCCACGAAGTCTTGCATAACACATATTTGAACTCGAAAAAAAATTGACATTATTCGTGCAAATTTGTATGAGTTTATGAATTTTTAAAAATTAGCTAGAAAAAGAATACCATATATAATATATTCTCCTTTAGAAATACTGCTACATTTTTTTTTAACTGCACATATTTTAATTAGTAGCAATATTAATATATTAATCATAATAGCAGAGGTTCAAAATGACATAATTTCTTATCCCTTTCAATAAACTAGTCCAATATCTGCGCATTCTCTTATTTGACTTTTCGTTTCCTTTTCTTGTCAGCCATTGTTTACTGACATACATATTGTAGGTATTCGAGTTGTATTCACTTTTAATAGTACTTGATTATTGCAGTAACAAAAGAAAAAGAAACCAGATGCAAACAATACTCAGTGTTTGCCAACATACTACTCAATATTTTACAAGAAAAAAAATGGAACCAAAATCAATTTCAGTATAAATACAAAGTAATTACAGTGACCAGTAACTTTTTATAGTATAGGAAAAAAGTATGAATAGCTTTTTGTGTCCAATATTCCTTTTTGTGACGCATATATACAAGGTTAACTGAAAGTAATGTACAGTATAAGATAGCTTTAACATTACGAAAATGTGACTACGGACTTTGCATCAGTATTGTATTGAACCTACTTGATATGTCACAAGAAAATCATCTAAAAGTTTATTTTCAAAATGTTAGAGGTCTACATTCTAAACGACACTCAGCGTATTCTGATACCAGTGACTTCTAAGTTGATTTTTTTTTGGTTGAGGTTTGACTAAGGCACTAGGTCAGCAATTTTTTGTAATAACTGTACTGTTTATCGTCGTGACCAGAATCTTAAAACTACTACAAAGCATGATCGTGATATGTTTATTGCCATGCGCACTTTTTGTCATCGCTGCAGAGAGACGCCTGGGAGACTGAAACCATCTGGCACTATAAATGTAGCTCAAACTACAGATATCCACGTTGGCACCATAAAACTATCATCAAGGATATTAGATAAAAATTGAAAATTCACAAGAAATGGAAAATATATAACAACAAAATTGACTACTTAACATTTCGTTTATTAAGAGCACTTTCCAGGTATTTGAAAAGCCAAGCCATATTTATATGTTGTAAAATTAGAATCTACACAAAAAAGTCTCTTAAAAATCTTTGTAGGGTTTCAGGCACTCATAGTTTTGAATACTACGATGCTGTTATCGCCTAAAGGCGGATTCAGGCTCGCACGTAGAAAACCGCTGCCGTAGAATTCCGTACAACTCCGTTGCCATAATAAGTTCGACCAGCATTCGCTAACGTACCGATTCATATACGTACGTGGAACTCAGTGACGCAGCTCGCCGTATGTTGCTGCTGATCGTTGTAGAAACACGATGTCGCAGAAGTTCGTACTATTTCAACTTTGCACGCGGAAGTACGTGGACGTTCGCAAGAGTTGTCTTTCAAATTGTTAACTTTATACACGAAGGATCAAACTGTTATGGTACGACCTAGAACTCTGAGGCACTAAACTGCAAGTATATCTGGTGATTTTAAAAGACTTTTACGAAGTTCTACGGTAACGGAGTTGTACGGAATTCTACGGCAACGATTTTCTACGTGCGAGCCTGAATCCGCCTTAATAGTGACCACACTGTCTTGTGGTCAGACATAAACTTAATAACCATTTATTCCTTGTAAAAATTATACAGAAAGTTACAAATTGCTCTTCTTTGCTGAGTATAGTGCCCTTTCGGATATTGATTTATTTATCATTATGCAAGAATTACTATTTTTTATTTACATAGCTTGATACTTATTTGTTAGGGATACTTAAGTGGCTTTATATCCTCCACCATTAAATAAAGAAATAAATAAATAAATGTCGAATACTGTTGTAATTATTCGTATCATTACAAATATAAATCACAGTTGAACCACAAAAGGAATCACTCTACGCAATAAATTTACAGAAATCTGTAGTTGAAATTGGTTACAAAAATATCTTTTGAACATTTCTATAGATAAGCTACAAAGTTGTATAAATAATAATATGACGCTAAGATCACTTAATTTTCAGTCTTAACTTTCTTAAATTTCGTAAAGCCTTCAGTATCATATCGACACGTCACACCTTTTCAACGATGTTTATACACTACGAAAATATACACTTCCCGTCCACGTTTCACCATAATTAACTGTATCGATATATTTATCGTCCAACGGATGGTTTCCGAAAAGTTGACGTAATACGAACGACTACTTCTTTCAGTATAGTTATAGGGATTTCTCTTGACAGTATACAGTCTTAATAGCGATCTGTCCGTTGACCTGCTCTCTCGAAATAGGTAGGGTCTATCTATCTTGTTGGTCACGAGGATGAACGGAGTTCTATTTATTCCTTTGAAGCTGTGCAAAAGAATAAGACAAGCAAAATTGTGCATTCTACCATATGGTTTATATAGGTACATAGCAATGTGTAAGAGCAAGAATAGTACTATTCGCCAACGGCACACATATAGCATGCGTTACAACTATCGCCACAGCCACTTGCGACGCGCCACAAATTTTTAGAAAGAAAAGCTGTATGCCTAAGAATTATTTGCGTTTAAATATAAATCTAGCAGTACAGAGTATCCGTAGTTTCTTCAAGTCCAATAAATCTCAGCTTTAGTGTCAATTCCAAAATAAAATTAAAAAATGCACCAACATTGTCCGCATAAGCACATGTGTTTTCTTTTCTGCTATTCAAACTATCTAAATTATTTAATCCTAATAACTTAAATATTCACATAGGTTTTCCAAATCTATGTCTCTCTAAGTGATGTAGAGTTAGTAACTTAACGGTTTACTAAACAGGGTCTTTTATACAGAAATAAAGGTGTGTATATGAAATATGTACGATTACTTAACTATTCTGGTATTTTAGTGTGACTTTAATTTAACCCAAGATTTATGAGCTGGATATTATTGCAGAATAAATTTGAATCTAACTGATCAGTGAGGTGACGGGTTACTAGCACGTCTAGAAATGGAAAAGAGCAATGACATTAAATTCACATTACAAATTAAAAATAATAGATCTCTTCCATTTGTAGATATCCTAAGCTGTCCTCTCAGAGGCAGGTTGGGTTTGTCATTATACCGAAGTCCAACTCATTTCTAAAAGGAAATGCCAGACCTTCGAAGCCAGCAAAATCCAAAAATTTTATTTAGGACATCGAATCTTTAGTGCGTAATATAATAATACCCTCCTCAAAGATGTATCACATACGGTACATATGGAAAAGATCATTTGAAACGAGAAAATCAAATCTTAGATTGTAATATTTTTCTTTATTGAGTGCACCTAATATAAGACTATGCTGCAAGATATTTATTCATCAATATGAAGCCGAATTATTGGGAATTTATGGTTCTTCAATTACTTCTTCGAGATAGTCAGTTACGGTAGACCATCTTTCGATTATCTACAATGCTTTCTTGCGTATCCAACAGCAGAATATGCTTATACTCTGCAGCAAGTTGGTCTTTCGTATTTTGTTTAATGCCATTAACTGAAACAAATGTATTTGATACAAAATCTTCCTTGAAGATTATCTTTTTATTTCCTATACGCTGCTTGTTCTTGAAAACCGTGAGGAGACTTAACCTTCTTCTGCTCTTCAGTATAATGACTATATTGTGATATCTTCCTATATTAAATAAACATCCAAACATTAAAAACCACTCATTTTTACGTGAACAAATTTAGAAAGTCATATGAATGAGCAGTAAAAATGTTTAAAAATTTCATATTTACAGATTTCATAATAGCATTTCAGATAGTTCTATAAAAATACTATATAATTTTATTTTTAATTTTATAAATGGGCACATCACACGCACACCGACATCTGGGAGGTAACCATCCAGTATTCCGCAAATGGTGACTAACTACATATGAAGGGATAATAAGGATGATCTGTAGCATTTCGGTATCATCTGAAAACTAGTTGTATACATTCTACCATAGCCTATTTTCTGTTCACTCAACCAAAACCTTCAATTTTATAGAAGCCTCTAGCGTAATTTACACGTCAAGTTACTACCTGAAACGTTTAACCGATATAGTTTTACTGCTAGCATTGTTCACCTACTAAGTTATCATACTACCTTGAATCCTTCCTGTCTTCCCAAAAGCTCTGCATGAAGGGGGCATTTTTATTTTGTACTTACACATTTATTTTAATCTTTCATCTGCTTGTATTACCCGTGTTATAATCACCTAAGTCATTTAAAAATCACGAAAATTAGTTAGAATCTCTATCAAAATTTATAGATATATTTTTTCTTCAGAAATTAGCGAGAACGTTTGTAGACCATAATCTCAAAACGTGCCCTATTTCTAAGCGAATAAATGGTATAAACAGCAAGTACAGATTTAATACTAATTTGCTCCACAGGATGTCAGTGCTACAAGAAGTTACATGATCTGCCTCCGGAGATTACAAATCAATTCATAAGATTACCTTGAACTTCTCTTCTATTTATTCTTAGTATTTAATCTATTATTTCACTTTTAATCCTTAACTGAAAGTAACAAAATTATATTTTTCTCATTACTATATGTATACTATATCTATTCCACTATTAACCAGATTTCATTTTCAAATTGTAAAATTGGTGCATCGTATACTCGACAGCTAAAAACATGTGTTCGCAAATTAGTCGAAAACATATCTTTCAAATGGCACGTGAATGCAATGTTTTATTTCGATTTCACTTTTTCCTTTCTAATAATAGATTGTAACCAACGAATATTAAATAGATAATTAGTCGTAAATACAAATACATGCAGCTACTATCAAAACTTACAAGTTAACATTATGTAGGTGGTATATTTCTGGCATTGTTATATATCATCGATACCTAGTAATGTATTTTATGTAACTAGTTTATAGAGCTGGCAATATAACAACTGACGTAGCCAACATTTACGGTCTCAGGATTGATAAAAAATATCGCTGACGGTTTCCTGAAATAATAAAATTTACTTGGTAGAAAACATATCCAAACAATTCGTTAGTCTTTTTTTGGATTATTCGAGAAAAAAAAACGTTTATTTTTGCCACGATGAGCAAAATTTGAGGAACGATTATCTACCTATATACAGGGTCCGGCAACGAAGCGGGGACGGAAGATTACACGCTTATTTGAAAGTTTGTCAAATATTTAGTCAACACATATTCTTCTGCACTATTAAGTGCACGTTTTAAAAATATTTTGTTTTATACAGGGTGTTCCAGATGGAAATGCCAGAATAAAGTTGCATTTTTTTAATGGAACATCCTGTATATTAATAGAGAAAATGATCCGCGCTTGAAAGCTGGTTACAACGATATAATGTTGTATAGGCCTAAAGTTGATAGTTTCTGTGTAAACAATGATTTTACTTGATAAATTGATACACTTCAGTAAGCTATTCTGCATAGGGAAAAACAAAAGATTCGAAACCAACAGAGTAGAATATGTTTTACTAGTATGGACTGTCGTTACTATGTGAAATAAATTCTGCAGCTGCTCCCTTTATACAGGGTGTTCACAATTTTGCAAAATCGAAGAAATCTCGAAATTTTTAAATGGAAGACCCTGTATATTTTTTGCTCAGGGGAAAGCCCTATTACTACGCTTTCTATTGATACCTCATTTGATGCACCGGGGGTGGATTATTTTCTAATTATTTCTTCTTAAAGTTGGATTAATGAGAAATGCTTATATTTTTAGTAGCTAATTTGCACTTCAAACCTACTGTAAGATTGGATATTCAACAAATAATCCATAAATGGTCTATAACAAGAAGAAACTCCATTTAGTATGAAAAACAATTGATTTTCATTCAGCGGTGAAAGCAAACATTAAATTAATATAAAGTAATATAGCATTTTCAATAGATTCACTGCTGGTTAAGTTATCTGGTGTTTTAAGCTTGTATACTTAATAACCAAGTTGCAAAAAATTTCGTTTTGTGTTATATAGTATTTCGTTCAATCTTTAAAAGCAATTGTTATATTGACTAATTCTAGTAGGTACCTACTCAAGAAATGGTAAATATGATATTTATTTTTTGACACCGAAGTGTATTATTTTCTTGGCGTATGTAAACCGGTTTGCGGTAGAGCCGCGATAGCCCTACATGGTGGTTCGACTCCACTTCGGGACGGCATATTTTTATATAAAAATATGTTTAATTAATTGGCGTTTGGGAAAAATTGCTTTATTGTATGATATTTATTCTTGAGGAGTGTACAAGAAATTGTCTCCTAGCAAGTAGAATATATGCAGAGAGTTCCAAACCTTGAAAGAAGACCGGAAGCATTTGAAAGATTATTAGAGAAATTTATAGAAACTGATGGTGTAACCTACAAGAAGGGAGAAACAAATAAACCGGTAATCAATAAACAAAGCGAACTGGCCGTATTATTAACAATACAGGAAAATCCACATACAGAACATTTAGAGCCAGTAAGGCCAGCTAGAAAAGAGACAGATGTAGAGTGGGGCGGTTGTAAAACATATACAGAATTAACGCATTGGCGAGCGTGCTATTCCGTATATGTTTTACAACCGCTCCACTCTAGATCTATCTCTTTTCTAGCTGGCCTTAGTCGATCTAAATGTTCTGTATGTGGAGAGATGTAAGTATAGATGGTATTTCAAAGGTAACAGCTGTTGAAGGTAGGAGCTTGCGTTTGTTGAGTATCTACTAAAATTAGTCATTATAACAATTTCTTTTAAAGATTGAACGAAATACTGTATAATACAAAACGAAATTTTGTACAACTTGGTTATTAGTATACAAGCTTAAAACTGACACCATAACTTTATATTAAATTAATGTTACCTTTCACCGCTGAGTGAAAATCACTTGTTTCTTATACTAAATGGAGTTTCTTCTTGTTATAGACCATTTATGGATTATTTGTCGAATATCTGATCTTACAGTAGGTTTGAAATGCAAATTAGCTTCTAAAAATACAAGCATTTCTCATTAATTCAACTTTAAAAAGAAATAATTAGAAAATGATCTATCCTAGATGTATCAAATGAGGTATCAATAGAAAGCGTAGTGAAAAGGCTTTCCAATGAGCAGAAAATATACAGGGTGTTCCATTTAAAAATTTCGAGATTTCTTCGATTTTGCAAAATTGTGAACACCCTGTATAAAGAGAGCAGCTGCAGAATTTATTTCACATAGTAACGACAGTCCATACTAGTAAAAAATATTCTACTCTGTTGGTTTCGAATTTTTGATTTTCCCTATACAGAATAGCCTACTGAAATGCATCAATTTATCAAGTAAAATCATTGTTTACACAGAAACTATCAACTTTAGGCCTATACAACATTATATCGTTGTAACCAGCTTTCAAGCGCGGATCATTTTATCTATTAATATACAGGATGTTCCATTTAAAAAAATGCAACTTTAGTCTGGCATTTCCATCTGGAACACCCTGTATAAAACAAAATATTTTTAAAACGTGCACTTGATGGTGCGGAAGAATATCCGATGACTAAATTTTTGACAAACTTTCAAATAAGCGTGTAATCTTCCGTCCCCGCTTCGTTGCCGGACCCTGTATATACGTATGTATACTTATGGCAATTATTAAAATTCATTTTTCGCTGGTTAGTAAAAATAATAGAAAATAATTAACTGTCGACACGTTTTCATTTTAGAGAATTTGTTTACCATCAAAGCTAACTAATTAATCAAGTAAATTAGAATTAAAAACACTTCTCGATAAAATAGAATAAAATTGAATAGCAAACTATTTAAAATATCTTATCATTTAAGCTCACTGATTTTGGATTATAAAAAACTAAGAACCTGCGAGATTAAGAACTGAAAATCTCGATTATGGAAACAAAACCTACAAGTAATAATGAGAAGATTCTCAAGTAAAAAAATAAGTGGTATACTTATCTTATGTCAAGGAGATGAATGCTTTCCCTTGCACATTAGTGATTATATTTGAGGATTCACAAATATTTCCTCTTTAATTTTTGCGCCACTAAGTTTAGGAAACTTCTATTTTAAGTACTTGAAACCAAGAATATTATCCATCATATTGACAAAGTTCTGTAGTAATCCTTGTTTGATATTGAACGGAGGAGATACAAATTTTTATGATTATACAATCCATCATGAATCACATTTTCCTATTCAGGAATGAATGATTCGCGTTTAGATCTTTTCTAATGTAGTGCTTTTTTCTATCCCATAGTAATACCATTCAATTTAGCTTATTTGTTCCATAGTACTTAAAATGCTTGACAACTTTTTTAAATAGTTGAAATATATTTGAACAAAACAATTGCGAGTAATGGAGAAATTCCGAATACATATTTGAAAACACGATAAATACTGCATCAACCAGATTTGGTCCTCGTGGAACAAAATTCATGTTATCCAGTATAATTTCTGCATTAATTTGTTTCTGAAAATACATTAGCGTAGTTTATTAATGACTTTATTTTCTGATATCTTTTTCTCAGATACTTAAACTTAAACTTGTCACGCATAAAATTGTAGTGGGTTCAAATCCTGATATCTAAATTGATAAATCAATAATATTTAATAGATTTATTAAAAACTTCTTTCTGGAAGTTAGATATCATTGTTTCTGGTAACATCAAAAAATAATTCCTCTCTTCTGATATTTTTCAAACCTACCTCTAGAAATTCTTGATATAATCTTCACATTTAACTCTTCTTATCACTACTTGCTAAATCTCATTCTGGCTTTCATAGAAATCATTGCTTGTATTATAGCAAACTGAGTTTATATGTACATATATTTATGGTTTGAGATCATCTGCGTCATATACTTACATTTTTATTAAAATACTCATTCATTGTAGTATACCGTAATGCAGCCAAAATACATAAAACTTTTACAAAATTAAATTGAAAAATTAATATCATTTTGCATTTGTAACCTAATAGGCGCTTTTGTTTGTTTATTATACACTATCGGGCAGAATTTTGGAGCACGTTCCATATATTTTAATCGCGCTGAAATACAAAAATTATCATCGCGAAGTGGGCGGGTGAGCAGGGCATTGTTATAATCGACCAATATTAGTATACTTTAAAAGGCAAAGTTAATTTTTGTATATATTATAAACACAAACGTTTTAAAATATTTAAAAGTAAATTAAAAGTGTATTTAGTAAATTTATGCTAAAGACTAATATGTAATAAATATGTTGGCAATGTTTTACCGTATCGACGTACATATTTCATGTTTTTATACATAATGGAATAAACGGATGTTATTATTATTACTATAAACATTGTAATAAATTGACATGCAACTATCAAATAATATTACAATACACAAAAATGTTTCAAGCTGAATGTTAAAGTTTAATTTCTGTTTTGAGGCGTTTGTCTAATTTGGAAGAGCTTTTACATTCTAGATTGATCTCTTTCGAATCATATTAGAATGTTTTTATATTGAGTATGTATATATTGACAAACAACAAATTGGACGCGTAAATTCGTGTATGAAAGAGGCCTTTTTTAGTTAAAATATACTAATATTATATTTATACATACATATATAGTTTAAAAAACGAAAAATTTCGAAGATATTTAATTCTGTGTTTAATTTTGCATAGACAGCATCGACAAAACTTCTAAGAACAAAGAAATCATTGGTATACAGAATGAATTTGATACGTTTTCAATATTGTATTGTAATTCTCCACATGGGAACTTATCTCATAAGCTCAAGAAAATCGGACCTAAGAAAAAACCAATAAAAAGCATAATTTAATAAAATTATTAGAAGCGACGTCTAAATAGTCTGTAACAATTTTAATATTAATCGCGGTCTGTTCTCATTTAAACACATCATTTATATAATCATTTCACAAATTATTCTTCTTCAAAAATTCTTCAAAAGTTCAATTTTCAAAACCAAAATTCGCCATGTGAGTTTAGAATTCTTAATTTCGTCACATTAGCTGATACAATCTAGAGGGTGGGCCACTAAGAGACGTAAGCGGCTGTATCTCGGAAAGTATTTGTCCTGGGTTCTAGGGGAAAAATATTGATGGTAAAAGTGGCCAAGAGAAAAATCTGGAAATTATTTTCAAGTTTCAGATTTTACCACAAGGGGACGTAACTGCTATGTTCAAATCTAAAATCCCTGTTATCTCAGAAAATCGCAGAATAAGCTATAACTTTGATATCATCAATTAAAAACCCATTTAATACCACATAATTTTCTTTAGTGACATTTTTTCGTATCTATCATAATAAGAGAGAGGGAAGACCATCTACTCGTCAATGTTTAAAGTTTAATATTTCCGTTACTATTCAACCTATCCGAATAATCCTACTCATTTGAAAGGGAATTGTCTAGGCTTTAAAGGTCGCTTTCTGCACTGGTAACTTATTTTTACGATTGTCTTCAAAAAAAATAAATAGAACGATGCTATTACCTTAAATGGATTTGTAAGGGAATTTAAATTACACATATTTTAGTGAAAACCGCATCTCGATATCTCTATTTGTTTCCAAGTTATTGCAAAAAAAATTGGCAAGTATATAGATACAAACTAGTCAGGCAATAATAACTAAAAAATAAGTTGACTTTGGAAGACATTGCATAAATCTAATGATTATTATTATCTATTATTATTAAGTCAAATTATTTATTTTGTCTTCTGCTGATGTTGACTTTGACCATTCAAAATGCGTATTACGAATGTTGAGGCCGTCGATATATGTACAAATGGTCATAAATTCGTTACTCCCATTTACTTAAACACTGCTAAGTTTGACCGATATAAAATTGAATTCCTTTGACTAACAAGTTTACATAGATATTCTACTACTAAGCCGAAAACGAAGCTTAATCTTAAATTTTCTGATATAAACTGTTGTCAAATATTATAAAATTTTAAATATGTGTATTCCAAAATCTCTAATTATAGCTATTATGCACAAACTATGTTTGAAATGTGATTTTCAATAATTACCATTGAGTTCTATTACTTCTGAATACTAAAATAAAATACGTTAATCTCTGAAGTGAGAAAGATATTACAGCGTATTTTCGCAGTCATACAGTTTATTTTTAAATAATCTGCGTGAATGTGAGAAAAACAGTGAAAAAACCAATATTTTCAATCATCATTCGTTTTCTAAAAACTCGCGTTATATTTAAACCTATTTAAATATATCTATACGCATTTCAACAAAGCTATTAGACGAAAATTGGATTTCTTTGATGAATAATTTTCAAACTAAGTTGTTTAATTATATAAAATTTACGAAAATTCCCTACTTTGATAATTGTCTTCGTCGTTAAATCACATACTATTAGATAAAGCTATTATTTTTGCTGTTCTACATTTATAATATATAAATTATAATAGCGCGAATATTCTTTGCATTTGAGGATTTATACTGTTTACATATACACAACATATTTTCACATGAAATGTATCTAGGACAGATTCAGCATATTTATTTCAGGAAATTTGTCTTTACACCTACTCACATAACACCTGTTCCGGAATATTATGATTTTACTTCTAGAGATATTGCTTTTAGCAATTAATTTCCCTTTTGTGTAAAATTTTTCACAAAAATAGATACATGAATGGTACTATTTTTGTTTCTTTAACACAAAGAGTGTAGTAAATTGTCTGTAGAGGGCGACACACACAAATTATTCTCAAGTTTTACAATATTATTGAACGGAACTAAATATATATACTTGTACCTTCAGCTCTAATACAATTACAATTTTCATTAGTCACGATCTCAGTAACTTACATTAAACTGAAAGTACTGTTAACAATCCTGATTCCGCATTCTTAGTTACAAATAAACAGACCTTCTAAGTTTGCTTTCATGAATACCTACACACGTTGCTGTTTATATATCATGTGTTTTGACATAAAATTGGTAAAGAAAAGCTTTTGTCTAGATCCATTCCGTTTGTATTTGTAGCCAAACGTGCCAAATAACTAGAATTTTCCGTGTGATTTAATATGCGTAAAATTTTCGTGATAATTCAGTTCGCTTAATTAACATATAGTATGAGCACATATCATATTCTTGGAAATGCACTACTAACGAAAAGAAACTAGCACTTTTAAAACATTATTAGGTCTGTTGTACTGATATTGTTATCACCACATGCAGTACTTAATAGATTTCAGAAATTAGGTTACATGTGGACTCATCTTCAAATGTAATTCTGTCTCTAATATAATATTTTTTAATATAACCATTTCGAAATAATCGCCGTCCAAACCTGCGTAGAGGGCATATTAAACCGCCTGCAAGTTAATGGAGTAGTGGAAATTCTCTCTGACAGTCAGGCTGCCCTTAGAGCACTACAGGCTGTCAGGTTTGCGAGGTTATATTACACTGTCATAGGGCTCTTGTAAAACTGGTGGAACATCACAACACCACGCTGAGATGGGTGCCAAGACACTCTGGAATCAGAGGTAATAAAATGGCTGACAAACTAGCTAAAGGTGCCAGCGAACGACCACTCATGTGTCCAGAACCTACATGTGGCATTTGCTATGGCAGCATCATTTTTTTCAGATCCGAACTCGCTGCTAAGCATTACTCCAACTGGAATGCACTTGCCGACATGAGACACTGTAAAACTCTCAGAATCCGCCCGTATGAGAAAAGATTGCGTAAAGCAGTCTCTATGAGAAAGACAGGCTTAGATTACTCACAGGGATCTTAACCGGTCACTGTGGACTGATTAAACAATTGCATCGCTTGGGCATAGTAAACTCGTCGCTGTGCAGAAACTGTGGAAATGCGGAAGAAACTCCAGTCCATCTTCTTGCTCACTGCTCGACAGTGGACAGGGAGAGGCGGAGTTACTTTGGGATCAATCGTTTGGATGATCCCGAAGTAAATAAACTAACTCTCGACCAGGTTACGGACTTCTTTGTCCGAATGCAACCTGGGATTAAAACTGCACGGGGGCACAATAGGTCTCTCTTATGGCCGAACTTGCCTTTACGGTTCTCCCGCCCGTGCAGTCGCAAAAATTTAGGGGAGACCGGGAGGTTGGTTGTTACAATTTTAACAAAAATATTAATTAGGATAAGTTATTGAAACTTATAGAAAAACGTATAGTGCTAACATCTAGTTCGTACTTACCCCGTAGGATATCTTTAAATGTCACAACTAACCTCATAATGGGGGGGTTGTTACATGTATGGGTTTCATTGTTACAAGTTTAAGCATCATCATTGGAATTACAATGTTTACATACAAAGTACAAATCCGCATACATGCACTTTTCATGGTCCCATCTATTGCATTTGATGCATTATATCCAGTCTTCACCTGGTCTAGATGTGGAATATGTTCCCGCGCAGACTATGCAAAACCTTTCGTTGTCGCTGTTTGAATCATTCGCTATTCGAACAGGTTTTTTTGACGTTTTCTTTTTTTTCTCTTTTCTTTGTTATTTGCTACAATATCTCTTTTCATACCTTTGTTTTTAGTTTTTGTTTAATTTTTACAATGTAACAACAAACCTGACATTAACCTAACTCCACATTTAATAAATATGAGTTAAGTAGAGAAATATTACTTACATATATAGGTGTATCTTCTGACAAAATAAGAACTATGTCACACTTAAGGTGCGGTTAAAATATAGTAGAGTGCTCAGTCGGTAACCGAATTAAACTTTTATAGCTTTTGACCAATTTAGAAAGTATTAATTGTATATTTTGTATTAAACATGAAGATATGATGCCTCCGGAGGGACTAAGCTATTTTGTTTGTAAAAGTAACGTCAAAATTTATTTCAAACAACGAGTAAATAGCAATGAATTGAAATAATTTTGCATTTAGAATATAAGGAAAAAATCGTAGATGAATGACAAATTGCGAAAATTGTAAATAAAGCATTAGTTTTTGCAAAAGCTATGTCAGTAGATACAACAACATATATGATTAATATCTGTCAAATTAACGTTGGCACTTGTCTGTAAGATGGCGATAATTGATTGTGCGTATTAAAGTGCGTATTAGGTTGCCTAATTTGAGAAATTTAAGAAAGAAAATATTTTAGAAATCGCTGTCGGAAACAATGTTTATAAGGATAAGTTGAAAAAATCATAACTATGTAACGATAATGTAGATATGGAGATATAGACGAGGATTACAACAAATGTTTTCCGAATACATAGGTGTTTCAATGTTTGCAAGTTATCAAATTATACGTTTTCTTTTTAGTGCAAACAAATAAAATCTTATGAGAAAACACACAAAAATTAAATTCAAAATTGTTTACATAATTTTATGCAAGGTTGTGTATGTATGTATTTGAAAGTTTACCTATACTAAAAATAATTTATTTCGTTCTGCATAAATTATAGTTACATGCAGTAAGAAATAAATATCAAATACAACAAACTTTTAAATGTATTATGGATGAAATAGAAAATTTGTTCATTTTTTTTAAATTTATATACGTCTACATAAAACAAAAGTTACAACGAAATCAAAATGTTTGTGCATTTCATTAAAAAATATATAGGAAAATAAGATAAGTTTGATAGACACTGTTACATTTATGTCAGGAAATAAGGATGTTGCAAGTGTGAGGTAGCGTTCGAAATAGTTACACCCGCTACACCGAAGAATTGTATTATTATATACACATTATATGGGTACTTGATCTTCACAATATCCGAAATCAAACCGTGATAGCACTGCACCTGTTCCTTTATCGGTTTGAACCAAGGCCACAATGCGCACGCGTCACCTTTGTTTCCAGATTTCTTGTTTACAAAAATGGCTTTTGACATGATTTCACCATGATTTTTGACAGTTTTAGAATAAATATGTGAAGACGTGTGTATTTATTTTTTATAAAATACCTTGGCTAAACTGGTTGGGTCCATATGTCGACCACTGAATTGACAATTTATATCCAGTTTAACGGAAAGTGCACATTTTACCGAGTTCAAAATGTCCCCCTTTTTGCGGAGATCAGTCTAGGATACCTATAAAAATCGATCTAAAAAGTGCTATTTCTAGGTTATGTTTCACTAGTGTTTTGACATTTCTGCGAGGATTTTCAGTTGATCCAGTCAGAATTACGAAATATCGAGCATGCAATTTAAAACGTCGTTCGGGAATGAAAAAATAGTCATTTATATTTTATACTATAGTATAAAATAGTATCTTTTAATACTGAAAGATTTCTGGAACTAAAAAGGTTATCTCCTCTTGTATTTTATTAAATTCTGACGTACAGCCATGCAAATGGGCTGCAGCCCCAAGTTTTATATAGGTTAGGCATATCATAAAGGCTCTAGTTTTATTTTTCAGTTCTATGTGATCTGTTCCAGGGTTCAGTTTTTTCCCCTCTTCTATTCATTGTGTATACTGCAGACTTTTATAATAATTTGCAACACTGTACACCTCATTTTTTTGCAGATGATAGTCAACTATATTACAGCTTCAACATAAATCAACTGCAGCTTGCTGTTTAACATAAACAATGATTTGAATAAGCTAGTTAAAGTATCTAAAGACCATTGCCTACAGATTTTCAAAGTCATCTTGATTTGTTTTCCAGGTCGACGAAAGGGGCCGTGGACGATGTAGATATTGGGTTGAAAATCTAAAATTGAAAACTACTAATACAGTTTGTAATTTGGGTTTAACAATAGATAACAAACTTAGATGTAGACAGCACGTAAATGTATCCAGAAATCATTTGCCACTTTAAAGGCTCCACATGCTAGTAGACACTTGATGAATACTTCAAAGCAACTTTGTGTGACTGCCTTTTGTTGTCCCCGTTCAATTATTGTGACATTGTCTACGGCCCGTGTCTCGACCTGGAGATACTAACCAAAATCCAAATCGTTCAAAATGTTTTACGTTTTACTATTGCTTCAAGAAATGCATATCACATTTATTCGATCGTATTGGTTGCTGAAAATGGAGTATTATCGAGAACTAGAATCTATGCGTATTTGTGCATAAGGCCATCAGATCGCTGTTATAAACAGTCTCCTGGGTACAAGAAGGATGATTCATGATAGAGATCTGCGCCATGTAGATCAGTTAGCGGTGCAACGACATCGATACGTGTTATTTAACAGATCTTTCTCGTATTCGGCATTCTAAATATTACAATGCTTTTCCACATGATTTCAAAACAGGCAGTGTCTCCGTATTTCGTCGTAAGGTAATCTCATTATTAGGGAGAAGCAGAGATCTCACTAATTATACATTTTTTTTTTTTCTCGTTACTTTGTAGTAAGTATTGATGTTTACATTCTCGAGTTTTAAGTAATCCCGAAAGAAACGCCACATATGAATTATCCTTGGTTTTTATCATAGGTTAAGTTGAACAGCTCTGCTGGACTTCGCTCTTATAATTTGTTTGTTTTCAACAATAAATCCCGTCCACTTATTATTATTATGTATTATTGGCTGCAATTAATATCATTTAGAGAGGTTTGACAAAATGTTAAATCTAATATTAATACATGAGATTCAAAATGATTGTCGAATCCGCTCCTATAGATTGTGACATGGTCTACGTATTTGCCTCTTCCAGGTCTGCATATATCTACACTATGCTACTATCTGGGAAGTGTGTTTCGACAATCATTTTGGCCCTTTATATTTTTTCTTCCTTTATAGCTACTTATCTTTTAATTCCTGATTTATTTTCACTTAGAGGTCAATGGCAATAAATAATTAAATACCAATTTATTCCATAACATATAATAATCTGTTTTCGTTAAATATCTTCTTCAGTGGAAGAAATTGACATTTAATATGTGTCAAATTACTAATAATATATATATATATGCCACTAATAATATGCCATGCCTATCAACAAAATTATCTAAAAAACAAAGAATTCATTGATATATCGAATTTTAATTATATTCACAAGTAATAATGAAGGAATAATGATTTAATACAACATTAGAAATTGATAGAAATTATTCGTATATATCAATCTATTTTTTGTCAAGCTCTAACAATTCTGTTCAAGGACTAGGGAAAAACATTATTCCTTCATTATTACTTGTGAATATAATTAAAATTCGATATATCAATGAATTCTTTGTTGTTTAGATAATTTTGTTGATAGGCATGGCAATTTATATTTATATTATTAGTAATTTGACACATATTAAATGTCAATTTCTTCCACTGAAGAAGTTATTTAACGAAATCATATTATTATATGTTATGGAATAAATTGGTATTTAATTATATATTGTTTTATTGACCTCTAAGTGGAAATAAATCAGGAATTAAAGAGATATCTAATATTAAAAATATCTTCAAATTTAGCCAATATAGATCTAAATATTGATATTTTTTTCGTTTAATATTAACTTACACATTTAATTATTGTGTATGGCACGTAAATAATTAGTTTAAAAATAAATGTTATGCCTTAACATCAAATTTCACTGTGTAAATTTAATAACACACAAAAGAAGAAATGTTTTTTAGTCACTGATATATACTTATTAATTGTATTAAAAGATACTGCAAAATAAAAAATGATTATTATTATTATTTTTATATTCCTGAACATAAATTTTTAAAATTGCCGCCCGATATTTTAATTTGACTTTCTTATTAGTGAAAATCGTCGTAGAAATGTCGAAACACTAGTGAAACATAACCTAGAAATAACAGTTTTTAGAACGATTTTTAGTGTCTTAGACTAATCTGATAAAAAAGGGGGCTGTATTGGACTCAGTAAAACCTTACTTTCCGTTAAACTGCATATAAATTGCCAATTCAGTGGTCGACATACGGAAGTTAAGTAACGTCTACATCTGGACAAAGTAGAACTGTGCCATCACTCAAGATAAAAAGAAAAATACGTTGACATAATTATTTTACATACCTACATATGTGTTCGTCATTGAATCCAGACATATAATACGTATATCAAATGTATGCTATTTAAATATAAAATAATAAATAAAATTTGATTTGGCAGAGTTATTTATTTTGTTCCTAATAAAAAACAGTTTGTATTTCCGCGAATATTAACCCGTCTGCCCGTATCTGGGCGAATTTACTTTTATTGAGAGAAAGACAACACAGAATGTTGTATTTTCCCTCCTTTGATTCTTTCGGTAAATTTTAACATAGGTGAAATATCTATAAAATTATCCATTAGTAGTATTAGATATGTACAGTCGAATTTTTGGGTCTTGTTCGTTACGTCATGACTAATATCAGTATGAATCGACTTATATATTTATATGTCATGTTGACATTTCTCTCTATAATGTACGTTAAATTTTTGAACACTTACGTTAGATCCATGTAATGAAAATGTGAAGTACAAATATTGTAAAATAAAAGAAATAATATTTACTTTGTTAAACTACTGAATTTCATTAAATTAATGGTTTAACGGAAAGTACACATTTTACTGATCAAAAAAACGGCTAAAACCATCGATTATATTGTAGATATTTATAATTGCAATAAGTTTATGGTATCTATAGGTAATACGCGAAGGCCATACACATCGTACGATTACATTCTCAACAATATTTTCTATTACCTGATAGGTACGCAACCTTGAAAGCAGCGATGTATATTTCAAAACTGATTTTAGCTAATTTAATATATTTGTTGAGATTGATATTAGTAGAGTCCTCTATATACTGCTAGATGTTTTAAATCGGCCATTTTTTTACGTGATCATCTGTTACGAATCGTCTATGGTATTGTCCCCACCTTAAACTGCAACGGCAATAAAACGAATTGTTTGTTCTTCTACTAACACGGCGAAAAAACACTCAAATTGAATTTATCCGGCAAATACGCTGTAGATTAGAACAGAAATACACTGGACGGTATTACAATTTATTCTTGACTGTTAGAAGTAATGGTGGCATCATCATCACCTTTGGCGTGCAATTCAAATGTAACAACCAGCCCCTGTAACAACCAACCCCGGTCTCCCCTATATATAACCATTCACAACACCTTTACACTTTTTGATATTCTTCCAAATTTTCGTTGGTGAAAATTTCCTCATATAGGCTTTATAATTTTAAAGTCCATTATCCATAAAAATGCACTCAACAAATCTTTTAACTACTTATCTAATCTTTTTAACTCATCGGATGATCGCCAATAAGGACATGCTCATTTCAAGTATCACTTACTTAGTGAATCGTGCAGTGAATCACCGATGCATATACATCGAACAAAATTAGGTAACTAATTTTGAATGCAACAAATGAGTCATACTTAGATTTAGAGTTGGATTGAGCTCCGTTTAACTCTATGCTGGTATACTCTGGCCATTTTTTTGAAGAAGCCTTCGTTTCGGATTTAAATATTTTACATTTAAATGGATAATCTACGAAGTTCAACTTCTTAACGATGGCAATTGTCTCCGCTAAGAAGGATATTATCTCCGTATGATATTGTTTATGTCAAGGATAGTGTTGTGTTCATTAAAATTATCCTTTACTAGTGAAGTGAGTTTTCAAAGTATCTTATTGACGTGTTAGACTGCGATAGAAACACACTTTACTTGCTAAAAGTACGCAACTATTGTTTGTGCAATCATAATCACTACATCATTATTTTAAACGATTTTTTATTTTAGATTATTAGTCATAAATAAATTGCTTTTTTCATTCTAATTTCTAGCGACAGCACCATAATTGTCGCGTGCATTTTATAATTTATCAGCACTTCTCGGGATAACAAATCTTTCACAGAGATGTACTTTGTTGTTTATTTTGGTAAAAACTTGGTAAAATATTAGAAACTCCGCTTTGGACGAAATTATAACTAAATAATTAACACCCTTCTAGAGTTAAATAACTCTAAAATGGAAGCTCACATTTCACTTCGTTATTTTTTTATCTGTATATTCCATTTATTTTAAATGAAATGTACAAAAATATGTATATACTTTTGTAATAATACTTTCCCGTAAATAACGTGTTCAGTTAATGTGAAAAAGTTTAAAACTTGGGAACGCTTTACCTCTATGCAAAGACTTTTCTCGGAGTAGGTAGAACCTATTCAGTATATCTAATAACTAATGTAGCTAATACTAGTTGTTCTCTCTATGTAAATGTATCAACTTTCGATTTATTTCTCCATCTTTCCCTATAAACAACCTTTTTAAAATCATCCTTATGTTAAAGAAAAGCCTCTTGTATTTCGAAGAGGCAGAATAATAATTCTGTTATATATTTATTCATAGATTCAGGCTAATACTCCATGAGTACTCTAAACATGCGACTATTTATTTTTTCAGAACGACCATTTCTGCCTTCCTTGTATTAACATTTAAGATGTTGCACTAATGTACCGGGTGGTCAACTAAGAATGTCGCTCGGCCATATCTCATGAACGGTTTACAGTACAGCTTTGAGAAAAAAAATATTACTTCCTAAAGTGACCCCGAGAAACATCTGGAAATTATTTAGAAAAGCGTAGGATGACCGCTAGAGGGCGCAACTGATCACCAAAAACTCTAATCCTTATTTTACGCAAAATTTTAAATCCTAGATATTTTACTGAAAATTGTACAAATCGGACAACTTTTTCGTATTTTGCCAAATAAGAGGAGAGATGGAGGGAAAACTTTGTATTGAAGGAACGTTTATAACTCCGGTTCTGTTGAACCGAATTTTGCAAACTTAGCCTCGTTGAAAACAACATGACTCCTCCAATCTAACGCTTACAACTTGCAACCGATCTAATAAGTGACATACATGCTAGAGGGCGCTGTTTAAATTTTTTCGGGAAGTTTGTTTTTTTTCGAAAATATTAAATGGAAATATACATTTTTATCGACAAATTAAAAAATGAGACTAAATTACCAACAAATAGGCGGAAACCGTGTATCGCTATCTTTTACCATTCTGAAGATATCTTCAGAAACGTGTGGATGGTCAAAATTTCTTTTATAAATTTTTTAAATTATTCTGCTTCTCGAGAACGATATTTAGCAAATTTGATCTTTTTTTTTAATGTGGTGGGTGCTTAGTTGCAGTGACTCCGTAAACTGTATCGCTTGTCTGGCTATCACCTGCAACTCTCGCGGTGTAGTTTTTGTGTGTGTATGTTGTGTTCAATTGGCTTTGTGCCAGCATCATATCGCCTTTTATGATGCCGCGCTGTTAATCACTTTGCTCCCAACAGCGAATGGCAAGTCGATCCGGGATTAAACTCTCTGAAAAAATATCACCGTCCTCCAGAGAATTGAACCCCGGCGCCTATCGTCCTCTCACAACAATAGTCAGCCGCCTAACCACTGCGGCCATCGACCCGTTTTTAGAAAGGATTTTTGATTCAAACTGTTTAATATTGTTGTATCCATTACCGCTAGAATGCGCTAAGGAAATTTAAATATACGTAATATGATTTTTGAAAAGAACAGTGCGTGGAATGCTTGGCGGCCAAAAAAATAGACTATCATGGATTTTCAGAAACCTACTACTAGTGATTCAAATTGTTTAATATTGTCTTTATTTCTGTCACAGCTAGAGGGCGTTAAAGAGAACAGAATAGAAGGCATGTCGCTAGCAATTCGCAACAATATGCTTTTCAATATGATGAGTGTGCTGTGCATTTCTCCGTAAATGTTTGCAATTTTCTGGCCTCTGATAGGTGGATGTAACACGCCAGTCTATTTCCATGGCCACCCAGGACCCCAAATTTGATTTGTTTAGATTCTTATTTCTGGGGACGAAAAAAATATCTTATTTTTCCAACGCGATCTATTGCTCGTAACAACTTGGTTATGGCAATAGGAAATATCGTTCAAAGTATTTCTAAGACAGAAATAGAGACTCTAGTTCTATCCACTCGTTGGAGAGTGAGAGTTTGCATCGAAAATAATAGGAGACAACTTCAATATTTAGGCCGCCACTAATCTTAATTTTATTATGCTGCTTCCTTTTTTTTTGTTTTTCTGCATTGTTTGTTTGAATTATATCGTTGTGCTTTTATTAAATCTTAAGCTTTCAATTCATTATTTTATAGTATGAGCATAAATATAACCTTCCACGTTCTTTTCAAAAATCATAAAATTTAAGTATTTAAATTTCTTTATTGTCCTCTAACGGTGACGGACAAGATAAAATTAAACAGCTTCAATCACTAAACATAGGACAATGAAAATCCTTTCTAATAAGACCACATTTTATAAATTCCTTTCACGGGAAGCAGAATAATTTAAATTTATAAAAGAAATTTTCCAAATCCTAGAATTTGTTAAGAATGTGAGATTGGAAGGATATTGAAAGGTGTTGACTTATATACTTCATCGACAGTTTCAGATCTAGTTTCCTGATTAACTGTCCTACGATGTCATAAGAATTACGTTTTCAGATATATCCATCGCTACTAAGCTTTTAAGATTGTCTTGGTTTCGGTTTATGGAATATTTTACTATTTTCGTTAGAATTTTTTCCATATGTTGCACACTATTGCCAGATTAGCTTATATAATTCACATTTAACTGTAATTTTCTTGGTGTAGCACTAAGAGCCTATTTCTCGCCACAAAACATGCTTTTTAGTATATGTCTAACAATAAGAAGTTTAATTAATGTTCATGATACACAAATAAATCTGAGATATTCGATTAAAGTGTTAGTAAAACACAAATAGATATATCTGACAATAAGTTGTATTTGCTCTTCTGAATTATTATTTTAAGCTCATATTTTCAACACAAACAGTTTTAATACATTACTGTGGACGTAATTATCTAAAAATAAATTATATAAAAATGGAGGAGAGATATTTTATCACTTATCAATCATAACATTTTTCCTCTGTCTGTATTTAATTTGGACGACAATTAAACAATAAGCATTGTACAACCATACATCTAATTTGCTTTGTTCCATCTATCATCCAGCTTAAACTTAAAAGCGGTTGGCGCACCGAAAATATTCAGCCTTCGGCGAGGACAACACATTGACAGGTCATTTTAAAAATATAAACAATGCTGGGTACAGCCGGTCGCACAACGGCTCATACGATACCATACAATGTAATGACGTCTTGGATGATTGGGTAAAAATAAGCTCAGGCTGTAATTTACTCCGCTGGAATTAATAGCTTTTTAGCTATTTATAAAATATTATTGTATACTGGAAGCAAGATTCTCTGTACGCAATAAAACTTATTTAAAAGTTTTCATATCGGATATAAATCTAAGAAAACATTCGTCTGAAATACTACAATCTTTTATTGTAAAATAAATTAATACTGTCAGCTTATAATTGTGTTAACGATCTAAATAAAAGATATATTTAACTACTCAGGTACATATATCTTATGTAGGCAACTTATTTAGCATAACGTCACTCATACTGCAGCAACAACAGAGAAACACAGTAGTGAACCAAATAAATATTCGTCTACGAGTAGTTATGATAACAATTGAGTTATTTTTGTGTTACTAAATAAAATAATGCAATTAGATTACAAAAAATTAATGTAACACAAATTCAATTCATTTTTTATTGGAAATAAAGGTTACCTATCTTACGCTTTTGTAATGTCTGAAATGTCATAATAATTAAAATCTATGTTTAGCATAAGTAATCGCACGTACTAATATTGCTCTATTCGTATTTTGCTTGTATTCATTTACCTGAAACAAAGACAACCTTTTTTCACTGTCTCCTTGTTAAATACATCGTTTTTTTAACAAGGCAAAAACTTGTTTGATCTACCTATAAGTATGTTGGAACACTACGTGCTTCAATACATCTTACAATCAATTTTACAATGATGTAGAATGTTTCATGTTCAACTTTCTGCAAGAGCTGTTGCATACATAAGTATTATATATAGAGAAAATTTACATAACCTAGCTCGGGTGAATATTTCCCTCCAACACAGCACGATAATATTGAACTATATGAATTCATAGACTTCATTTTATGCGTGACGTATATTTGTTCTCTTAGGTCTAATAAAAATCTAATGCTAAACTTTTATCAAAGTTAGAGTATCATTCTCCAAATGAATGAAGATTGGTAAATAATAATAATTTAATTAATCGATAAATAACGAATTAATACTTATTCTTCTGTAATATATTTGGTAAAGTTTTTTTTATGGTTTAAAGAGAACTAATGTCTTCTGCAAAGCTCACACTAAATTTAGTAAACAATTGGAAGACAGTAACGGAGTACTGGTAACTACAATAGTATTAACGGTTGATACTCCAAATAATCTTAGGCAAGATGAAAAAGCCCAGTTATCGATAAAGTTCTTTATTGAAAATGTCGAACTTCCTCAGGACAACTGTTAAATAACAATAGAACATAAGAAATATAGAATAGAATTATAAGTGAGGCTACTTACAACAATAGAACTATAATATTAAATAATTAAAATGATTCGACATTGTAATTTTGAAGAGAAAATACATTATAAAATTATTAAAATACAGCTGTGTAAATTCTAAAACCATGCTTAAATGCAAAGACGTTGCAACAAAAGGAGGAAAAAAAGAAAAGGCTAATTAAGAATTAAGTGATTAGATCAGAATAAATGGCACTAGGTTCTCTATATCTTTCCTAAAATTAATTGAAGTACTAGTCTTCTGTATAAAACACATTTCCAAGAAATTACGTTTTAATTTATTACGTTCAAAATCAAATATATTATTGGAAATAATCCTAATCCTATTTCCAATAATGTATCTACTAGCGATAACAATAAGCATGACCTTAACATTAAAATTTACAGAAAATTACAATAGATCCCTGGCCTCACTGACAAAATTGTGAATCTGTTTCGTCACTATGAAAACATACAAATTTGTACATACCCAATCAAGAAAATTCAAAGATTCTTTTCTCAACTCAAAGACAAGTCACCCATGCTACAACAATCTAACCTCATTTATAAAATCAACTGTCGTGACTGCGAGGGTTGTTACATAGGTCAAACTGGGCAGAGACTTTTTAGTCGCATCTGCAACCAGAAAAACGATCTCAGACTTAATCGTGCGTCCACCGCCCTTTGCGTACATACTGAAGAGATGGGCCGCACTTTTGATTTTGACAATGTTGAGGTATTGGATTTTGAACGTAATAAATTAAAACGTAATTTCTTGGAAATGTGTTTTATACAGAAGATTAGAACTTCAATTAATTTTAGGAAAGATGTTGAAAACCTAAGTGCCATTTACTCTGATCTAATCACTTAATTCTTAATTGGCCTTTTCTTTTGTTTCTTTCTTTTGTAATTTCTTTCATTTAAAAATTGCCATTCTTTTTTGATCTGGACCGTATTTATAACTGCATTTTTCGTTTACAAATGACTATAACTTGTTTCGTTTTAAATCTGTATACGAAACTGTTTTTTGGATGTTATTGAATATTGTTTTTAATATCTTTACTCTGGTAAAACCTCGACGCAACGTATTTGCATTTAAGCATGGTTTTAGAATTTACACAGCTGTGTTTTAATAATTTTATATATTATTAATTAAATTAATGTATTTTCTCTTCAAAATTACAACGTCGAATAATTTAAATTATTTAATATTATAGTTCTATTGTTGTAAGTAGCCTCACTTATAATTCTATTCTATATTTCTTATGTTCTTGTATTGTTATTTAACAGTTGTCCTGAGGAAGTTCGTATTCACGAACGAAAATTCAACATTTTCAATAAAGTACTTTATCGATAACTGGGCTTTTTCATCTTGCCTAAGATTATTTGGAGTATCAAGCGTTAATATTATTTTAGTAAATAATGTCCGCATCACAGCGCTTGAACTTTTAGCAAATAATTATTACCGTGATACTGGATAGTTTCTTCAAATATACCAAATGGTACATTTTCTTGACGTTTTTTTTGTTTTCTTCAACAACAGATTCTTCTTCTAATCACTTAGTTCATTCATAGCATTTAGGAAACCTCACATTCCCTTGAAACATTTATTAAATTAAACTAAATTTTAGCAGCAAATACTTTTTGGTTTTAAATATATTTGAGATCAATGAAACCATTTATAATAATATGGTTTACCAAACAGTTATCGTTACCTATGATTATCTCGGTATTATTTCGTAAACAGAATGCCAATAAATCAGAAATCAGAAGAAGAATCTGTAAGTATCTGATTAATTTCATCTCAAGCTCCTTGAAAAATAGAAGGATACAGACTCAGACCCAGGGCTCCGTACTTGGACCAGCGCACTAGAACTTGCTGTACGACGATGTTCTTGGCAACTGTGGCATTTGCTGATGACTTAGCGCTCATAGTAGACGCTGCGGATTGTAACACTCTCACGGCAAACACTAATTAATGCCTCAGTAGGTTAAGTGAAGGATGCACGAGCACAAACTAAGTCTGGCGCCTAACAAAACAGAGGCGGTCATCCTGAGAGGGAGGAGAAATAGAGACACGGTTCGGTTCACCATGGAGAGAGAAACGATCAGCCCCAGTAGATCGCTGGAATATTTGGGCATCCCTGTGGACGACCAAGGTACGTTTACGAAGCACGTGATCAAAGTTGTAGCTAGGGTCGAGGAGGGATAGCACACCTGACAAGAATCATGCCCAACATAGGGGGTCCAGCGAGTGGAAAGAGAACAGTATTATGCAGTGCCCTACATAATATCTTGCTATATAGTGCGCCTATGTGATATGACACTCCAGGTATGAGGGGCCAGAAATACAAGCACTTGTTAGCGAGAGCGCAAAGAAAAGTACTTCTACGCGCTACATCGGCGCACAATACTATGTCGGCGAAGGCAGTCCAAATAATCATCGGCACAACATCCAAAAACCTACTAGTTATGGAAAGGGTATATGTGGTTGAACACGGAACTGAAAGTAAAACCATGAACGTGGTAAAGGCTAGGAAACACTCGCACGCAATGGACAAAACGGCTGATTGTCAAGATAGAACCATGGCTTAAATGCAAACACCGGCAGCTAGACTACTACTTAACACAAGTACTGACAGCGCATGGAGCCTTTAGATCATTCGCAATGAGAATTAGCAAGGACGACTCGGATGCCTGTATATACTGCTCTACTGCTGATACTGTAGAACATACGGTCTTCATCTGTGAAAAATGGAAAGCGGCCCGCGTGAAAACCCGCAAGGTTTTGGGCTGTGTGCTGACACCTGACACACTGATTCCAAAAATGCTGGAATCTGAGAAAACTTGGCATTGCATTCACGGGATGGTAAAGGAGATCATGAGGGAGAAGGAGGATCAAGAACTGGAAACACTGGGGAAGGCGATAAACATGCCGCTGGCATCCTATGTCCTACCGACGCTTCCGGGATGCCAGGGAATGTCACGGAGGGGTTTCTGTCGGCGTACCGCTCGACACTACTGGGGCACATTGAACCCGTGCCCAGTGCCAAGCGGTTTCTCCTCACCAAAAACAAAAATAATAAAATAACTCAGAAAGATATTAAAGGATTCTATAAAAAAACGCTTGAAATTAATTCTTAATTAATTTTTTAACGCATAGATTTTTAAATACGCATGTAATTCGAAGCGTGGCACTCTCGATTGAAGAGGAGCCCTCCAGCAATTTTACTCGAATGAAAAAGGAAACCTGTTTACACTATTGTATTTCAAATAGTAATTCTTTCATAAATTTGTGTACATCCTCTACATTTGCTAGTAATTCTAGTATTTTGTTAGTACCAACAGAACACTTTTTATATAATTATACACAAAAACTGCTAGAGTATACCAATTTAACGAGACACGATATTGATTTCCCCAGATAATTTACTAATTGTAATTATTATTATCCTACATCGTATTCTTTTCGTATTTCCACTTTTTAAATTCTTTCCATCTAAACATTTATCAATCGTTTCTTTATCTTGTTCTCTATTTTGTATTTTAATAATAATAATTTCTTAAACAATTTTTTATTGAAATATTTATATGCATAACATAATTATAATCAATCTAAAATTTTTTAAAAATACATGAAAAAGAAAGGTAAATGAACAAATTGGAATAAATAATGAATGAAGTTAAACATTGAATGAAACAATGAAATAATAAAATAAATTAAATTATTACATATGTTTTATTAGAGATTAAAAAAAATGTTACAGTAGCAATATTCTACAATAAAACCGTTTTACATCTGGCAAATGGAAACATAAAGTTCACACGCCAATGTTGGTTCTTGCCAAAAAGTAAACGACTTCGTAAAAAATAACTTGCGGATGTTGAAGTCAATAACTGGCATTAAATATATTTGTCTGCGTTATAAACACGTGTTAAATTTCACTTGACAGAAAAATAACTTAAAATAGCTCCAAATATGGGAATTTGGCAAAAAGTACTAAATCTCATGATCCCATCTTCTTTTTATAAATCTGCTGCGCCAAAGTAGAAAAAATTATGAGTATTGTTTTTATAAATACAAAATCATTACAATGCACGTAAAATTGCAAAAATCAACCTACAAGACATACATATGTATTTCTGCAGTCTTTTACAACAGTACTGCGATTATCTACATGGAAATGTATGTAAAGATTACATTCTATAAAGTTAAACATTGTTCAACGTTAATCAGTTTCTACAGCTGCTACTATGCTCAACAAGCCTCGTTTCATACGCTAGTCATTACGACAACATTTCTAATTAAAGAATTGAATATAATCATTTCACAACTATACATGATCACAACTCGAAACATCAGTAGTGATCCATAATGAATTCGTCCTATCAGTTTTCACACAGTTTTTGCAACTATACAACAGAACGTAATGACCATGCATTTTATTTAATTAATCCTATCTTGCAAGTTTGGCTTGGCTGTTCTTCATTTAAAGATTCGTATCTTACTTTGTGTCAGTAGTCGGCAACCTTTTATATGTCGAAAGCGCGTAGTAAAAGCACACAAATTTTGGAGCGCTTCTGTTTAGCTAAAGCTGAAATTTATGAGTATCTTAGCCTATATCGTAGCCTTTTTGTTTCTATATTAGCCATGTTTTTCTGGCCAGTGCCAGCAATCTATATGGATTTGAATATTAGTAACGAACCACTCTGCGCATAAGCTTATAAATTATCTTATATTTATAATTATAGCCGATGAAAATTGGAGAGCATTATTAAGTACAGAGAGACGAAACAAGAACCCAACTACATCACCTACAGGATCTACGGATAAGATAACAGAAAATAACGTAAAAATAGAATATCTATGCGTGATAGAGTGGAAGCGTTTAAAATATATATATTCCACGATCTGTATAGGATGTAAGAGTGAGAGAAAGTATAAGAAAATGAACTAATGCTAAAGTGATAGGCAATATGTTTATATAAATGATATCGAAGGCTTCCACGGTCTAAGTCTCTGTTATGTAATTTTTCTTTTTCATTTTTGTTTTATTTTATATTGTATATATGTACTTTACTATGACGCGGTCAAAACCCGGAAGCCCTCATAACAGAATATGTTTATATGTTGATCATATTATAATATTAACTCTGCCATACTTTGGAATAACAAATGATGTCGATGATTATGTATTTTGATTCATACTGGCACATAAAACAAAAACATGTTTTGTATAAAAAACCTTTTCTCTTTAAAAAATGTATACTGTTGTGTCTTTGTTACCCAAACTAATACAATTATACTCTGCCAATAGACACGTTCATAGAAACTTAATGCTTAATAATGCTTATAACATAAATAAAGTTTTGTACTGCAGGTATACATATCAAAATCATCTCAATGGTTAGACTTTAGTTTTATTCCAAATAAAATGTATTTAATGCTATTTTTTAGATAATTTTGAAACGAACTATACACATTAGACCTAGATTTCTGCAACAGTTTAAACAACCTAGAAAATATCAGATTTAATTTTAGAAGATCCATGCACTTTAGAATAATAATCTGAAGTGCTTTTAAAAATTCGTATGCGTCTTCATTTCATCTATTTCAGGCGTCTCCCCCACCACCTCTGCAGGCCAGCAGATTCTGAAATTAGTGTTGTGATTTTTTTTTCTCAATGAACCGAGAACAAGAAGAAAATTCGCCATACGTTTAGATCAACCACCTAGCGATCAGTCGTGCTTCTCAATTCGCATTCACAGACAATTAAATAAAAAACAATAAAGCTTTCGTGTGTGTGCCCCAGTTGAAATATTAAATTTAAACCCTGCGGTCCTGATACACCTCGCAAGATTGCAATTAGAGTTCTAGTGGATCTATTTACAGTGAGTTTAATGTGTTGTGTTGAAAGGATAAACGAGTGCATCGGAAATTTTTAGTGAAGTGTGAAGAAAGTGAAAAAAATATCTTTGTATTGATTTAATTGTGTTAATGTTTGCTCATCAGTATCTTTCTAAACGAAAAATTATATTCAATATATCAAGTAAAAAGTTTTCAAAACAAAAAGTAAATACAAGGTTTCGGCAAATAATTTTGAATGTAAATTGTGAGAATGTAAAATACCATTTATACATAACGTTCGATAAATGTAATTTCATAAAATTAATCCCTATAAATTAAACTATGTAAATCTATTTTTGGTAACCTTACGTCAAAACGGAAAAACGCACCGAGATGAAAGACGCATTTAAATCATTTAAATTCAATAGATTAAAAATAGTAACGTAACATGTTTTCTCTATGGCAATTCTTTGAAAACTGTTTTTGAACAAATTTGAGTATTTAATTAGCCATAAAATCTTTTTATAAATTCATTTTTTTCTAATTCTATTTTAGTCTTTCTTAGTAGACCATTTCAAGGCAATCTAAAACATTTTCGTATATACATAGGTATCTTGTAAAGTAGTTAGTTATTTCCAGTATATTTGATTTATAAACAAATGAATATTATTCAGATTTCGGCAACATTCTTTAAGTATTTGATTTTTTTTAATTACTACAAATCTCCGTCACTAGAAGTGGTAATTTAAAGTGTTAAGTATCTCACTCATTACGACTTTAGCTCTTTTTAAAAATAGATATGTTCTAGAATCTACACATGCAAAAAGTATACCTCCAAACTAAAGCAACATAGGTGCATAAAGCAAAGAAAGCTTTTTAATCATTGTGTCATGATGTGGTGTCCCCAAGTAATCTTCTATCCTTTTTTCGAAACTACTGGTAAATCTCTTTCTAACGTTCTGTTAACTTCTATAGTTTACTGAATGAATGAAATGTTCCAGTTTAACGCGATGCTTTATCTCGATTCTCTTAAGTACATCCTACTCTTTAACTACAAGAACAAATTGACTTGCATAGATTTACTCTCATGTACTTACATATATATTTAGATTTCCATTTGTTCGAGATGATTTCCAGTCTCTTTAAGGTTACGACTAGAGCTACGCTGAATTCAATGATTACCGTGTCGTCCGAAATATTCCATATTCATATTCATATATTAGTTGGTTGAGATATCTACTCTAGAGAGTAGTAAGATCCCGAAAATATGACCTTGCAGGACTTTTGACTTACCAACCAAGTTTCCTAGCATTAAATTATTCGTGCAATAATCAAATATTTTTGAAAATTACCTACTCACAGCTTTTAAACAAAGCTAAACTTCATATCATATTCTAGCCGTTTCTGAGATATAATTGTTGATTAAAAAATAATTTCATCATTTATTTTATTATCATCTAGGAAAAACAAAATATATTAAAAACATACTCTAACAAATTTTTAAAGTGGTTTCCTTTATAGCCATACAGTGTTCTGAATGATCACTAAATTTCTACAGAACTCTATCAATGACATTCGGAAAGAGTCTTTTTACTGCAACACATATTAATTTGTTATTTAAGAATGTTAATTATATCTGTATTTTCCGATATCTCATGCTTTTCACATCGTCATTTAAACAAAATATTGCTTCATCTGAGAAACATATTTGTGTAACAATCTTCGTAGTATGTCAGTAATCATGTCCATCATTGTTTTGCCGAATTGACTGCAGCAATCTGGATAATCTACCATAATTTCGTGGACACACTGGACTTTGAAAAGGTGCCTTTTCTCTTTCAAAAATTTTGTTACTGCTGTACCTACTGTGAACATAATGATCGCGTGAAAGTGTAAATATTTGAGGCGTGTGAATTATCCAATGAAATAAGACGGTTCAATTTTTTTATTTCAGAAACATTGGTGTGAACAGGTTGGTCTGATCTAGAAACATCTTTGATGCTAACGGTATCCCTCCATTTTGTTTCAATTCTTTTGGGTTTATTTTCGCAATCAAGCATTACTACAATTTCAATTCTTTTTTTTTCTGTTAGACCCTATCAAGTTACGATAACACATATAAAATGTAAAATAATTGCGTAAATATCTATGACTATATTCAATTGGCATATCTGTGTCGTAATACGAATATAATTTTTGATTGGCAAATCTAATAATCGCGAATTAAACATACTAAAGTTATTTAGCTTTTATGGAAACTCAATAAAAGACTAGGCAATAGTAATTTATGTATACAATAGTAATTTATGTAGTACATTCATAATATAGGACCTTCTTGACCAAATCGAATTTATGGCCAAGCGAACTTGCAAACGAACCTGTAACAAAGACGAGAGCAAGTCCATACATTATGAGTTATATACATAATTTTATGTCTGAATACTCTTTTATACTAAAGAAAGAAATTATTACAGCGATTACTATCTGACAATTCAATATCTAGACGTAGTAGCTAGGTACTATGACAATATTTTCATATTTTGTTAACCAATTTATACAAACATCAAATAAATTATTATTATTAAGTATTTTGACACTTATTTTATATTGACAACTAGCAGTCCAGTTTTCAATTTTTACAGTACTATAACATTAGAGTGACAACTTATGGACAATAAACTAGCATAAGCAACTACCTCCAACTATGATCAAAGACTATTAACGGAGATGTCTATGTCAGGAAAGGTTGAAATATATGTATGTCAAATGTAGATTTGCTAAAAATTGTAAGTGAGCACTTTTCACAAATATATCAAAGAGAGAATAAGAATATATCATTTAACAAAAGTATCGATGACATCATATAGCTAACATATCAATCATATATATGGTATGTATATATATAGTTCATTCATAGTTTATTTTTACCAATATAAGTAATGGTAATTAGCGTAATAGTTGATTTGCATAACTGTGATAGATATATCAATATCTTTTTCCACGTGGTTTGTACAGTTGCTCCAGTCTTCTGCTGTCACTTACTCCATTGCACACAATATTTTTACACATTACAAATGCTAATAGAATCTATGCTGCTAATATTTGTTGTAAAGAAAATAGTTTTTAGATGCGGCACTGGAAATAAATAACGAAAATAGAAAGAAAAACACGCTACACACGAAATGTCAAATTGACTGATAATAACTGATGGCATAAATGATAATTGACTGTAAACACGCTGGCAGCAACGCTTAATTAAATAACCTAGAGGCATTAAAAATTACGACATTATCCTTAAAGAACTTTCTATTTGACTAAATTTATTGTGGTACGAATGTGACGTCATGAATGACGTAAGTCCATATAAACTTTGGATGAACTATACACATGTAAATTGTCTACATACGTAGTACGTACTTAAGTGATAACTCAGTTCAGCATTATTGTATCCCACACCAGGAGCGTGTTTATTGAGTCTACATAACTAATCCGCATTAGTTATTATATAATGATAAATAAAAGTGCAAATCAAACAGATTGATTTATTACACGATATATGTATATTACTAGCTAGCTTGCACTCTACTAAATGCAATTTGCACTTGCCTCTGCAATTTTAACTTGACTGAACCATAGTTACTGATTTATCATTAATAAATTTAAAAAGGAACAATTACTGCTTCATTGCAAAGATTTACTATACCTTACTTACTGATAGAACTAAATATGTATAATCTCTATCAACTTTTATAACATCAGTAACCTTGTTTGTCGGACAATAAACTTGCACGTATATTAAACTTTAGTGCTACAGCGTATTAATTGTTTATACTCATTTTATCTCTACGTTTTTCGTAAAATTGTTGGCAAGAAAAGACTATTGATACTAACTTACAACCTAACCTATTTGAAAATGTTTCGTTCTTAGACACTAGCTTATGGATATAGCCACTATATTTTTTCTACTTCTACTAATTCTGTTCTGGTAATAACTAGATTTATGTTTGAACAGTACACTTTAGCAACTTATCTATATAAATCAGGAAGATTTCCGCTACATTTAATAGTAAACGGTAAAAGAAAATTTCAGTAACATTGGTGTTACTCATACAATTTTAAAATATGATCTGCTATTTTATAGATGTATTTTGGTCATATACCGCTCATCGAAATCTATTTTAAAATCTATACTTTCGATATCATCGGAAGATAAAATCTCGTGCAACCATAATAGTCACGTATGTTAACCTAATGTAAACCAGCAACTTCCTATGTTAAATATAGAATAGTAATTTGGCACCTTCATTAAATGTATTTTACGCAAAAAGTTCTAATAAAAATAACATTTTCTCCGACAAACTTTCCGTTAGTCACCTGTTAAATTTTTACTATAAACTATAGCAACATTTTATTGCAAAACTCGATAAACAGTTTTATTTATAAACCCAATTAAAGGAACATCTAATAACAATTGTCAATACTAAAACATCATGATTAATAAAAATAGAATTAAACGATGAAGTACCAGGCGAATGTTATCGCAACAAATATGTATTAATCAAATACAGTGATAAATTGGAAATATATAATCTCATGAAAGCTCTTTATCATTATCAATACTATATTTATTAAAACCTACATAATACATATACCTTCTTTGGCAAATTAAATGCGAATTTTTCAGCGAGGAAATTTCATTTACTAAATGAAGGCTATCTTGGAAGCAAATGTAATTTATCTAAAAGAGAGTACTGCTTTGATGAACTTTTTTAGGCTAATTAAATTCACTTTAAAGCAAAGCCTTTATTTACAAAATCAACATTCCCCGATCAAAAATTCGCATTTAAATTGCCAAAGATGGTATATACACATAAAATCTATTGTATCAAAAATAATTTTATAATACAGTAGACGCTCTTTTAACCGGCATTCTAACAACCGACACGCACTACTAACCGGCATCAGCCGAGCGACTCACGATCGGCTTTTTCCGGTTACATTCAGACCGCCTCGGGCGGTGGCAAGCGTAAATAAACACTTCCCGCCAATCTATTGGCAACCTACTGGTCTTTGCGCACCATTCTCTTTGTCATTTAGTGTTCCTCAGTTTGTCTACGTCTGATGCAATACTTAAAATACAGATTGTGCACAGTGTACTATAAGTGATTTAATTAGTTTTGATCGTGAATTTCACTGGTTAAACCTAATTTCTATCTAATTCGTGGTCCCGAACGTGCCGGATAATGGAGCATCTACTGTATCTTATTCATCTCATGAAATCAATTACTAGATAACTTCAGACGACATATATGAATGAAGAGGAATACCTAAACGGCATTAATAATATGTTGAATGTGGACTATATTAATAATAATAATAATAATAATAATCCCGAACGTGCCGTTCTTCCAAGTTAATGGAGAATTGTCGTTACGTCATATGATGCAATATTAAAATATCAGCTTGCTCTTCAAGTTGCTTTGTACTTTAAAGTGATTTAATTAGTTTTGATCAGTTTTATGGCGGGGAATTTATGATACTTGGTTAAGTACTATTTTCTATACCCTACTATAATGTTAAGCCGAAGCAAAATCGGAACTCCATAAATAAACCTTAACATATTCTGGAACGGCCGCATGGACCATATATAATATCCCTATGAAAGTGCAATATACTATAAATAAGTCCAGATTACGGCACTTTTTTATATTCAATAGATAATTTTAGATAACGACATAAATATATGAATGAAGAGGAATACCTAAACTGTATTGTTGATCGAATATATGTCCGTTCTAAAAAGCAGAGTAATGTTTTTGCATTGGTACCAAGAATATGACGGTTGGGAAATAGAGTTTTAAGGTGATAGAATGCTTTACGAATGGAATAATTAACATGAATAAGTCCAGATTACGTACGCACTTTTTATATTCCAATGAAGAATTGACAATATTAATATTTGGCAAAGCAGTGGTACGAGACTTTTCCCTGCCAAATAGCATAAAGTAAGATTTATTAGCATTGAGTTGTAAGCAATGCTTATTGGAAATATCAGCAAGCTGCTCCAAATCCTTGTTAACTACAGAAACAGAATTTGGCAAATCACCAATGCAAAAAGAAGAATATGTCATCGGCATACATATGAAAATCACAACTGAGCCGTGATAACAAACAAAGCTGAGATGTGTAGATGGAAAATAGTAAGGGACCCAGTATGAACCCTAAGGCACTGAACTCAAAAATGTCAATTCAGACTTGAAACTACCCAACACAACAGTTAGATATTTTTTTATGAACATGGAAGACAATAGACAAAAGCATATCATGATTTATTGTATCCAACTTGGAAAAATAATAGGATTAGAGTTTATTAAAATATTTTTATCATCAAAAGAGCTAAAGCTGTAGAACAGCTATAACCATATTCGTACTGTGCTAGAGTTGAGCTCCAAAAACTGATGAATCGATGATACATCGATTATGGATTTGGAAAAAGTATGATACCTACCAACATATTCGATAACTTTGGTAGCTCAATAATACTACTGTCGAGAATAAATGCTTTCAGAATATGTGTAATCCAAAATCAATTATTACTACAACAGCAAAAATAGTATATGAGATCTAAACAATCAAAATCATCAAATTTGTCAAAACTAGCGTTAGCCAAGAAGTGCTGTATGGTGCTTAATACTGAACATGGCTGAACTTAAAATAACAAGTTTCTTAAAATCCAAGTATGTATAAACCTTAGAAAAAAGCTGACAGCATGTTTCGTAAAATTATAATGTTATACACAGAGAGGAGATAAATAGGAAGACTTGTTTGAATAGCGGTGGTAAAAAGTTGCAATTAACTATCGGAGATTATATTACTAATTGAGACTTTTTCCCGAAGACAATACCCAAATTATCGATGAAATGATTTAACAATTGGAATTTCATTTACCACATTTTAACTTATATCTACAGCGAAGTTCTTCACTGGATCTCTTGGTGCAGAAGTAGAACACTAAACACTTTAACCCACTAAACACCGAACAAGTTTTAACTAAAACACCGACGCGTTTCAACAGCAATTCTGTCATTATCAATGTCGTCAAACTACTAAACCAGAACTATGTAGACAACAAATTCCAAACAGCTTTGGATACACAAGCTAACATTTTCTCTTATTAATCTCAATTAGAATAGATATACACACAATTTTGAATTAGGAAAACCCTAGATACGAGATATTCTTCATAAACTGACTGAATTTTGAGCTTATATTGCTAGTGGGCTGCCACGTCCCGAAGACAAAAATGTGCAGTCTTGAATTCCATTTCTCAGGACCTCCTTTTGTTACAACATTTTTCAGCACTTCTCCAGGTTGAATATAAATTGAGAAATTGGCTGCCTGCTGAAAATATGAGTCGTATTTTACTTAACCTTTTTTTGTTGTACCATGTGTAGACAATATACAATATTATTCATATGTAAAGTTTGTGCTTTTTATTTAATTGTGCAAAAGGGTTGCTTGGCTGGACCATGATATTTGGAAGAGCAACGATGAAAGTGTTTAGGAACGGGTGCTTAAGCATAGTCAAGATTATTGAAACCAATATAATAATAGAAATTAAAATACTATTTAAACGTTCATAATTCGTAACGCTGATATGTATTACACTTGAGTCAATACATGAATCTCGTCACCTAAATTTGTTCACTAATAGATTGTGTTTATAACCTAAAAAAAAGACAAGAAAATTTTATATTATAAAGTAGTGTAAGTGACAGTTCTGCTGTACCTAGAAAGAAACGTAAAACTAACTGCAAATGCATAAATTGTATCGTGTAATTTTTTCAACCTTTAATTATATGTTAATAAAGGATATTATTTTCGGTTTTCTCTTAAGTTGATTTACTTATTATTATCATTGTGGTCACACTAGGCTCAGTTATCTAATTAAAGACCACAACAAACTATTTTCAATTAATCATTTTTAAAATGTATACTTGCCAAAAAAACAAGTATACATATTTTCATTATTCTATTTTGGATACTTTCCAGTCATTTTCACGGACGGATCGTGATATCAGTTTTAATTCCACCAAACTTGCTAGAATCACGCACACTTATCAGCGAAACGTATTTTATATTCTCACAAATAGTGTCTTAACCAAATTCCATAAAAATCACATAAAAATGTATTGCTTCCTCGGCTTATTATTGCATCTTGGCAACACCAGACATTACCTGACGCTAATGTCCTCCTATTATTAGTAACACGGTAGCTATTTTTTGCAGTAAACGCCTAAAACAATAAGAGAATAAGAAAGAAGCATTTTAACGTACGCATCTAACACACTTCGTTTTTAAAACTTACTAAATATAAACGCGAGAAGTAAAACATTTCGACCAACTACGTTAGTTTGGTCGAAACGACTGTCCAAGAAACTTCATTTTTAACGTTTTTCGGTTTCACGCTCGCGTGCGAATATTTCAGTAATTTTCTCCTCCACTTATTCCGCTTCATTCTTTCCAGCACTTGAAAATTCAAACAACGTTTAAATGTTGTTCCAATTTTTTATGATTGTATAATTTATTTCGATCGCGAAGTGACCTTTACGCGTGCCGAACTGTGATACTTTTCCGGAAAACAAATAGAAGCCGAAGAATGTTTAGTTTTTTTAAGAAGTCAAAAAAGGAGGGGGACGCATCATCGGGAAGAGAGAACAAAGATAAGAAGTCCAAAGAGCGCGAACTAAAAGCGGATCACTGTAATACAGCAATACCTACGTCGCGACTCACCAAAGACATGTGTAAAAATAAATCCGATTACAAGTGCGAGAATGCGCCGGCAGGTGGTACTTACCTCGGCGCCGAAAACGGACCAAAAGATATTGCATTCCCACCACTGACCAGTGATAACCTAGTCATCGATATCGAAAGCAAAACGAACGAAACTATCCACCAAAAACCGGAACAAAGTGAGCATAAAGCACATCCGTTATCCCAACAGGAAGATCTGTCCACCATTATTACCGAACCAATGTTCTCCTTTTTTATCAAAAGGAGTCCTGACAGTGGACAATCCCACAATGTCAAACCATGCGGTCATGGTACGGTTGCTATATCTCCAAGGATACCACCACAAGCTATTGAAACACCACCAGATAGCCCGAAATTAGATATTCGCCGAAGAAAATCCAAGGATTTACTAGAAGAATCCAACAGTGATTCTGCAAATGAAACAACAAATATCCCTGTCAAGAAAGTCCAATCAATTAAACCGGAAGATTTGAATAAACGAAAAAATGGCGATGTTTCACCTCAAGAACAATTCTTTGACGCCAACTTTGACGAAGACGATGTGTAGGTTTGAAAATTACTCAGTTTCCTGTTTGTTTCAATAACATTTTACATAGATTTATTTTGGTATTGCCACGCATTTATTTTAAGCTTGTAAACTTGATAACACTGAATCCTATGAACATGTCTGAAGTAATATAACATACTTTTTTAATAATCCAAGTGCATATTTCCGATCATGTTTTATTTCTAATATTTGTTAGAGAAATATGCCGATACAAAAATATCTCGCGCTATGCTTACTGCGTATAAATTTAAAATATTTGTTTTGCGTTGCCAAGTAGATTGAGAAACAGATATTTCGTTTCAAAAATCTAAACGGAACTTAATAAAAAAATTATTAGGAAGTTACAACTAGGTAACTCTAAAAGTTAAACGGAAATTACAACATTTTAAAAACTTCAATTAAACTTAACCAAAAATTTTATGTCATATTCCCATCAGTTTTTTAACACGTGCACCTGTATATTTCTAACTTTTACACTTGCAACATTTAATAAATAAATGCGGTCACAGGTATTTGCGACTAGAGAGCAATCCAGTAGCAATAAAATTCGACTAAATATTTACTAGTTTCTACACGAATATATTTACAAAATCTTCTTTGTACTAGATTTTATGTGTTTAAACAGAAAACTAATGCCTTTGATGTTGAACATAGTGAATAATTAGTATTTGTAAGTATGACACTATTGGGGCAGATCAAGATAAAAAAGCATACGTTAACATAAGCTTTTGTTTCAAATTCAAAACTCCTACATATTGTTGCAGTTAATTAATTAAATATATTACGTCACGAATATACTTAAGCAGATTTATAAACTACTGCACTAATAATTGTTGAACCTTATTCTGATACATATTTCGCTTTATTAATAGAATAACCTGAAAATGATAGATGATGTTTAATATCAACCGCTTTTTTCTACTTTTTTTTTAATGTGTGGTGGGTGCTTAGCTGCAGCGACTCCGTAAGCTGTATTACTTGTCTGGCTATCAATGCAACTCTTGCGGTGTAGTTTGGTGTGTGTAAGTTGTGTTCAAATGGCTTTGTGACAGCATCATATCGCCTTTTATGATGCCGCGCTGTTAATCACTTTGCTCCCAACAGCAAATGGCAAGTCGATCCGGGATTAAACTCTCTGAAAAAATGTCACCGTCCCTCTAGAGAATTGAACCCCGGCACCTATCGTCCTCTCACAACGATAGTCAGCCGCCTAACCACTGCGGCCATCAACGCGTTACCTATGTACTAGATATTTAAGTCATACATATGTACTTTCATCTGACAAACATTTACCAGGCATTTCTGAACGCTCCTGGAACCTTTGAAGATATAAGTGATTTATTCAACTGAGTAGCATCACAATATCAATATAGTAAATAAAATAAATCAAAAATAAGCATAACAATCAACAAGACGAAAATAATTATATTTACTTCTGACGAAATGGTTTGGATTGAAAGCAGTCTACTGATACAGGGTTTTAATAAATAGTGGATTTTATTTTAACTCCCCGCCCTTATTAGTGGGAAATCAAGTAATGTTCCAACAACCATCAACATTTTTTTTCCCCAAAAAAGAGAGCAAAAGTTGCTCTTCCCGAGGATTTTATCTACCACCTATATATACAGTAAATGTCATTCAACAAACATGAAGGAAGTATCCACTCCTTAACATCGACAAACAAATTTCTAACAAAATGATTAGACAGAAGCTCGATACAATGAAATTGATTTTTTATTACCATTTCCTAAAGGAAACATGTCAACATTCATGACAAATCAATCACCAATATTTTATTGATGAAGGAATCAGTTAGGCGAACAATTTCCGTAACAAACAGTATAATGCCATTACAAATGACAGCTATCGCCTGAGATTGTTTGGAGGAGAATAACCTACCTAATACTAAATGTTACCTTCCTGCTTTGTAAAACCTTTTTAAAGCTCCAAATTTTGACATAGCATCAAATTATGACGCAAAATTTTTGAGTTAGTAGTAGTAATAGAAAATTCTAACACAGATATTAGTACCTATACAAAGTTTGTATAGCTTTTTCAGACCCACCGCATAGGTCTAGGGGAAGTTTAGAGAGTAAAACTAGTAGTAATAGTTGACAGACTAATTGTATATGAATTTTATTGTGATAATTCGGTAGTTTAAAAAAGAAATGCACTACTTAGGCTTTTTCATAGTAGTTATAATAAATTAATTTTCGTGTTTGACTTTCTAGAATTACAAAGTTTGAGAAAGTTATTAAGCATGAATTTTTTTTTCGGCCATGTGAGCACAATTAACTTAAACTAAATGCTTTCTGACAGTTACTACAGTAATTATCTAGACATACTTTTTCAAAACCACCTCCTATTATAGATTGATTTCATAAAGGCAAAGTGGAGCAAGTGCTTCTTTGGAATAAGTCCACCAATTACTTTTTGATTAAGAAATATTTACATTTAAGTTGTTGCCGTATAGTACATATTTGTGAAAGTTGAACCTTTACTTAGGATAATTCTAACTCTTTTTTGATTGACATCGAATGCACAACAAATAAAACGATGGACCTTAGAAGAAACGAAATTACAACTCCAATTAAAGACAATAATAGAAGACGAAAACCATTATTCTTTTGAGGAATTTTTACTGAATTTGATACAACAAAATGAAAATAATCTATCTCAAAAATCCAGGAAGAAGGTATGTCTAGTGAAGAAGTGAAAGTATTACGCAAAACAGATTACTACCAAAAACAAGAAACCTAAGGGATTAGAAAGTAAGAAGAGGAACGAACAGTAAAATCCAGAAACATATACAGATAACAATTTGTATTTAAATGCCGAGCGATTTCAAAAGCATTACTGACATATGCAAAATAGGAAATTAGAGATGCAACTGACGAGAGAAGGTTAGAGATGTTGGCAAAATTAAACTCGTAGAGAAATACTTCTCAATATCATGAAGGAAAAATTAAAAGCATAGACCTAGAGACTCAAAATCCAATTTCAAAATTCTTAAAAAAATAAAGTCAAAGGCAGTAGCTTCCAAATTATGCTTTCATATCTTATGTAAATAGTTTAAGGTGACCTTTGTGGACATGTACTTGTATATCAGCAGTGATGACTTAAAGGACTAGATGATATACTGTGTGTGTTTTATCACCATTCTCCCAAAATGCCATAGGCAAAGAAGATTGTAAAGAATTTTGATGTCAGTTTTTCATTTATTTTGTTTTTAGTTCATTAAGAAGTGTTAAAGTTTATCGTTCCTTTGTGGACATGCCTATAGTTCTTCAATATTTTTTTTTTGAAACTTAACGTTTCCCATTGACATCCCTGGTAAAGATAGTTATTTACATAAGCTATTGATATACTTAAATGCAAACGCATTAACAATGTCTTTCGGAGAAAAAATTATCTTACTTTTGTGAAGTGATATCTGAAAGAACCAAATAAAAACATCAGTTCGCGCTTCGATGGAAAAATGCTATATACATAATTTGCACTTCAATGTTAAAAGGTGGTACTGCGTTATTGCTAAACTACTAAAACCAAATTAATCCAACAATAATAAATCTAAATACTGGAGAATAATGATATAGTTACCACAAAGTCTTCAAAGCCTTACACACGTTGGAAGACACCAAAGCATGTAATTGAATTGTATACAACATGATCCTGCATTATTACATAAAAAAATAACATGGTAAAAAATTGCGAAAAGATTAGAACCGAAAGTTTTCTATTCTCATTTTGTATACTTGTGGGGTACTAGTTTTCTTTGCCCAGTAGTATAGTTAAATATGTATCAGTAGGTAATTTGAACTTGAATACATGTATTAAATTCAATAGAGACAATGTCACTTTCAATCAAGGGCTACTTAATAGAATTTATATTAGTACATCAGGATAAAACCATCACTCAAAAAACAGTTTCGCGGCAATAATTATACTCGTATTCGCTAAATATTTACCTACATAAGCAGATAAAGTACTACCATATGGCTAATGCAAGATAATAGATATACCTGAACTACCAATATATTATTTCATTATATAAAATTTTATTGCTTACAATTTTCTTTCGTTATTTCAGGAAAAACCTGATAAATCAGGAAGCCAAATTCCAGAAGCAGTTGAATGAACTCAATCAACAGTTGGCACAGCGAGATGCAGACGCTGGTAAACTACGCTTTCAAATGGAAGAACTGCAGAGGGACGTATTCACCAAATCTGCCGGAATCGACAGTTAGTATTGTCATTTTCATGTTCAAGCACATAGCATATCCCTTAAACTATTTAACATCCTATATTACATACTATCGACTGATCATTGTTAACAATATAATCGACCATATTTGCATCACACTGAAGTAAACACCTGTTAAAGCTGACGTATATATTCGCGAACGACTCGTTTATCATTTGATCAATAAAACGGGGTCCCCCAATTGCTTTTAGTAAACTCGCTATTACTCCAACTGTGATAGCATACCATTAAAATTCATACAACTGTATCGTTATGGGTTGTGCTCTTGGTTATTTAGGACTACAAAGCGAACTACAAGCGGCGAATAAGGAATCGGAATTACTACGACAAAAGTTGAGATATTTTGAAGAAGAAATGTCACGTGTTCGAGATAGAAATTCGGAATTAGTTGATGAAATAAATTCCAAATCAGGTAAATTCAAACCGACAAATATATGTACATTTATAATTGCTTATGTCATATTGTGTTTGTATCTATAGAGAAATATTTATCATACGAGAATGAAACTAAAGCAAAAATTGAAGAATTAGATGTTATCATTAGAAATTTGAAACAAAAAATAGAACAATTGGAACAACAAATAGAAGAATTGCGAGCTGAGAAAGAAAAATTACAAAAGGAGCATGAAGGTCTTTTAAATGAAAAGGAAGAGCAAAAGAAGCTAATAGAAAAAGCTTTAGATGAAGCTTTGAAACAGAAAACAGATGTTGATAAAAAATGGGAGGAAGAGTTTGAAAAATTAAGAACTGTCAATATAGTAAAAGAACAGCAAACTCTAGATGATTTTGAATGGAAGCTACGAGAAGTAGAAAAGTCGTGTAAAAAGAGATTACAAGAAAAGGACAAGGATTTGGAGGAAAGACTACAGGAAGCATGTAAAGATGCGGAATTGAAATTGAAGTTAGCAGAGGAGATGATGGCAGAGGTTAGTATTTTTTAATAAGATAAATTTTTGTAGTTCTTTTTGAATCATGCTATATTATATTTTATTTAATGAAATAATGACATTTAATCTTTTATAATTAAGGACTGAACTAAACAAAGAATTTAAATTATCATTTAAATGTACAGTCTGATGTACACCCAACTTAACATTTACCATAAAACAGGGAACAATTACGTAATAAAACGTGAACTACTATATTAAATAAATATAAAACATTGAATTACATGCCAATAACACACTCAATAATTTTTTTGATACAGTGAAAGTATTATTAAGACTTAATTAATTTATTTTATCTATCAAAAGAGTTGGTGTCTTCTTTTTGCTGACCTAGTTTTACATACTGAAACACACATGGAAAACGATAATCGATTATCTAAACATCGCTTTCTCTGAATTGTATACGTATATCCCAGAAAAGACCTGCAAACGTTTATCCTGACAAACTCTTCCTAACGGAAATTCTATCACACGTAAATTATGTCACGTGTTTACTACTTTTAAAAATAGAACATATCTTTGAAAAGCGAACATTTTGAAATTACATACGTATGTAAGTCGACTCCACATGTTAAGGTTAAGTAGGAAGCCCTCGTTTACTTTCCAATTTACTATCGAACGCAAATAAATTATAACGAGATCATAAGTGCTGTTTGTTTCAACGTGTACAGCTGGTACCGCTACTGTATGAAACGAATTATTACCGACGAATAGCATTGAACAGCTGTGCCAGCTCAGTTATTCTAAGCGAAAATGTATTCGCCATGAAATCGTTTACCTGAAATTATTTCAGGAATGTTACTTATTTAGCTGCCCCTACAGTCATCCTGTTAATAGTGTTGTCTACCTCTGCTGTTCAACACTTTTGGTAAATTTTTGCAAAAATTACATTGCATGGCATGAAATTTTCTGTTACTACTGAAATGTGATATATTACTATTTATGTTGTGTCAAAATTAATGTTACAAATACTCTGTAAAAATAAACAAAGTAAATTATTTTAAGAAATTGCCAACAAATATCATGTTACACATTTTCTAGTATGTCTTCCACTTTTAGGAACAGTCCCAATCCTTCAATATATTGAATTCACCAAGCTGATAAACCACCTATCGATTTCAGTTCTAGGTCTAGGACAAAACAAAACAATAATGTTATGGTCATGCAATCATTTCATGAAACTTCTGACCGTATGATTGGATTTCGTTCGATCTACCATTCGCTTTTGGGAGCAAAATTATTAATAGCACGGCGATATAGTGCTGTCACAAATCCATTTGAACATAAATTATATACACACGAACTACACAACATGAGTTGCAGTAGTACAAATGATACAGCTTAAGAAGTCATCGCAACTAACACCCACCACACATAAAAAAAGTATGATAGTGTACTGAAGATGCTGAGAACCAATTTTAAACTAATTTCATATAGTTAACAACAATTTGGTTTGTACCATTTTTTTGCAAATATATCGCATTGATATTACTTTGACAGTCACTCAATACTGTGAGCATAGAATTCCACACTCACAGAGTACTCCATAGTCCACGATACTGATCCCATCCCGCCAAATAATCTTGCCACATTATTTTTCGTTCGCCCTCCACGAAGTAAAGCCTAATTTATGAGGCTGTGACTCTGTTTTCGTTGAGTTATGATATTTTTCTCCAAGTTGTTTCTTGGAGTCTATTTTCATACAAATTTATTCTAATCATTAGGTCTACTAATTAAATGCCAGATGATTGTACAATCTCTTACTGATCTTTAGCGATTCTTCAAAGAAAAGCAACATGATCTGCGCACTACTTCAGCTTCTTTGCTATCTCTTAGTAAATATATCCTTCTTCGCAAAAACTAATTCCTTTAGCTCTCTTTCCTTCTCTTTTGGCTCCTTGGCATATTAACTAGCATCGTGGCTTGTTAATATGTCTTGGCTTGTTTGAAACTGTATTTATCAAGACTTTTATGTCTACTTATATATTCATGTCTTAGTTGATTAGACAAAGGCCAGAATTATTCAATAAATATAATGATCAAGAAATAGATGTGTGTTCAATGCTACTAGAATTTTTTTTCCATTCTAATTTCCTTTTTATTGTCGATGCATTATTACTATATTCCAGACTAGTTCTTTTCTTTCACTTGATTATGGTCTACAAAGTAAAATCGTCCAGCATGTTTTTCCAAATAAAAAATGAAGTCAGGCGGAGCTCCATTCGCGTGAGTGATCACTTTCAAGAGTTACAATCGCAGAGAAGTGGTTGAATTTTCGTTGTCTTATGAACTAAAGCATTGCCATGAAAACAAAAGACTTCTTTTTTGTATTCTTATACAAGTTAGCATCACGATTGCTACGTCCAAACGTCGTGAACTTGTTGTATGTACACAACTGTTTAACACAAATATTGATTACTCGATATAAGAACGACATAAATCCTTATTAAGTTCTATTAGCATAGCTTTTAAAGGAACAGTTTTTAAAATCTTCATAGAAACCAAATTTTATTTATGTTAAAAATTTGATAGTAATCAATTAATTTCTGATTGAAATTCGCAAATTAATTAGACTTATTTTATCAAACAGGTAAAACATTTAAAATCATATGAATCTGAAGTAGAAGAACTACGAGATTTAACCCAAGAACAACAAAATTCAATAAAACACATGACTGAACAACAAGCGCAGATGATGTTAGCCGAACATGGCCTTAAAGATGAAGCAACAAGACTGAGGAAACTAGTGGAAACCGAAAAAGAGAACCTGCAACATATACAGAGGCTTCATCATCAAGAAATTATTAATAAGGAAAGAGCTTTACACAATCAATTGGAGGAGAAAAAGACTGAAATAGCTGTATACTGGGAAGAAAGACTCTTACACGAATGCGGCAGATTAAAGTCTGAACTGGAGCAATTACACAATGAAGAAAAACAGTATGCAATGGAAATTGTTAGGAGACAAAAAGATGACGAATTTAGCGAGCATAAGAAAAAATGGGAAGAAAAACTACAAGAGTCCTTAAAAGAGGTAAAATATCTTCTTGTCTGTCCAACATGTCTGTCCACCTAAACTTTCAAAATTAATTTTCGTTTCAGATATCGAAACTTAAGCAGACACTACGAGACAAAGATGAAGAACATCATGCCGAGATTGTAACTCAGCAAGGTAAAACTGATGGAGATATCATGGAGTTAAGAAGACTGATGGACAAAATCGATATGACACATCACGATAATTTCGAAAAATTAGTGACGAGCCATGAAGAGGAAATAGGTACTTCTGATTAAAGAAATCTTGACAGGTTACTTCATAAAATTTAATACATATTTCAGATAGAATCAACGACGAACACGAGAAAAAAATTAAAGAAGTCGAAAATGCTTGTCAAAATCAAGTTTCTTCTTTGAGAACGACCTTGGAACTTGTTAAAGAACAGATGGCTAGGGATTCACAACAAAAGCTCCAAAATTTAATAGACCAACATAGAGCAGAATTAGGTAATAGCGTACTTCATGAGCTATTAAATCTATAACTTTGTAATATTTGCCATAATTTTAGATACGCAATGGGCGAATTTAATCCATCAAAAAAGTGAAGCAGTTCAATTAGTCGAAGATGAATATGTATCGAAATACAAAACGTTAGAAGAGCAATTTTATACACAACAAAAATCACATGAGGCCAGAGAAATTGAATTGCTCAAATCAATAGATAGTTTAAAAAACGAGATTACTAGCAAAAACTCGGCAGTGGACGATTTACAAAACAACGTGGACACTTTAGAAGGAGGAATTCAAGTTCTTAATTGTACGATAAGGTAATTTTCTCTCTCATTTAGTTTCTCTTTTTGCTACGTTTAATGCGAAAATAAAAATAGATAAATGTCCTTCGATGTATTCGTTGACGTAACTCAGCATATACTTCTTGCCAAGATTATCATCCGGTTTCAATAAGCATTTCGTATTAACGGCATGAAATTACAAATGAGTAAATTACTAAATATTAGTTTTCCGTCACTGGAAACTTATTTTCAAATGTTGCGAAGAACTGGGATTAAAAATAAGTAACTACATGTATAAATATCTGTAATATAAATATCGAAAATGTGTCTCATGTTACATTAAAGTAGAATCTATCTTTAAAAATTACATGTTTTACTCTAGATACTTGATCATATCATTGGTTCTTTTAACTGAAGCTCATCGCAACATGTTCATTGACTTTATTTTAGCTTCATTAGATTATACATGAAATTGTCAGTATTTTAATAACTAATTATACTAATATCTATCGAATACTAATATTTTTTTTTATTTTTCACCGTCCACTGTAGACAATCCAAGGAATTCTCAAAGGGCTTAGCCTTAACGGTGTTCGTATTCGCGCTCTTGGCCTGGATGCTCACACATTCCAGATTCCTCATCTACATTATATTGTGGATATACTTCTTCCAGCATTTCTCCTTCCATAAAGAGAAGGAGTTATAGCATCACCTTAACCAAAAAAGCTATAACGATTGTTATAGCGCAGTTTCACAAAAATGTGTGGCATTTACTATTACATTATGCATTTGATTTTACTACTTATTTTTTATATTTATATTCTTTCTTCACCATCACATAATTACGATAGTGTGCTGTTTTGTTTTGCTATTTTGCATTTGCATTAATCCAATAACCTTCTAACAAAACATAACTTAACGAAAACGAATTCGAATGATCTCTAAGTAAAAAAATGATCTTGTATTGAAGAGGTCTCCAAGAAGATATGGTAAATATGCAGACTCGTCACGAAAAAGAACGTAATCATTACGAAACACAACTACATCAAATCCAAAAACAATCCCAAACCACTATAGACCATCTACAGAGAAAATGCCAATGCCTAACGAAATTGTAAGCTGTATTTAACATTAATTTTAGGTCACCATCTACATTACATTACAATTTTAGATTTGAAGAAGTTAGGGCACGATATGAACGAAGAGAATCCAGACAAGAAGATCTAAATGTGATATCCGATTTAAGGCAAGTAATCGCTGAACAAGAAAAGGATCTAGCTTGTATAAACGAGGAAAAACGTTATTATCAAATGAAATTGATGAGCCTGCAAAGAAGTGTGGAAGAGGAAGAGGATGACTATGTAGACACCGAAGATTTCGAGATGATCGAACACGATAAACGAAGAGATGGTTCCTCATCAAATAATGTTCCTAATGGTTGTTCGCCACAACAGAGTCTAGCACAGACCCAACTCAGTTCGTTATCGATACCCCCAACAATACCTGAATGTGACGATTGTGATGATTGATTTCTTTTTTATTTTTTTTTGTTGTATTTACCTTTCGTTTCGTTTTATCGTGTTATTATATCTACAATACGTTAATATTGCTCTCCTTTTTTATTATCACGTAATTTGTATATTATATTGGTTATATAAAAATATCTGTAAATAACAAAAATTTTAATTAAAATCGTTTATATTTAACAGTGTATTAATATTTAATCTTCAATGCAAGTGTATACATATAGACAATAAAACTGTTTCTGATGAGGTTATAGAAATATTCCATAAAGAAGGAGATGGAAGTAAATCTTTTAGAATGTCAAAATAATGAATTGTTTCACTAGACAAAAAATCAACAGTGTCTAAAGCTGTATTATTACACTTTAGTCCTATAAAAAAAAAACCAAACTACTTCAAAAATTAACCTAAAAAAATTAAAAAACATTAGTATTAAATGAAACAAATAATCAAGGAACTCAAAGTAATTTCTATACAACTTTTTAAGTTTCTCTACTAAATCGCTATTTAATAATGTAGGTTTTTCAATTCTTTTTCTGTTGTTATTTACTACTTTGCATAATTTACCTAGTGTAGCCTCTTGACATGCTCAAGTTATTCTTTCAGGAAGTTCTTTTTGTAGCTTGATTTTATACATTTTAGCTTTAATAGTTCCTCGTAAATGAAAATCTCGAGGCGTTAAGTAGTTTCGATTTAGCCGTTGCCTGACTATGACCGTATTATGAATTGTTTCTCTGTCCGGCTGAAAATATATGTATATCCTGTTGCACTGGAATTCGAAGTTCATGTAATGCATCCCAATATGTGTTAAAAAGTGTAAAAGTCGATCACCATTCAAATTATAATTGAAAGAGAAGGGTCCGATTATTTTATCGACTAATATTCCACACTAGACGGAAATTTTCTAAGAAGATTGACCAGTATAGTGTGGAAGCGGTATGGATTTTCTACATGCTAGAGGTAGAATTTCTGTGGTGATACTATAAGGTTGTAAAGGTAGACTCGTCTGTATACAAAATATTCTTAAAGCAATTCTTGTCATTTTAATCATTTTTTTAGCATCCACAAGCAGTATTCCAACCTTATATTACTACATATCTTGTTGTAAACCTCAGTTTAAATAGAATTTAAATATTATCATAATACTTGCTTTAAGAGTTTCCTGTATAAAATTCAAAATAACGAGATGAGGTATGAATATACTAATTGTAGTAATCTTCTGAAAATAAAATTAAAATTAGACTTCAAACACTTTGTGGGGTGTATTTTTCTTGGTTTCAATTAAACTTAGGATTTAGAAGTTTGAGATGATACCAAACATCTTTTTCGGAAAAAAATGCCTTTTTAACTTTTTGCATTACTTTGTCATTATAGTAGATTAGTTTTTTGCTAAGACTAAATAAAATATAGTTCATCCACTGAATACAGCATCAAAAGCTTCTTCTACAGGAAAAAGCTTTTTAAAATTCACCGAAACAAACTGAGTTGTTACCATTTGAATAAAACACATTGTACGTATGTACAGGATGGGCCAGTAAGAGAGGTAAGCAGCTCTATCTCGAAATTATTTATCCTAGGTTTTGCGGGAAAAAATATTGATAATAAGAGTGGACAAGAGAAACTGATAGAAATTATTTCCAAGTTTCAGATTTCACTGCTAAGGACTGTAACTGCTATGCAAATCTAAAATATCTATTATCTCAGGAAATCGTAGAATAAGCTATAACTTTGATATCATCAGTTGAAGGCCCGTTTAATACCAAATAATTCTCTTTAGTGACATTTTTTCGTATCTGTCATAATAAGAGAGAAGGAGAACCATCTATTTGTCAATGTTTAAACTTTAATATTTCCGTTACTATTCAACCTATCCAATTAATCCTGGACTCGTTTGAAAGGGAATTGTGTGAACTTTAAACAGCGTTTAATGGTTTTTCTACTCCCATACTTTAATTGTATTATTAGATATGCTAAACCTGTACTTTAATGATGTCCATTACGATACAGATTTTCATTATGATACAAGTTTAATCCAATAAATTATAATTAGAATACAAGTTTATATCCAATAGGAATGCGACATTTCAATATTTAATATAGCCGTGACTACATATCTAACAGATATAAAAATTAATCAAACTTGACAGGTCTCTGTATCTACTTAAATATAGTAAAAATTAAAGAAATACGTATGATATAATGGGGTCGTAAAAAAACAGTGTATGCAAATTTAATGGCTATTAAGACACTCGTATTCATTACAATACTCGGCTGCGCCTCGTATTGTAATTTTCATACTCGTATCTTAATAGCTTTACGTCAAAATTGCGTGCTCAAGCACCGACGCAACCTCAAGCACCTACAGACTATAAATATGACCCCAAATGTTCGTTGCATAATATACTAATTATATGCTCTATCTATTAATTTCAAATTGATAAACTAGATGTCGTTTTCTGCAGCGATAAGTTATTTTTACGATTTCCTTCAAAAAATTAAATGCAAGGTTGTTGCATTAATTCTTAAGTAACTTTTCGGGCTATATTTGACAGAAAACCGTATCTCGCTGTTTAAAGTCCACAGAATTTCCTTTTAAACAAGTCCAGGATTATTCGGCTAAGTTGAATAGTAACGAAAATATTAAAGTTTAAACATTGAGAAATAGGTGGTCCTCCGTCTCTCTTACTATGATAGATACGAATAAACGACACCAAAGGGAATTATTTGGTATTGAACGGGCTTTCAACTGATGATATCGGAATTATTGCTTATTCTGCGATTTTTTTTATGTGTGGTGGGTACTTAGTTGTAGTGACTCCGTAAGCTGTATTACTTGTCTGGCTATTACTGCAACTCTTGCGGTGTAGTTTGGTGTGTGTAAGTTGTGTTCAAATGGCTTTGTGACAGCATCTTATCGCCTTTTATGATGCCGCGCTGTTAATCACTTTGCTCCCAACAGCGAATGGCAAGTCGAAATAATAGAAATTTTGGATTTAAACGTAGCAGTTACACCACCTAGTTGTAAAATCTGGAACTAATACATATATGTATACATAAATTCGAAATTTTGAAATTTACATTTATATAGCTAGTGGTTCTATTAAACTAATAATTTGAAGCTTGCGAAAAATTTATTATAATATTCGAAATAAAACCCAAACTTTTTCGTTTATGTACCTATACATGCATTTTTTTTTATGCTCATTTCATGCGGTCACACCGCACATCATCAGTGCACTGATACGTCTATATTATGTGTACAAATTAAAAAATTTTTAAAAACTTCAAAAAATTGCAGTACATGACAAAAAAATGACTAACATATGTGCAATAAACAAGAATTTATAAATAAGATACAAACGATTATACAAGTTTTGTGTATGTATAATTTTTTTTTTAAGTGAGGAAAAATGCCTAAACGCACCATCAGGGACGAGACCCGTCTCCGGTATGTGGGGCTCGAACCCACTAAAAAGCCTCACTTTGTCAGGTGTAGAATCCATCCCGGAACCGTTGGTCGCATTACTTCAGGATGGCACCTCGTAGTTAGCCTCGGTCGGCTGCCTCCATTGCTTGGGTCTCTCTCTTCTTCTACTTCAGCACCTTCTCGACGAACGTGGCGATCTTCTGCCAGCGGTCGTGTCCGGACAGCATCGTTTGCACAACGTTATCCGGCGCTACTTCGTCTTGTAGAGCGTCTTTGTAGTCACTCCACCTCTCGCATTCGAAGAAGGTGTGGTGAGCATCATCTTCCGCAGAGTCGTGATACTGGCATGCCGCGTTCTCTGCTTTACCCATTCGAGCCAGGTATGCTTTGAAATACCCGTGTCCGCTAAAAAACTGGGTGAAGTAGTAGTTTATCTCGCCGTGGTCTCGGTCCATCCACTCCGTGATGTTGCGGATGAGTCTGGCCGTCCACCGCCCTCTCGTGTCGTTCTGCCAGCGCTCTTGCCAACATTGTCGTGTGAGCGCTTTAGCGTCCGCTCTTGCTTGTCGTGAGCCCACGTCTTGTCGTGTCTCGTAGACTCTCTTCTTTTCTTGAGCCAGTAGGTCTATCGGGGTTACTCCTGCGATCACTGCCGGTTCGAGCACTGGCGCCGGTTCGACTGAAACCGTACTGTATGCGCTGGCGATCCTCGGAGTGCTCCTGAATCGTAGCTGTTATGACTTCCGTATCCAGTCATCCATCCGCTTTCTGTACTTGTCCTGCTGTAAGGCGTTCAGATCGTCGCTTCCAGGACAACATTCCTGGGTATGTATAATAAATGGTGTATGTATAATAATACATAATTTTGCGAAAAAGTTTAGGTTTTATTTCGAATATTATAGTGGTTCTATTGTTTTAAAATATTTTCAACCAAATCTGATTGCAACTTTGTTATTTTAAACGAAATAATATATTTTGCAAATATTTTGTACTAGGGCGCCCTATCCTAAGTTATTTACAATTTTCTTTAATATTTAGTTAATGCTATTATTTATTATAGCATCTTACGGAAAAAATTAATATTGTGAGGTGCTTTGAACCGTAAAGTTCCAAACTTCATCAAAAGAAAATGAAGGATCATATATACTGAGAACTCTCACAACTTTTAACAAAATTTATACAGGATGTGCAGAAATTAGCAACCAATTCAGATATCTTCAAACATTGAAAATCCATTTTTTTCAAATGGCACATAGTAATTTTTATTATGTTACTTAATTAATCAAGAAATTCTACATCGATCAGTATTAAGGTGTGACATACCTATCTTTGTTAGTTTTTGAGTTATTAGAGATTATTGATTCCAGCAATGGAAATTATGCTAATATCTGTTATTTTTTATCGTAGCGTAGTGCTATGAAAACAAAGTATTTCGATAAAAGTTGTCAAATGGGTGACATTTTTGTTGTTTTACATTTTCGCCAAATCTCACTTACTTGTTAGTGAGCACTAAGTTCAGTAACTGTAGCGTCAGTTAATTCGAAAAATGGTCTGAAGTTTCTGATAGTCCGGGGAAAATTTAGGCAACAGACAAACCAGTGTAACCAGATACCACTATTTTCATGTTCTTAATAATAAATTTATTAGCGTGTACTTTTGCTAAGTTAGCAGACTTTATTTCAAACAAAATACAACTTATTACAAACGTCTTTAAAAATAGTACATTCATGAAACACAAAAGTTAGCAATGCATAAATATATTAGTACGAGCTTTACTGACGTGCATCTTACAATTCGAACAGCTCAAAACATCAATATTCCGCATGGAACGGATAGTATGTGTGTTCTTTGGTTCTAAAAGAGAAAATAACATTATATTGAAATTACAGTAATTTACGCATAAAAACTTACTCTTCAAACGGACACGTTCTCAAATTTTTATCCAAGTTATTTAAAAAGTTCATCTCTTCGGCAGAAAATTCAAAATCAAAAATATTAATATTCTCAGCAATTCTCGATTTAGTAACAGATTTTGGTATACAGATACAACCGTTCTGTATCGGATACTTGATCAAAAGTTGCGCTGTTGTTTTGTTATGCTTTGCAGCGATCTCTTTTAATTTAGGATCATTTAGAAGTTTTGGTTCACCAGAACCTAACGGGCTATAAGCCGTAATTGTGATATTCTTAGACTTGCAAAATTCGGCCAACTTCTTTTGATTGAGGAAAGGCGACAGTTCAATCTGAAATATACTTTTAAGAAACACTGCTTGGTTTAATTTAATACAAACGAGGAAATACCTGATTTGTTACTGGTACTACTTCTGTATTCTGTAACAACCTTTCAATTTGTTCTTTGTTGAAATTCGAGATACCAATGGATTTGACTAATCCTTTTTTGTAAACCGCTTCCATCGCTTTCCAAGTTTCAATATAATCAATATCAGAGAATAGTATTTTACCCTCAGGACCAGTTGGGAAAACATCATCGCCTTCCTGAAAAGTGGAGAAGGAAAGTGATTAAACAATTAAATATGACGATCTTCCAGCTTACTCAATATATGATTTACAATTTACTCGATTTCGCTTTTATATAATTAAGGTTTTTTTAATGCAAAATTTGAAAATAAAAGTGTTTACTGCATATATGTATATCTTTACAAAAGAGAGTTTACTTATCGTTGTAGTCGAAAAAATGGATAAGCTATTAATGATATAAAATTCTGAATCGAATTCCACTTGATACCATTAGTGTTATTACGTGGTCATTACCAATCGAAATGTTGAAAATTTATGAAAAATTTCTATCTACTTACTGAGCTTCACTCACAAAACATCTAATAGTTATAAAGCAGCAAAAGATTGTGGAACAACAAACAAAATAATGAAACATATCAAAATCACCACGCATAGTTACGAGAATAAATATTAACAGCTTTTCCATTTTTTGGATGAGAAACAAGAAGGCATCAGAAGCAGATGTTGCAGGTATTTTTTAAAAGTGGAAATTGTCTAAAGTAGTGTAACTAGATGCAGTGAGCCATTTCCAAGATTCAAAATATGAAAATGTGAAAGTTATATTTGTACCAAAGAAAATAACTTCAGACAGATTACTATTAGGAAATGTCTACGGAAAAATTGGGGGTAACTTATCATTCTCTAAGGCGCCCTTATCTTCAGACTCTTAATACGTAGAAATTAAACAATTCCTCCTGAAAAAAGGTATACCCAGTAGTAGCTAAGGGTGAGGTCACACCCTTGAATTATGTCCCTAGAATATTACCAGATAGTTGAACTACATTAGGCAATGGACGAAGAAAGTTCCAGCGATTAAACCAATGCAGATATTACAGCAGATGATAAATTAAATCAAAATTGTTCAGCCAAGATGGTTAATAAAACAATTATAAAATTGATTCTGATGAAAACGAGTATTCATAGCAAAAAATAAAAATGAAATTGAGAAATTATTTTACGTGGAAATAATTTGAATTGAATTAACTATCTGCCTAAATTATACACACATTTGTCTTGTTGGATTAACATGGTGTTCTTTATGCTAGCAGTAGAAATATAACTCAGTCGTTGTTGTAAAAATAATAGCAATCGAACACTACAAAAGCAAATATTTTAACAATGAGATGAATAATTATTTACATTGTAGTGCGATAAAGTACAATAAAGAGAATTTTAATATTATACATAATATACAATACTACAAATTGGTAATTTTATAAATTATTATTTTATATCACTCACAATTTATTATAAGTGATAAAATAATCCAGAACTCGTTGCATACATTCTTTCCGTACTTTTAGACATGTGTTCTTAGTTTGCAATTAGATAATTATTAAAATAAGAATTTTTATCGACAATTATACACATTTTTAACATTATCAGGAGACATATCAAAGTATTACTTTAGTACTCTTGAGTATGTTTAAAATCAGGCGATTAAAAAATATCAAAAACAGTGTGATTACTTGTAAAATTATCTTCTGCTACACCATACATAAGTATATTAAAACCTCTTTATTTTGCGCGTTACGTAAAAGATAAAATTACCAACTTTAGATTCACAGATTACCTACTACATTATCAGATCATTGTCAATAAAACTTTTTTAATTGCTAAATATTGCTTAAAAAAAAGATTATTTTGTTTTTAATAATTATACCTTAAATCCAAACGGCCAGTGAACTAAATATAAGTCTAAATAATCCAAACCCAAGTTTTTCAACGTTACTTTCAGAGCACTTTCTACAGCTTCTGCTCGATGGTATGTGTTCCATAGTTTGCTTGTGATGTAGAGATCTTCACGCTTAACTACACCTTCCTTTATCTTAGCCGCTATACCAGCACCAACTTCTGGTTCATTCCCATATACATGAGCGCAATCGATATGGCGATATCCAATATCTATAGCATCTTTCACCGCTTGAGTGACTTTACCTGGTTCCGACTATAAAACAAAACAGTTGTTATATATAATATAAAAGAAATTGCAAATACGACGTTAATTAAATACTTGACATTATTATAATCACACTTATTACACTAATAATGCATTTTTAACTTTATTATTCTAGTCTGTAAACATATGTACTTCGTTCATTAATCGGCGATGTTCATTATGTGTCGAACCATTAGTGTATGTTATTTTGAAATTGTTATTTAACTAAATATACCATGTGTTCCAACTTCACTGTTGCGCTCTTATACGAGAGAGTTTCAATACTTATTGGCCCTAACATAATTGTCGCTGACACAAAAAACCCATTGTCGTTCAAAATGTCATTTATTAAAATGAATCTAAAATACTGTTTCTGATTTCTCTGTCTATTCGCACATACTAAATATCAATTTATGCATGACTGAGGTGTTAAGTGAGTCTCAATCTTCATATCAAGTAATTAAAAACTGCTCACGTGTTTTTAAACTGAAAAAACGGCGGCGACGTGTAATCATGCATCAAGTACTGATACCCCCCTATTGATTTAGTTCATAATCTGGTATCAAATACTAGAAGAATTACTGCAAAATTTATAGCAGAGAGATGTGGATTTTGAGTTGGAAGTGTTAAAAAATGTTGCACGATGAATTGGGTTTCAAAACAGGTTCCACATGGTGAGTACCAAAAATACTAGAGGCAAATCAAAAGCAAACTTAATGTCAAAAGCTCTAGAGACCATCAAATAAAAATGAAGAGGAAAATTGAGACGAGCTGTGCAGTTCCACCGACACAACGCTCGGCCCACAAAAAGTAGATTGCAATGCTGGGTTAAAAATGTTTGAACAACGACCTTATTTTCGCAACTTGACTCCTTGGGTGATATTTTTAGTTCGTACTTGAGGTCGTGTCGATCGCGAGCACGCGATTTTGACATATTTGTAATGTCATTTACGTCAAAATCGCATATAAATAGTATAAATATGATCCCTAGTGACTACCATCTATTGATAGTATTAAAGAAATATATTCGGGGAAACCATATTTCCCGAAGATATTTGTAATTCAATTCTGTATAAAAAAAACTACCAAGGATAAATTGAAAACTGACAATTATGAATGATATATTAGTAAAAGTATACGAATATAATGTATATTAAAAAAGCTTTCACAATTCCAATTCAATTCACGATACTAGTATTGCACATTACTCCTAGTTTATTTAAAGGTGACAAGTTGGAAGATTAAATTGCCATTCTTCAAAGTACTTTGCTTTTTCATTAAAAACACATCTACTTCTATATTTTGTCAGCAACTGAATACAATTCTAAACTATAACGTAATAATATTCGCATATCCCTTAGTACATAATATAAAATTGATAACATTTATGTTATGATCATAAATCTGAATTACTTGTGACATATGCAAATAATTACGAACGTATTAAAAAATCGATAAACATCGCTAAATTAAATTTCTTTTTGAAATTTTTATTTTGAAATTCATATAGTGCATTTTATTATTTATAAATTTCTTTATTTTGCAGATTATTTTTAACTGGGTAAAATTTCGAGATTCCAATACAGAACATTGAAAAGACATAATCTAAACTTTTTTTCTCAGAGAAAAGCTTTACAACCACCTCCAAAAGGTACTCGAAGAATAGCACCTTAACAATTAACATTTTGGCATAACTAACTTTAATTAAAAATGTTTCTGTTGCCTCTTCAGAGTCTATATCTAAAAATAATACAGAAGTGCAGTGTAGGAATATTGCGCCATACACGTGTTAAACTGTCGTTTCTTTTTTTTTTTTTGAGCTTTATTCCAAGAATTTAGAAAAAAGCAATAAAGAATCAAGAATTCAGTATAATCCATTGAATTCTTCCAATAACTTTCACCCATGTTCAGTACTTTTCCACTATACATAATCTCATTCACGATCATAAATAATTGACGTTTTAAAAGCTCACACCAAACTTTCCATGCTCGTAAACATAATTAAGCTCGTTAAGTATGTGTCAAACAGGGTTTATTGCCTCTGCAGGCAGTATCCTACACCAAATATATTTGGAACTAGATATACATATGTAAGTATCTTTGGTAATTTTCCATTCAGCGTTAAGACAACTGTGATTTTGAAAAAAATAGGCAGAAAGATTGTAAAGAATTAAATTTAACTTTAATAATGTCATTTAGGATTTCAGTTATCATATAAATGCAAGCGAATTTTTGACGCATTACAAAAACATGCAACAAATTTTAGAACTTCAATTTAGTTCTTTAAATCCAGAGCTTTAATAACATTACAAATTCTGTACAGCATAATTCGCTGTATATTTAGCAGTGTTATTTTTAATATATGCAAATACATATAACGTTAATATTTAATGAAAAAAACACGCAAAAACTTCCTGTATTGTCTCTATTATAAAAAGTGAGATAAAAGATGCAACAGTCGGCACTGTTACCGACTTTCACCGAGATTTATCATCTTTAAATAAATTTACACGGACTAAATATGATAACGTGATTAAAACGAAAATATTCGCACTTTTTTGTAGAGTTTAATACAACTAATTTCAAAAGAAAACATTAATGGCGTCTATAACCTCACTTTTAAAATAAATATTACATAAACAATCAGATCCCAACTGTTGTTAGCGGCACCTTGTGACTAAAGTATAAATACGTTTAAACAGAAAACTATATTGAATAAATATTATACCTTCCAAGTTCCCAAGCCGAACATTGGATATTTCTGTCCATTATTGAATGTAATCCACGGGATTTTAGCCATAGTCGCACACACTAGCTAATATGAGCTTCGTAACCAGGTGATGTAAACTAAATTGTCAACTGTTCGCCAAACGCCGACTCGCTAGATCCTCGTTTGCCGCATACGCTTTTATAACCTTATGGACCACGTGATCGCACAACGCGCGGGCAGCGCGCTTACAAATATCGTTTTACTCTGTTTTCAAATAGGCACATAACATAAAAATAAATTTACCCGTGTGTTATCAGAACCTGTACATGCCAAACCCAGTTGTTTGATTTTTCTATAATTTATGGAATTACTACCATTTCCGTTTTCGGAATAATGGAGCGATTACCTCTTACCTGAATTATATTTATCGTATTCAATGGAGGGAAAAATTGTGATTTGAATCAATCATTATTGTATGATACGTTCATTATAATAATATAACACTGTGTTACTGTTAATAAAATGATTTCTAAAATTTAACTATTTATTGCAACATAACACTAATCATTTACTTTTCGTACTATCGTGCACAGTACTTCATTATTTAAAATTTGCCATACTAGAAATGCACAAGACACTGTGTCACAATAAAACAAAATTGTAAAAATAAAAATAAGCTTTTATGCTCACGAATGAAAATAATAACTCACATGATAACCATCACCTTTCTCAACTCTCTGATTTGCTACTAATTTCATTCTAAACTATTTCAAATTGTTCTAAACCAACATACACAAATTTAATATAACTTACTAATGCACTAACTACTAATCATGTTATCTGTCAAACAATGGACAAAACTCTATTCTCTCATAGTTAACCTAGTGATTTCATTAATTTGATTTGCTACAGTGTTATATAATATTATATACTTCCAACTTTTACAGATTGTTTTATATCTCTGCTTTTTTTCTAATTGCCTCCACTCATCTTATTATCTCATGCAGGGATGTATCCATAACAGTTGCTGGCTACTACGTTCTACTACTCACGAACTTCTCGCTGGTTAAAGATATTGTTACCTGGACGTAGTTCACTGAGTTCATTGACCCGTTGCAGTACTTTTTTAATTTCTCCCGACTATTAACAAGCTTTGCTTTGCATCCATCACCAGATACTTTGGTTTAAGAATACTCCAAAATGGTCTCTCTCCAAATGGAATATTATTATTACGTTATGGCTAACCATGACGAACATCATTACATTCTTCGCCACTCCACAGCTGAAATAACTAGATCTTCATTAATGGCATCTACTAACTTTTTTCCTTTCGTTGCCGTAATAACAAAATAAACCATCAGCTAAGTATCAGCGTGCCTATGGTATAAGAATTTGGATCACGAGTTAAAACATTTATTATTGGAACTTGTATTTCGATCCTTACCAAGTACCTATACATATTCAAGATCAAAATGATATTATAGTAACCTTAATAATCTTCAATTAATCTTGGTAACTTGGGTGATGATGCGTCCAATGGTCTCTTAGTAAACACAAAAGTGATCTATTTGGATTTATTTTTGAACACTATAAGGCGTTTATAGTGCCTCTCCAACTCTGTTAGGAAATGCCTTTAAAGAAATAGGCGACCTTACATCTACTGACATCATTACATTCTTGCGATTGAAATAAGCAAAAATTGGAGCACAGGCTACCAATTCGTTCAGGCTCTCACATTTCTTTGTTTTCTATTTACAATAATTTAGTTAATATAATATTATAATTATCGAAATTTTCTTGAATGTCCTTTTTTCATGGCAACCGAAAAACCGAATATTTTGATGATCTAGTTTTATTACACTAAATTCAAATAATAATCTCTTATGAATATTTAATTTTTAAAAGCCTTGACATTATAGCATTTGAAATTAAAAATTATTACTCATGTAATCGATGTATCCGCACACATGAATGGCTGTTTATTTAAATTTATCATGCATTTAAGCAATAAAAATAATATTATGATAATTCGGTTTATGGTCGACAAAATAGGATAATTATTAAAGTTCAACTAAATACATAATCCAAATTAAAGACATTATAATTTGATTATTTTTTTATTTCATTAGATAGATACTATTACAAATATTGTACCTGTATAAGTACCACTCAAAATTCATCATTTTCGAATGGATGATCAGGATGTCCAAGGCCACTATTAAAAAACGTAAAAACAATACATACAATGAAAATCACATTTCTATATTGACAATTAATATTAATTATACTTACGCGGTAAACGGAACGAATCTGCCATTACAGTCAAAACTATCAATATAATCCATATCATTTTTCTGAAGTTTGAAATTAAAAATGTCAAAATTTTCAATAATTCTTGATTTAGTTACTGATTTAGGTACTGTAATAACCCCTCTCTGCACTTGATATCTCAACAATATTTGTGCTACAGTCTTATTATATTTTGTCGCAAGTTGTTTTAATTTTGAATCATCCATCAATCGGACATCGTCTGGTTTTGCCCATGGTCTGTCCGGAGAACCTAAGGGACTGTATGCAGTTATAGTAATACCATGAGCTTGACAAAAATCTATCAGTTTTCTTTGATTCAAGTATGGGTGGCACTCAACCTATAACAGGAAATTTAAATCTAGATTTTACTAGGCATCGTAAGAAAGTACGAACTTGATTGTTAACTGGTTTAATTTTGGCTTCGGCAAGTATTCTTTCGACCTGCTTCTTATTGAAATTAGAAATGCCGATCGATTTAGTATAACCCTTGCCAACCAATTTTTCCATGGCTTTCCACGTATCAATATAATCCACATAACTAAATTCAATTTTTCCATCTTTTTCTGGAAATAAACTACCACCCTCCTAAGAATAAAATGATAAATAAATGAGTCAATTAATATAAACTTAAACTTTAATATCTAACAACCAACACGTTAGATACATATACGTTGAACGTTTTCGCTAAAATTTATTTTTATTAACCTTGTATATCTTTTATTCATAAACATTTTCCTATACTCAACTATTTAGTAATTTTCCATTTAAAGTTAGTCAGGATCATTTTTCGTAACATGTCGTTTCTATGTCTAAAATTATTCACAATACCATCAGAAAAAAAAAACCAGTATTACATTCAATGTCCTTGCACAGATTTTGCAATATTAACAATAATTTCATAACAGTACCAATAAACTCATTTTCGTGACGTAATGTTTGGAAGAAAAAAACGATAGATTATTATGGCTCACCTTTTATTATACACCAGTACTTTTCCACAACAAAAATGCATGCATTGATACTATTAGAAATTTAGGAAATGGTGATTAATGAAATAAATAATGTGTCGCCAATTATTAAATTGGAAATTAGAAGTGATTTTTCCATGCATTAAAACTAGTAATGGTAAAGGAATTGTACTTTGTTGAAGCTTAATAATTATAATGTGTACCTATATTATAAAATAATATATTTATTGGACATACATACAGATCTCTGTGTATGTATGTACTTACCTAAGCTTACATAGATAAATGAGATTTTTTTTTCAAAAGATTACTCAGAAACAATGTGTCTTAAGTATAGGGAAATGCATAGTAAGTGGTAAGTAGAAGGTTATCTACGTTATGAAGGCTTGTGGATTTTGACCGAGTCATAGTGAAGTAAATATACACAAAATAAAATCAAAAATAAAAATACAAGATATATAAAATATTTACAAAAACTTACTCAAACTCGACGTTTCGCCACTAATGTAAGTGCCTTCTTCAGGGGCAAAAACTGGGTGAGAGGCTCCAGAAAGTTAGGGTAACTCGATATGTAAACCACGGTGGAGGTGAAATTTTTTTTACCAGAAGTCAGATTTTGCTGATAAAGAAGACACATTAATAACGAAATGTCGAGTTTGAGTAAGTTTTTGTGCATATTTTGTACTTTTATTTTATTTTATTTTGCTTTTGTTTTGTATATGTACCTATATTTATTTTACTATGACGCGACCAAAAACCGGAACCCCTGATAACAGAAACTTGGGCCCTGGACGCCTTCAATATCAGTTAGACAATTAGAGGATTACCTACAGATTGATTTATCAAAAAATTTACATATTCAATTTAACAAACAGATAATGCTTTCTTTTCTTCATGTTTAATATAACATCTACAAATAACTGTTCTTAATGTAAGAATTAATCGAGTACAATGTATATTATTGCAATCTGTGGTGAAAATTTAACCTAAGGAGATATTTTATCAGTGATAATGCATCGTACAATTTAATCGTATATAATGCTTGGAATTGGATTAGGACTATTTATAGAACTCCAAATTTTTATCTAAATTATATAAAGATAAACTTTCTTCTAAAACGATTATTACAGACTGTTTATTTAGCCATAAAAGTTTATTCACGCATACGTCCATATAACCTCTGCAATGATAACCTAATATTATATCTAATATAAATTCTTACTTTATATGCTGTTGGCCAATGCACCAAATACAAATCGACATATTCCAGACCCAAATCGTTCAACGTTATCTTTATAGCTCCTTCAACCAAATCAGGGCGATGAAAGGTATTCCACAATTTACTTGTGATGAAAAGGTCTTCCCGTTTGATAGTACCATCGCGAATCTTTTCGGCAATAGCTGCTCCTACTTCTTTCTCATTATCATATAAATGAGCGCAATCTATATGGCGATAACCTGCATCTATTGCATCTTTAACTGCTTGCGTTACTTCTCCAGGTTTGGACTGAAACAGTATGAAGTTAATATGTACTATATAAACTACTCTCCATACATACTTTCCAGGTTCCTAAGCCAAAAATTGGTATTTTTTGTCCATTATTGAACGTGACACTTGGAACTTTATTTGTCATGGTTTTATGATCTGCACTAATATCACGCAATAATTTATAATTAGATATGCCCAAACTGTTTTATAGTCATATTCTGTGTACAAGCTCTTATCGCTTTTCTATACTTAAATAGAAATTATATCATGCGACATTATGAGAGTCTGTTCTACAGAGATTAATTAAAACAAAGTATCTACCTACTTGAACATAATGCAAGTAATGTTAAAACTTATCTTAATACTCAAAATTTATTTGAAATCATAAACTTACTATCATTTTTATTACATAAGCAAAATTAAAATCTACATATATTGTCAACAGGAAAAGATGTCTATAAAAATAGATATCCTCTTAGTCTTGCATAACATTTATCACATCATGATATTCAATCAAAAATCATGAAACACAATCAAGCAATATGTTTCAATGTATCAGAATGTACTATCGCGAGCTTATTAAACGACTCAAACTTCAAGCGTTATGACCGTATACAGCTACTCGAAACATTTGAGAAGTAGCACTGGGCGACTGTAATTACAAGCAGGTAGAAAGATTCGCAATAAATTGTATATCCTATGATGATTGTAATACATCCTACATTATTATATGATTCGTATTTATTGACGAAATTCGCTCTGTTTGATATTATATCTAGAAAATTCATACGCAGTGCAAGTTTAAAATATATTTTTATATATATTACTATTGTGTTTATAGGAAATTTGATGAAGGAAAAACAATGTTTGCAAAACATTAAAAAATGATTAAAATTAAATATCAATTTAAAGAAATATTCATTTCTGAATATATATTAATTTTTTAATAGGAAGAAAAATATATAAGGTAATTATCAGTTGATTTAGGAACATTTTATTGGACGAGACAATTGACAACGTATTGCTCGGCACCTGACTGGTATTTATAAATTAAACATTGTCGATATAGTTAACGGTTGACAATTAGTTCTACATTAAGAAATTATATTGAATTTACTTCAGTAGTGCAAATTGTTCTAGAAATAACTATTATTGGCTTTAAATTCTTATTAAATTAATATAACTGTCGTATTTATACAAACGTTTAAAGTTCTTAAGAATCCGCTATAACAAACACGACCGACAAATATTATCATTAATCTTCTTTTATATAAACATAATGTGCTTCTATAAACAACTATATTTCTTCATCAAATTTTGTATTGTTAATCTCAGTGAATTATAAGTACTATTTCAATTAAAACCGACATTTTAAATAAAATTTCACAAAAGGCTAAGAAATAATAGATATTTTAGTATTAGAACTATACCTTATTTAATTTAAGACTTCTTGTAAAAAGACGTTAATCACATAATATTTCCATACGTTATCTATTATCGGCTGTTTTAATTAAAACATTGACCACATACTAATAAAATAATATTAAATTCATTCCATAATTACGTGTCCCAATCTGTAAGTTTATAATTTTTACGATAATTGTTGTTAGATCAATATTTTCCCTGGGAAAAATGATGACATTTTCTCTTATTCAATTAACTTGAGTACGGTCTACCTCTTCGCTGAGTCCATCATATTCATCTCAAATATATTCATAATTCTTTTCGCTTAGATTTCTTTTAAATAGTGTCTACCCTCCGGCCTGCGGCTATACGGCTTATTACAGTTGCCCGGTTATATTTACCTGAATATTGCTCCAAGTAAGTAAAGCCTACAATAGATACGTTTTATGGCAGTTTGAGTCGTTTAAAATGCTCCCGATAGTACATTCTTCTTAATTGTAGTTACACAAACGCCGTAATTTATTATACAAAGTAAAACAATTATCTGCTTTATTCCCTATACGAAAAAAGAGTGTACAATATTTTTAAAATGCGCTAAGAATTCATGTCATATGTTCAACTACATTAGCTATTTTCCCCAGTTCTCATTATTAATATCAGAACTTTGCTATCTACTTTGATGAAAGTGTAGTGTACTGTAATTATACAGGAGTATTTTACTAAACAAAAAATGGTTGTTATATTGAAGCCATTAAAATGTTTTAAATTTTCAAAAGTATATTAGGTGCGTATATATATAATTGTTAGTGTTACTTCTAAAACCTTCGATTATTATAAATTATGATAATTAATAAATACATAGTTAAATTTTTATTTACGAAATTGAAATCCTGCTTCTTCTCTGTGTCTATTATTTTGACAAAATTGTTCATCAAACCTACTTCTACTTAATTGTAATAGTGGTAAAAGTATTTTATACGGCTCCACCCCCAAACTATGAACTATAATGTTTTATCTCCATCAATATATTTTATCCGGATTAGCCATTGCTTACGAGTATAATGAAATTGTCTTACCTGACTATCTTATTCACAAAAAAACAGTAATGTTTTGTGAAACCAAGTTTGCACTCCCAGTAAAATTAATGCAGTCTGGATCTCAACATTTCTGCTGCTTGAATTTAGTATTGATGCAGCCAAAGTAGCAATCAGTCAAATGGTCCTTTTGCTCGCGTCAAATCATTGGCTTAGCAAATAGCAAAACAATCCACTTAGGTACCATTTAACCAGCTCCTCAAATTACACCACAGCGCAGCAAATGCTAGTGGTACAAATCTTGTCAATGTCGTATATACCCACAGACCTAGCAATTTCTTGATTTGATTGATTGCTGAGCAAAAAGGGAACGAATTAAAGATTATAATGCAGAAATCAATGCCAGTTAAAAACCTGCATTAACATGATAACCTTCTTATATTTTTTACTGATAAATCAAAGCAATTTTAAGCATTATTATGAAGGTTTTCGGGTTCTGACCGCGTCATAGTAGTGTAACTAGTGTTACTAAAATCGACGTTTTCGTTTTAGTAAGTTTTGTATATAGTTTTTTGTACTGTTGTTATATTTTATTTTGTTTTTATTTATTTTTGTATTGTATATATTTACGCTACTCTGACGCGGTCAAGACGCGAAAGATCTTATAACAGAGAGATATCATTTAATTTTTAAGCATTGCAAAATAGAATGTATTAAAAACATCAAATATTTTTGAAATTGCAATAAAAATGTGCGTATAAGAGTGTAAAAAGGACAAAAGGACGAATCATGTTGACCTATGTAATTGATCAGCAACATTATTATACATATAGTTAAACATCATGAAACATTAGAAGGAGTATAGAATTATGAGTCTACAGTTTTAGATATCATTTCCCGCTACGCAGTGAAATACATTGTGTTACTCCATCGTGATACCATGTGATACCTTCCAATACTCCGCAAATTCTCTAATTCTGATTAGTAAATGGTAAATATGGAAAACAAATATCCTTAACACTAACGACGACAATCTTTAATAACAAACTAAAGTGTCGAATCAACGGCCATTGTAATTTTTTCAATTAATGTTTTCAAGTTATAAATACACCGCTGAAAATAACTTTGTACAAGTAAAACATTACACAATTAGCTTGTTCTGTTTTAACATAAAATTCATTTTTCTCGGAATAAAAATGTGCTCCAAACTATAAATATTAAATAGATAACTAACATGACAAGATAGATAAACGTATATTAATTATTATGTATCTACTAATATATACACTTAATGAAGATAAATATATTTTTAATAACAACAAAACGTTATTTTCTGCAGCAGGTTTTTATTAAAAATGATTTAGAACAATCTTCTTAATCAAATTTATGGTTACCAAAACAATCGTTAGAGATCGAATAGAAATACATACGGACATAATACCAAATCAAATTTGAATAACACCTAACTTTTCTAGCTAGTTGTAATATTTACTACAGGTCATTACTAAATAACTTCAAAATATAGCAAAATTAATAGTTACAATGTAACTATTCAACTATTATTAACTATTAAACTATGTAAATACTGCCATACTTTGAAAGCCATACGACCTCGTTAATGTGGAATTTTGCCTACAACATATTGGAAAAGTATTTTAAAAATTGAATTTGAATTTTTTCTAATTTGCCCAGATTGCCGTCATTGAGTAGTTAGGCAACTAATATTTCAGCTTTGCCGATAGAATAAAACTAAACGGTAGTAAAATGATCAAATGTGGAAACCATCATATCCAATTATATATTTATAATTGGATATGATTTATAATTTATAATTTTATTTATGTTTCTCCTTTGTAATAAGTGATATTGTGTTTCTTCTGCATCATAAAAGATATTTGACTTAATTTCTTAGACTGCCGTCATAATACTAACTATTAACGGGTCGATGGCCGCAGTGGTTAGGCGGCTGACTATTGTTGTGAGAGGACGATAGGCGCCGGAGTTTAATTCTCTGGAGGGACGGTGACATTTTTTCAGAGAGTTTAATCCCGGATCGATCGGCATCATAAAACTTGCCATTCGCTGTTGAGAGCAAAGTGATTAACAGCGTCCGGCATCATAAAAGGCGATATGATGCTGTCACAAAGCCAATTGAACACAACATACACACACAAAAACTACACCGCGAGAGTTGCAGTGATAGCCAGACAAGCGATACAGTTTACGGAGTCACTGCAACTAAGCACCCACCACATAAAAAAAAAAATACTAACTAAAGAAACATGCCAAATTAAGGTATTATTACTATCCACTATTCATGTCTACGTTACACTATTTGTCATCATTTATAACATGGTAGGGTATGTGCACGTTAGATGGTTCTAAAAATTTGCGAATTTTTTAAGAAATACAAATCATTTTCTTTTTTGAGTCGTGTAATTTTTAAGTGTTATTCGAAGGTGACCTTGTATATAAAACTGCAGAAAATTAGAAATTATACTGAGTTAATATTTAGCTGTTAATACACGAAATTTGATTTGTAAATAGAAAATATCTGTAGTAATATAAGTATGAAGGCCTGATTTTAAAAGATGGACATTCCAAAGAATACAACTTGACATCTTTACTGGAGTAAACCATTTACCTGTTGTTTTGTGCATTATTTAAACAATCATTTTGGCGTGTAACTGTTAATTAATCTCTCATCACAATTTATACCACAAAGGAAATGCAGTTTTACGATTCACAATCCGAATTCGCGGACCGAGTAGCAGCCGAGGTCTATAACACATTCGAGACTACGCAAGCACGTCTGAGTTTCATATATTTTTTCTACTACCGGAAACCCGCCCGATTTTTAATGAGAATTTTCCGAAAACTTAGACGTTAACTTTATATGCATCGGCTGCTCAACTATCGACACTCGGTTCGCAAGTTTAATATTATAGTAGTAAGTAAGCAGTTACAATTTACATAATAAGAAACAGCTGCAATGAGTTGTATAATTCTAATTACATTTTGGGTTTGAACCAATTATTGATGATATTTGAAAAACCGTTGCTATGAAAACAGCATATTTTTTCTTAAATTTGTAGATGTGATTTGTAATTGTGTAAGACTTAATGGAAATACAAAACAAGATTAACTATGATAGAATTTTATGAAGCTGCAAATGTCATACATTAAATATTAGAGTTACTAGTAAGCAAAAGTGATAAACATATTTGCAATATATTTAATATTTTCTTTATTTTTAGATAAATACTATCCTACACAAATGCATAAATACGCTAAATTAGGAAGTAATTTTCTTTGCATAATGTTTCAGATTAAATATTAAATTATGTAAACATCGTCTGCATGTATAATTAAGATCTAATCATAGTATTTAATCAGTATCTATAACGCTATATCTCTAATCAAGCTATAAAATATTCAAAGAAAAACAAATTTATCACAAAATACTTTATTAACATTTGTTAATTACGCATAAAATATAATATCATATAATTTTAGTTTTAAAATTCATCATTTTCAAATGGATGATGTGGATGTCCTAAAGATCTATAACAGAAAACAAAGTATAAGAATATAATATTCAAAATGTAATGATATAACTTTTCAACTTACGCAGTCATTGGACAGAATCTTCCATTACAATCAAACGTATCAATATAATCAATATCTTCTGGTTTCAATTCAAAATCAAATATACTAAAGTTTTCTTGAATTCTCGATTTTGTAACTGATTTTGGAATGGTTACTATGCCTCTTTGCACTTGATACCTCAGCAGAACTTGTGCAGGAGTTTTCTTGTATTTCACAGCCAAGTCTTTCAATTTTTGATCTTCCATTAAGAGTGGCTCGCCTGGTTTTGCCCATGGTCTATCTGGAGATCCTAAGGGGCTATATGCGGTAACACTAATACCAACAGATTTGCAATAATTAATTAATCTTTTTTGGTTTAGATAAGGATGGCACTCAATCTAAAAAAAAATTAATTATAGTAATTAATTACAATTGACAATTTATGAGAGTGTAAAATTAGTGTATTAATATTCTTTAAAATCTCAATTAAAATCTATAATCCAATAAATTAAATATAAAAGATTTATATGAAACTATAAACAGCATGAACAGTATAATACTGTTTTCTATTAGGTATAAACCGTTTTATTCGCTCGTAACGATATGCAACATTTTTAAACATACTATGCTGATTGCTAGCTTGAATTATATAATAAATTCTAGAAAACTTGCCTGGTTGGTGCAGTTGCTTTGTAAAATAACGCTATCACAAGAAAAATTTTTGATTGCACTGTAAACAAGTGATAATGGTTTTGTTCCGGAAAATCCAAAAAACATTTAAAATATAAGAGATTTTCAACAAATAATAAAAAAAAATAATAATAAAATAAAATTGATGTTTTACATTAAATTACTTAGTAAACAATATAAAATTTGATATTAATTGTAATTGAATAAATTATGTAAATTATTTCAAAACAAAAGAAAAATAAAGAAAACATATTTCAGTAAATACAATTTCATGTAATCCTAATGTTTTATTATTCAAATATTTGCGTAAATAATTCAAGTGATTTCAAAACAAAAAGATAATAGAATAGAAATCTGATATCGTTCAGATGAGTACTTCATTTAAAACCTTGATTGCATGTGAGCAAAACACTGAGAGATATATAATTACTTCTCATTTGTAATATATACAGTATCAGATAAATTGAAAAAATAAGCTAATACTATAGTTTATAATCTACTTACTTGTAGGTTTGCGGGTTTGACAGTTGCAATTTTAAGTACTCTTTCAATTTGCCGTTTGTTGAAATTAGATAACCCGATTGACTTCACTAAGCCTTTAGCAACTAATTTTTCCATTACTTTCCATGTGTCAATATAATCTACATCACTAAATTGAATATTTCCTTGTTCATCTTTTGGAAATAACTCGCCGTGTTCCTAAATCAAAGCATTGGTATAATAAACAAAATTAGGTAATTAGGATATTATTTAAAAAACTAGTACACATATATGGTTATTAGATAACAGATAATACCCAATTAAATTTTATGTAGTAATTAGGTCTTTAAAATCAAATATGTCTTATTTCAACATTACACTACCAACCTTATAAGCTTGCGGCCAATGAATTAAATATAAATCAAGATATTCTAATCTTAAATTCTGCAAGGTCTCCTTCAGAGCTCCTTCTACCAGCTCTGGCTTATGGAATGTATTCCACAGTTTACTTGTAATAAAAATATCTTCACGTTTAACAACCCCTTGTTGAAATTTTGTATCTAAGGCTTCTCCAACTTCTTTTTCATTTCCATAAATATAAGCACAATCGATATGTCTGTATCCAATATCAATTGCATCTTTTACAGCTTGTGTAACTTGCCCTAGTTGAGACTAATAAAAATGAAAATATATAATAAGAAAAAATAACATTTACAAAATAATTACTATAACTTACCTTCCATGTACCCAGGCCAAAAATTGGTATATGTAAACCATTATTAAATGTGATTGAAGGTACTTTTGACATTATTAGTTAGAAATGTGATCAAGTGCAACGATCAAACGTTTTGAATGATAAAATAGAATATTCTCCTATTTATGAATCAAATCTCAGTTTCAATCTGCTGCCTTGAATTGCCGGTTGTTGATATGAACAGCTGTGACGTCAATAAAACTAATGTAATAGATAAACGTAGATTTACATAACGTGAATATACGTAAAGCGCAATTTCTTTTTATCGATATTCCATGCATAATAATTATACATAATGATATACAAATACAGTCAGTGTTACTTAATATTCGTCCAGGTAAAAAAATCGCTTGTTTTACAAATAGATGATAAAAAACGATTTCTTTCGCCACAAATCGATCACTAACGACCAACAGCTTAAATGTGGAATATTTCTCTAATAAGATAATTATGAACAAAGTTACAAGCATTGAAGTAGGCATGCGAAAATTCACCGCTCCTTTGTGGTGAAAGTTGAGTTAAATTTGTGTCACAAAGAAAGAGTATATGATAATCCAAAATATCAATTGATTATCTGCAATGGTTTCAAAGTTATGAATTTTTTACTTTACGAAATACAGGCGACAATCGCTTGCGAATCCTCTATAACGCGAGTCGCCCTACTGCCCTACTATCAGTTGGCGCGAAATTTCAGACAAGCAGTTTTGGCGATAGTGTTTGCACCAAGCAACTTTTCAATTTCATGGACATTTTAAGATGGCACTGTAACCAAGAGTAACTAAATTCCATGCTATTCCATTGTCAATAGCAGTAAAATATCTCAGTTCTTAGTTACTTTTCTATTGAGTACCAACTTAAAATGCTCGCGAAATTAAAAACTGTCCAATAAGTACTCGTATATACTGTGGTCAAAGAATAGTAACATATTGTTAAATGTTAATTATTTTTGAATTGCGCGCCAATGTAACTTATTTTAGTTAGTATACATAACCGAATTTTATTCTATATGACATGTATGTATGTATGCTCTAAGCATCAAGCAAAATAGTGTTCGTGTGTTCGATCGAGGAGTAAGGATGAAGCAACAGCTAAGCTGAACATTTACATGAGAATGGTGGAAAATCAATTTGGAAGGAAAGTTAAAAACCTTAGGTCAGATAATGGAAAAGAAATTATAAACACAAATGTCAAGAAACTTTTAGAAGAACTAGGTATATTTCACAGCAAATCAAATGCATATACTCCTCAGCAGAACGGTCGTATCGAAAGAGAGATGCGTACAGTTGTTGAAGCAGCCAGATCAGCAATACACGCCAAAGATCTAGAAGAAAATTTGTGGGCTGAAGCCGTAATTATGCCGTATTTAAACCAAACGGGAACAAGTTCGCTAAAAGGAAAAAGTCCTGCGGAATTGTGGTTTGGACGTCGGGTTAAACTAAGTAGCCTGAAAAGCTTCGGTTGCGAATGCTACGTGTTTATCCAAACTCATAAGCGAGGTAAAACTGAGAAAAAGTCACGAAAAGGAATTTTTGTTGGCTATGACCTAGATTCACCAAGCTACAGGATTTTTCTGAAAAATGATAATGATGTTATCAGCTCCGAAAATGTCATTTTCGATGAAAAACTTGAAATAGAGAAAGGATATACGAAAGTTCAAGTTCATATTAATGAAAATCACGAGAACATTTTGGAAGAAATTCATGGAAATGACGTATCGTCGGAACAGTAAGTCAATCAGATCATGTTAATACCACCGATGACTCTGATTCATTTGATAGATCTGTTCAAACCGAAAATGTACGCCCAAAACGCGATCGTCAAAATTTGAGTAAGCCTGCTAGATTTAATGATTTTGTCTTAGAAGATGAAATAGAAAATCTCAGTACTGCCATGATCGGAGAAGTTCAAGACATTCCTATTTCTAAGGCGTTGCAAGATGAAAGGTGGTCTAAGGCAATGTCCGAAGAATTTGAATCTCTGATTAAGATGAAAACATGGGACTTGGAGAAAGTGCCCGAACGTGTCAAGCCTTTGACGTGTCGCTGGGTGCTACGTGAAAAGCAAGATGGTCGATTAAAGGCCAGGCTGGTTGTTAGAGGTTTCGAACAAGAAGAGGGGATCGACTATTCCGAAACTTTTAGCCCAGTAGCTCGTCACGTATCAATTCGTTTAATACTGAGCTTCGCAGCATCAAATAGCATGAAATTGACTGCCTTTGACGTAAAGACTGCATTTTTGTACGGAGATCTAAAGAAAAAATTTACATGTATCAACCAGAAGGATACAACGATAATACTGGACGAGTCTGCAAGTTGAATAAAAGCTTATATGGATTAAAACAGGCTCCGAAAAATTGGAACGATAAATTTTCAACATTCTTGACTTTAGGGTTCGAAAACACGGATGATGACCCGTGTATCTACTACAACCAAGATCGAAGCATTATAATTGCTCTGTTTGTAGATGATGGATTGGTTGTAGGAAAGAATGTCAAAGATATGTTGCAGATATTGAATCAGTTGGGTAATAAATTCGAAATTACATTTGACAGCAGTATGAAGGAGAGCATATCATATCTTGGCATGGAAATTAGAGTCAGTCAACATGAAATTTTTGTGAGTCAAGCGAAATACACCAAAAGTATATTACAACGTTTCAAATTTGATACAATGAATGCAACAGCTACACCAATAGAACGAGGAATGTGACAGATGAAGGAAACTTTGTAAATGACAGACCTCTGTCCAAATCAGTTCCATATCGTGAAGTGATTGGCAGCTTATTATATCTCGCTACAATCTCACGTCCTGACATTAGCTTTGCTGTCAACTAAAGCAGATTCAACAGCAAGCCAATGGAAAGCAACTGGAAGATGGTAAAACGAGTATTTGCCTACTTGAAAGGAACCATAAACTTTGGAATCCGCTTCAGTGGAGCAAGTGATCTCGTCGCTTATACTGATTCGGACTATGCCGGCGATATACATACAGGACACTCTACCAGTGGAGTTCTTGTAATGAGAGGCGGGCCAGTTGTATGGTACGCCCAAAAACAACGTTTGGTGGCTACATCGACAGCAGAAGCGGAATATCGAGCAGCGGTTTCAGCAATTGACGATATCTGCTGGATTCGACGACTTGGCAGGGAACTGGAAATCCTCAAATCGGACGAACCAACTACTCTATATATTGACAATCAATCTGCCATTCACATGCTCAAAACCACGCACGAAGGCAAGATAACAAAAGGCAAAAAACACATAGATATCCCAAGAAAATTCATTTGGGAAAGATGAAAAGCATGTCAAAAATCAGCTTGCCGACATATTTACCAAGGCATTAACGTAAATCATTTCTAGAATTGCGCTCAAAAATTATTAAGGAGGAGTGTTAAATGTTAATTATTTTTTGAATTCGCCAATGTAACTTATTTTAGTTAGTATTTCGAATTTTATTCTATATGACATGTATGTATGTATGCTCTAAGCATCAAGCAATAGTGTTCGTGTGTTCGATATTTTTTAAGTAACCGTTATATTAATACAAGTGTTATAAATGTATAGGAAGTTTGTAAACAATAAAGTAAAATAAAATTTTAAAATAAATTAATAAAACTAACACATATTTAATGAAAAAATTATATTTTATTATTAAAACGTACCGTCATAGTTTTGCAGTAAAAGTAAATTTAATGATTTTGTTGCCCATTTACCTTCGATTGCGCTACCATTCGGTTTTGGGACATAATTAACAGCACAACATTATTTACAGCGAGGTAATGTAACAAAACCATCAGAATACATTTACACAGCAACAGCTGCAGTTGGTAGTCATCAATCTAATAATGGCCCACACACTGCGTTTTTGTTCGACAGTTTTGTTCGACGAACAAGTCTGTTCGAACAAAAACGACGCAAAACCGAAGTGTGTGGGCCGAAAACCGTTGTTGATGTTGGCGTACAAAGCTGATGAAAATAATCTGGTTCGGCCTGTTTATGGCCGTCGAATAAAACAGTCGAACAAATCTGAAATATGTGGGGTAAACAGTTTTAAAAGACGACGATTTTTTGCAGTGATGTAGTTCGATGTATAGTATTATACATATATTCATATTTATTTAAGTCGTGTTATTATAAGTGTAAAATCTGTAACAAAAAGTTAATCAATAATTTCAACATCTGTACACCAACTTATTGTATTCAAATAATGTAATTTAAAACATACAAATATTTTACAATTTCCTCTTACAATTTTCTCTTTTGATTTTATGGCTAATGCTACCGCCACTGCACACACATATATTGTCTTCATATTATTAAACTGCTGTTCAAAGCTGCTGAACAAAACTGTAGTCTGTGGGCAACTCACGTGTTCGTCGTTTTTGTTCGAACAGACTTGTTCGTCGAACAAAAACGCAATGTGTGAGCCCCTTTAAACTGCTGAACAAAACTGTAGTCTGTGGGCAACTCACGTTCGTCGTTTTTGTTCGAACACACTTGTTCGTCGACCAAAAACGCAGTGTGAGGGCCCCTTTAGGAAGCCACTGCGACTCAACTCACCACAAACAAACAAAAACTAAAATTAAAAATATATATCAAATCAGCTTTGACAGAAAAACTTACCCTATATAAAGAGAGGATTGACCTGATATTAGTAATTAGAAAATATAAAAAAGATTCCTTGGCGAAATCGAGAGTTTCGAGAGTTTATTTCAAAATCAGCTACAAACATTTCGAAGAACTATAGAAACGTTCACGTTTGCGAAATAGTTATGGCAAATTTATAATACACCAGACCATAATCAGAAATTTAGATATTTCAAGAGCTTTTCGTTTCTTAGATTTATTATATGGGCGTCTTTTTTTAATTTACCATTAATATTCGATAAATAATGTAGCTACAACTAAACGGTAATTCTACGTCCTTTCACATTAACATCCGAATTGAATTATATAGGCAGTATTCCAATATGTATATATACTAATATAAACTATGTATATGTACTTATTTATATAGGTGGGTAACAATTTCTCAATTTTGCGGGTGGAACTCCAACCAAAAATAATTAAATTCTGTACTATGTTTCTGTAAATCGCAGTGAAATAGCACAGTGTTAATTTAAAAACTTAGTTGAAATTTTGTTCGATAGTTTGAAAAATTGGTAAATCTTTCAGAAACCGCTTAACTTATGTAACGAAAACATATCAGAAACTTACCATAAAGTAAATAAATGTTGACAATGTTTATATGCAACTTTTTGAATCACTCTATCTATTTCAAATTAATTTGAAATACATACTTCTAGTGGACCTACTGTGGTGACCCAGTCTGTATAAGAAATATAAAAAATAGACATGAAGGATAAATAATATAATTGGACAGAAAAATACATATAGGTAATTATAATTTATTTCTTATGCTTTTTATTGCTACGTGCATACAACAACAAACACCATCAATTATCGATACTACAGTTATCTTAGGTTTTATATGGTATATTAAATAAGATTGTCCTTTTCCATCTTAAAATTCGTCGTCTTTAAAGGGATAGTGAGCAATTCCTTTCAGTTCCATCGCAGGGACTGCTCTTCCATTACAGTTGAATTGATCAATAATAGCCTTATCAGAAGATGATAGCTCGAAGTTAAATATATCTAAGTTAGCTGCTAGCCTCTGCTTATTCGTTGATTTTGGAATTGGTATTGTTCCAAGTTCAAAAACATAACGCAGAACGATTTGGGCAGCCGTTTTCTTATATTTTTTACCAATTGCGACTAACTTTGGGTCGGTTAAATGTATAACGGGATCCCCAGGTTTTGCCCATGGCCTAGACGGCGAACCAAACGGACTGTAAGCTGTTACTTCGATACCACGATCTCGGCAAAACTTGATCAAAATTTTCTGATTTATGTTCGGATTTACTTCAATCTAAAAAGAATATTTTAATAACATGAATGTAATTCGTTTATTTTCGTATTTATACCTGATTCATGACAGGTTTTATCCTGGCAGCATCTAATACTCGTTGAACTTGCTTGCTGTTAAAATTCGATAATCCAATACTCTTCGTCAAGCCTAAATCGACACATTCTTCCATTCCTTTCCATGTATCTACATAATCGTAATCAAGTCCGACAGCATTCTTGAATGGAAAATCAACATCTAATTCGCCCAATAGTTTCTGAGCAACAGGCCAATGAATCAAATACAAGTCTATGTAATCGAGACCAAAATTTTCCAAAGATTTTTTACAAGCTGGTACTACTTGCTCGCGTTCATGGAAAGTATTCCATAATTTAGTTACGATAAATAGGTCTTCTCTCTTTACTACACCTTCTTTTAATTTCTCACGGATAGCTTCGCCAATTTCCTTTTCATTACCATACAACATAGCACAATCTATGTGGCGATATCCAATGTCGATAGCATGTTTTACGGCACTACCAACTTCACCGGGAGTAGCCTACATAAAGACAACATATAGTACACGCTCCAGCTTATGTACGAGGTAGGCGCCATAAATTTCCGACCGAACAGGCTTATACGTATAGGTTGAAACATATGGAAATTATGTTCCGTGGTCTATACTATACAGATCATTTAGAGGGACTAAGTCGATGTAGAAAAGAGATAGATCTAGAGTGGGGCGGTTGTAAAACATATACGGAATTAACGCATTGGCAAGCGTGCTCTTCCGTATACGTTTTACAACCGCACACTCTAGATCTGTATCTTTTCTACATCGGCTTAGTCCCTCTAAATGATCGGTATATACTACGATTCGAAGAGGAGTTTTTGGTAGTCGACAAGGTAACGTAATAAAAGCATAAACATGTCTCAGAAAATTGATTAATCATTAATTTTTTAAGAAAAGACAAATAACTTAATCACATTAAATAACGTTTAGAAGGCGCTCTTGATGATTTATCTCCATCATATTCCTTCGTAAGATAATGGGCAAAATGTTTACGTTTGGGAAATCAACTTTTATATAGATGACGAGTTCTGGTTGGCCAATTGAAGTAATAACTATTCAACAAATTTTAATTGCTGAAGAAATGGCATCAGATGATGCCGTTTGAAAATGAAGGAATTAGTAGTGATATCTTTCGAAACAAAAGTGTTCGCCGAATTCTCATTATCGTTTAGGTATGCATACACATACATTTATAAACATGTATGGAGACGCCCCAAAACTGGTTTTCAAGCTCAGTGTCACAAGTTCTGTTTATGATCCTCCATGCAAAAAAATCGATTGAATATAGCAGCAACTCAATAAAATCCGCTCGAAAGGCATAATACAACTGTTAACAGCATTTAACAAGCTGTCATCCACAAATGTATTTTGAATATGGCTCCTAATGAGTCATAATAAAACTTTAACAGACGTTATTTTAAGAACGATATAGTAAGTCGCAGTAGGTGTAATAGAACATTTTCAGACGAAAACTTTAGATTATTTTTACAGGGATGTAGAATTATTAATCGATCCTTGTAATAAATGTATTGCAATAAGCCGAGAATTTATGGCGCCTACATGATGTATGTAATTAGGTACTTTACATAAATAAGTGCTACATAGTTACATAATGCTCGACATTTTTATATTGAACAATGAATCAATTAGGTGTATACAGAAAAGGATGGAATTAGCTATGCACGACAAATTATAAATTTTTCATGAACAAGAAATGCTGATTTCTTTATTATGAACTACATATACATACATACATGTTGCATACATTCTGGATTAGTTAAGTACATATCTAGTTTCGATAATACGCTAGTAACATCTCAATCGCTAGTTTTTAAAAGGTATTCATTAAATTACGCATACTTTGAGAGTAGAAAATTATCGGTTGTCAGTGATAAATAAGTCAGCGGATAATATTATGTTGTAGATGATATTTTTTAAAGATAAAATATTTATATAAACAATGTTGTTTGTACTGTATGATTAAAGTCAAATATAAATGTTTAATTATTGGTTATTTGGAAACTTACATATACTATGCAATCTTAAATGTAAAATAAAAATTAATATCAGCATAGTTTTAAGCATGATACTGTTACTTGGCTAGTTAGCGTTGCTGCATTCTGTCTAATTTCTATACAATTCCATCAAGTATTTTGTAAGTTTTGTGTTTCAATTTTTTCGATCATTTTATTTATAACGACCATAATTGCATACCTTGTATTTAAAATAACAAAACCCAACATAGTAACAGTAGCAATTGTGAAACTAAATAAAAGATTATGCAAAAAATCATTGTGTGGATAATCCACAATAAAGCAACGCTATAACTACATTATATATTATTGAAATGTATGTGTTTGCATTTGCACCAAGTCCTTAAAATGTAAAAATGAAAACTATACTACAAATAAATATATATACATAGATAGATGTATTTTCCAGACAAATGCAAATATAAATTTCCATTTCCGTAGAAGAACGTATAATATTGAATATGGGCACAAAGTATTTCTGTGAGTGGAAATCTATGAAATGCTTATCAGTTAATCACTTAAATTGTGTATTAATATATCTACAAACGAAACTGTAACTTAGATAATATGAAATTTAATTAAAATTTTAATAGAAATAATATATAAACAAAACAGATAATAAATTATATTGATAACTTTATCTCATGTTTAAACTACTGTGTTAATAAGAAAATATATTTAATTTATGACTAAAAAACAAAAAAATAGATACCTGCCACGTTCCTAGACCAAGGGCTGGGCATTGTAATCCATTATTTAATGTTAGTTTTGGTACTTTACCGGCCATTTTATACGGATGATTGAATTAAAAAGAATTTGCAGACGCAATATAATTTACAGTCAATGCAAGAGCACTAATTTTTCTATGTACAGTGAACTGAATATCGTCAACAAGTGAATAGCGCGGATCTAATTTATAATACTCAGAAAGCGCCGCGCATACCAAAGAAATACATGCATATAAGTTTCCGACAAATCGTTTAAAATTTATTAACTAACACCGGGTATTATTAATATGTACTATAATTTAGGTAACCTGTATTTTTTTAAATACATGTGATTAAGTTAGTAATGAAAAGGCGATATTTATTGAAACAATAACGAGTAACATGAAAAATTATATAAATTGATGGCTTAATAGCTATTTTCTCATTCCCCGTTCAAATCAGTTCAATTTATTTTTAATTGTGATATAGATGGGCGTGGTTTAGTGGAATAATCTACCTACTACAGTAATCAGCTAGCGCTGAAGTGTTTTAGGTTGTTTATACAATGGACTTGTTTGTATTTGGTTCTGCATTTTCCATTCTTTAAGAACCAGTATGTAATAAACATGGAAATTGAAATAAAAGTTAGATGCCAAAAATCATTGTATAGATCACCCAACCTAGAATCAATGAAAACTTTACGTGTTTTTACGTACGCAACGTCTTTAGCCGACCCAGATATACGTAAAGCGGGGATATTTAAACATCATGCAGGAACGGGGAAAAAAGATATTACGATGACAAAAGTGCATACAGCGTAAAGCATACGAAAGGCGTGCAATATACAGATTGGGGTAGTGAACGCTTCCGGTGTATTCGATGTTGTGTTCAATTGGCTTTGTGACACATCATAGACATGTTGTACTATGTATGTGATATAGAGTCGAGGGATTAAACTCTCTGAAAAAATGTATGTCCTAGGAGGTATGCATTTGAAAGAGAGAAACACATTCCTCGATCACTTTTTTAAAGTTCATACAATGTTGCATTTTTATCGAATATACTCAAAACTAGGTGTCGCAAGACTTACGATTCTGTAGAAAAATAAAAATTAATTAAATACTTAAACATGCCTAACGTTTTGGGTGAAATAACATAGGAAAATTGAAGATTAGAATATTGGTTGTAATATAAAATATATTATAATATAAATATAAACTTCTCGGAAAAATAAAATATAACATTATAGAAGAAAGCTATCTTAGGGATTCTTGAAACGAGTTTTATTGGTTGCATATGTACTTTAGAATTGAATGTATTGAGCAGATATTTGCTATATAATCTTTTCTGTATAAATGCTATAGCCTAAGGCAATAATACCCTAGTACCTACTCTATTTACAAAACATATTTATACATACGTTGCGTTGTTTGTTTCTGGTAGCATCTTTTAGTTCTGCACTAATTGTCTATAGCGACTAGCTTGATGTTATACAGTGTTACTGTTTTTCATTGTCATTAGTTTTGGATTATTTTTTCGTTGTATACAGAGTGTCCCGGATTTTATTTTACAGGATGTAACTCCACACCCGGTATATTTACGATTAAATATTTCAAATAAAAGTTGCTTTACCTCTTAAAGTCTACGAAATGACAGAGTTAGTTTTACATTTGCTTATCGTCTTGAAGGTCGTTTGAAGGTCAACTTTTGTTTTTTAATGGAAACCTATATTTTTGAATGCAGCGTTATATTAACCAGAAAAGAATCCCTTTAATTTCGGATTTAAAGACCATGCTTTTATCTTCATTTTCGGGGAAGAGAAATGTATCTCGATGTTCTTGATACTGTCGTAAGAAGTTGGGATCATATGAGACTTTTCGCTTCATGTGAGTGAACATGCACAATTTGAGCGACATATTGTAATGGTTTTTTTAAGTTTATCATCCATTAAATTTATCAAAACAAAGTCCTCAATTTTAGGTTCATCATGTGATAAAGTGAACGTCTTTTGATTACTGTAATCCGTATCTCACCCAAAATCATCGTCAACAAAATTTAAATCGTCGTCGGATTCATCTTCAGAAATGTCTGTATCATATGAAGTTTCTACACTTTGCTACTTTCAACTCTTACATGTATGGTGAAGATGTAATTGCTGTCTTACCTTTCTTTCTTGGTTGATATGGAACAGTTGTGATAGCGGTCTCGTCGCAATTGTAAATCTTGCTTGGAGAAAATTTATATCTGTCCAGCAGTGATCCCAACAAATCAAAATACGTTTCAACTGATACTTTATTAAAGCTGGAAGCTCTAGTGGCAGACGTATTTTCCGGCGTTCGCAGTGAAACGTCAAGATGTCGCTTCCTGAAACGAAGTAGCCAGTCCTGCCCTGCCAACCGTTTTTTCTTGTTGAAATTGTTTTCAGTGTTATTTTCCTCTGCATATTGATATACCAGACTCCGGAGTTCGTAAGTCAAAAGACCAAAAAATCTTTTTCCCATTTCCAGCAAGTAAGTCTTCAATTGGTTTTCCATTTCTTCATTAAAAATAGTTCTGAAACGGTCCATTTTTTTTTCTAATTTCACGCGTCGATGTAGCGTAGCAAGAGGGACATTGTACTGCTTAGAAGCAGCATTCTGAGAAAGATTTTCTGCTCTGACAGATAAAATTGCCGCCTTCATGCATCCTTCATGGCTTCCTCAGACCAAGAGTGCATACTACTTTTTCTTTTATAGTTCCTCATCCAGGCCCGCCGCTAGCTTTTCGAACGCCCGCGTGCAATACTGATTGGGCCGCCCCTTATACAATTGTAGACATGCAAATTATGGCAATGTTTTGTTTTCCTTTCGATATGTTTTTCGCAGATTCCGCCCTCTTGCAAATGTCGCCCTTCGTCTCCTTGTACAATTGTAGACATGCAAATTATGACAATGTTTTATTTTCTTTTCGATATGATTTTGTCGCCAATCCCGCCCCCTTGAAAATGACGCCCTTGTGCGGTGCACGCCCGCACGCAGCGGCCCTGTCCTCATCTGTAAATAACAGTGATTACTGTGAAAAATGACCTTACCTACATAAAATTGGGGTAAAGTGAAATATTTCACTTTGTCCCATCCGTCTTATTTCACTTTGCCCCATTCATAGTCTTCATTTTCAAATGTACGTTTTACAGTTTAACAACGAAAAAAAGTGACAAAGTAGAAAAGCGCATGCTAAAAAACTTGTAGGTATTTCTGACATGCATAAACGATAGTTCCAAACAATTACTTTAAAAAGTCTTATAGATTCACTGCTTACCTTAAAATGTTGTAATAAACATCACAAAATCTCAGTTTTTAGAACAAAATTTAATTTTTTATCTGTCGAATATAGAAATCTGTAGTACAACGTATGGCTTCATTAGACACATTATTGTGCCTTTAAACACTAGATGGCCGCACAATTTTTTTCAGAAAACTATACTTTCACTTTGCCCATCTGTTTCACTTTGCCCCACCTTCCCCTAATTATTATTAAAATGTTCTTTATAACCATCACAGTGTATGTATGTGAAATACTAAATGTAAATATAATAAAGGATAGTATTAATATATGTATTTTTTGACCTTTATGTACTTATCTTTTAATTTCTGATTTATTTCCACTTAGAGGTCAATAAAACAATAAATAATTAAAAATTTATTCCATAACATATAATAATATGTTTTCGTTAAATAACTTCTTCGGTGGAAGAAATTGACATTTAATATATGTCAAATTACTAAAAATATAAATATAAATTGCCATGCCTATCAACAAAATTATCTAAAAACAAAGAATTTATTGATAAATCGAATTTTAATTACCTATATTCACAAGTAATAATTAATTATTAATTATATTCACAAGTAATAATTAATTATTAATTATATTATAATTAATAATTAATTATTAATTATATTTACAAGTAATAATTAATTAATTCTTTGTTTTTAGATAATTTTGTTGATAGGCATGGCAATTTATATTTATATTTTTAGTAATTTGACATATATTAAATGTCAATTTCTTCCACCGAAGAAGTTATTTAACGAAAACATATTATTATATGTTATGGAATAAATTGGTATTTAATTATTTATTGTTTTATTGACCTCTAAGTGGAAATAAATCAGGAATTAAAAGATAAAGGATAGTAAATTTTATTGTGGAATGAATTGTTATCATAAGTAATATAACAAGTGACCAAGATTTTCCGATAAAATTGATTTGGATAATTTGTAAGGACTTGTTGAGATAAGAAAAGATTTAAAAGATTTACGAGGGAGCGATTTTATATTCGCGGAATGGGGGATAAGGGGTGGAAATAAAAAAACCAAATTATTTTTCTTTTTCAATATATTCACCTGCAAGACCGATACATTTCTCACATCTTTCAATTAATTTATTTATGCCCTCATAAAAAAATGATTTCTCTTTATCTGCAAAATACGCCGAAACTGCCTCCTTGACTTCATCATAGGCAGTAAATTTTTTACCCCGCAGCTCTTTTTTCATTTTCGGAAACAGGTAATAATCACTTGGGGTCAGGTCTGGGCTGTAGGGTGGGTGATTCACAATTTCGAAGCCCACCTTATGCAGGGCAGCTAACGCAACGCGGCTCTTGTGGACGGGCGCATTGTCGTGCAAAAGCAGCACACCTTTCGTCAATTTTCCTCGCCTTTTCTCTTTACTGGCTTCTTTTAGTCGCTCTAATATTGAAGCGTAATATTCTCCGGTTATAGAAACACCTTTATCTTAATAGTCAATCAACAATATTCCTTCCGAGTCCCAAAATACCGTTGCCATGAGTTTCCCAGCTGATTGTAACACTTTAAATTTCTTGGGAGGTGCTGTGCCCTTTTTATGCCACTGCATGGAGTCTTGTTTGGACTCAGGTTCATAATGATGAACCCAAATTTCGTCTCCAGTAACAATTCGACTCAATACACCGTCGTTGTCCTCATTACAGAGGTCCAAAAATGCACGCGAATACTCTACGCGCTGTTGTTACTTGGTTGGTTACTTGGTTTATGTTACTTGGTTGACGATAGCTCAAAGACTAACCGTCTAATAACAATGAAACTTCGTATTTATACTAATTATGAGTCGCTGCACAGGCCACACCTCCAATGCGCCTAATAACGCCCCTACAACCCGCTCATTCCGCGAATATAAAAACGCTCCCTCGTAAGATCAACAAGCACGCAATAAATTGAAATGAAATTCAATTGCGTCCGACCTCGAAAATCCGAAAATCGTGGTCAAACATATTTGTAGTGTTCCAGCGTTCTGTCTTCAGTCACAGCAAAAACAGTAGCGTTTGTGATTACGTGTACTAAGTCAACAATGTTATATAGGTATATGAAATAGTTAAGGAACTACGTGACGGTCGATCACCTTTACAAGTTGCTGCGGAATATGGAGTAGAAAGATCGACTATTACGGACATGAAACACCAGGAAGAAGAAATTAAGGCGTACAGGTCAACCAGAATCCCGTGGCAATTGCGCTTAAGTCAGAGAAGTTGGTGATTAGTATGACGTTGCAGCACTCAGCTGTGATTGGTGCGCTGATGTAAGAGGCGTATCTATTGGCTCACGCGGAGGGGAGAGGAAATAGAGGGGAAGTATATAACTCGAGAGCGCTCATTCACGCTTGTTATATTGCTACATTAACAATTGCGTTATCTCTATGTCATCCAACTGATTTATAAATGATTCCAAAATATAACTGCCACGGTATTCTAGTCGACCTGTAAATCAACATGAGGTTTGACATTAAGAAAGCTGAATACTCAGAAATAAATCTGTATTATACACTGTAATTTTTTTTACAATAAAGTAAACAACCCTGAGGACTTAATAGTAATAGTTTGCGTACGTAGTCTATAAGCATGACTACATTGCTGCGAGTAATAGTATGTATTATACTTATCTGTGGTTCTAGTCAGCTAGATAGCTCGAAAGAATACGATATCTGCCACGCCATTTCATTGAATGGATCCCCTGGATTATCTGTGCTAGAACCTTTCCAGCTCTAGTAATGTCATGAAAGTAGTATAAAAATTTCAGTAATGTTAGCGCAAAATCGCGAGATGAGAGGGTTGGCAGCAGTGTTGGAGACAGACTCAAGTGGTATAGTAGGAGTTTTGTTAGGAGTCAAAGAAAGATTGTAGCTTTAACTAAATAAAGTTATAGTAAATTAAACGAAAGTTTATTAAGAAAAGTAAAAAGCTAACAGTAACATAAATAAAATTTAATTTAAATCGCCGTATCATAGAGTCTTTACTATATACAATAAAACCTTTTCGCAGACGATTGATTCCTTATTTTTATTGTACCTAATATAAACTTGATTGTAATATCGCCCTACAACACGTTAATTCCCATATTATTATTAGTAAATTATAATACATTATTTAAATAATCAATATAAAACAGTTATTAAGATTATTAACACTCCTAATAAATTTTTCGGTGACTCTGTATACTTTAATTTGAAGGAAGCAGTTAGTTCTGTATTTTAGGTTGCCTACACTGTGTAGCACACTATTTTTACGTGTTCCTGATTTCAATTTAGCATCAACAAATGTTTTGACATAAAATTTTGCTGAAGAATAGCATCATGGATGCCTGTAATGCGGTTGAAAGAGAAGTAGATCGTGTATTGTCCAAATTCGGTGGTATAAACGAACATGCAAGCCGTACACTTTCAGGCTTAATTACATACATAGAAAATTTAAAAAAAGAATATGATGCAAGTAAGTTATAATATAATAAGTAAATAGCATGACAAACATTTTCCCTAAACAAAGAAATGTGTGTAGAATATTGCTTTCAGCTCCTGAAGATCATGAACTCTCCAATGTACAAGTGGATTTGCTTAAGCAGGCAATGACGAAGGTAAAAGAAACTGTTACCCGATTAGCTACAGATCACAGAGACTCACATAGTACAGTGTCGAAAGTTGGTAAAGCAATTGATCGCAATTTTGTATCAGATTTTGCAGCAACTAGTAGGGATGATGTATTTAATACTTCCGAGAAGCTTGAACTACTGAACAAGGTTATATGTCAGCATTACCATCGGCATGGTTATAAAGATGTTGCAGAAGAATTAGCAGCGGTATGTGATTATGACATTGATTCAATTTAACAGTTACATCATGTATCAAATTATTAACACCAACCTTAAATTTAAATATCTATTTTCTATATAAATGAAATACCATGAACATTAGAAAAGAATATTTACTTTAATATAAGCAGATATGTTAGGAGGAAGTAACGACTATCACTAGATTAGCTATCACTTTAGATGATCCTAAACTTTACTAAAATATTATTATCTAAATAAGCAGATGTTAAATAGAACAGAATTCACGTTATTAATTGGAAAATAGGAAATATAATACAAAAGTTGCAAAGGTATATATAACTTTCTACCCAACAAATTTTTACATGGGTCTCTATTAAAGCTGCTTATTTGTTGATTTATTGGTATTATCATTTATTATGATCAATCAAGTAAATAAACCTTCAAAGTCTAATAGTTAATTCATATTTTAGGAGGCTGGTATTAGCCCGGAATTTAATAATAATGAGCCTTTTACTGAATTAAACCATATACTTGAGAGTTTAAAACAGAAAGATATTGAACCTGCTTTAGCTTGGGCAATAGCACATCGTGATAATTTAGAAGCACATAATTCTTCTTTAGAATTTAAACTGCATCAGTTCAAATTTATTGAAATATTATTGAAAGGACCGTCAAGTCAAAATGATGCAATAACTTACGCAAGGATGCATTTTCGGCCATTTGCCTATAGGCATGCAAAAGGTACCATCAAATTGATGATTTATAATTGTTAGACTATTTTATTTGTAGAGATTCAAACATTAATGGGGATGATTTTATATCTACAAAGTGGAGTGAAAAGTTCTCCATACCAACTTTTATTCACAACTGATCGTTGGGTCGAAATCTATGATACTTTCACAAGAGATGCTTGTTTACTGTTAGGAGTAAGTGTAAATAGTCCTCTCTCAATTTGTGTAAATGCTGGATGCATAGCGATACCTGCATTGTTGAATATTAAGCAAATAATGAAAGATAGACAAGTTGCTGGAATTTGGAATGGAAAAGATGAGTTACCAGTAAATAAATCACATTTTATATACTATATTTTACTATGAAATATATTTTTGCAGATTGAGATTGATTTAGGCAGTGAAAACAGGTACCACTCTATGTTTGCCTGTCCAATATTGAGACAACAATCGACAGAAAGCAATCCTCCAATGCGCCTTATTTGTGGGCATGTAATATCTAGGGATGCATTAAATAAATTATGTAGTGGAAATAAGTATGTTGTTGTCTATTGTAATTGCAGTGATATTTTATTAATTTATGTTTGCAGGATGAAATGTCCATACTGCCCAATGGAACAAAGTCCTGCCGACGCAAAATTAATTTATTTTTAATATATTTGTGTATATTTTTTTTGTTAAGTCTTTATATTTTACATTAATGTAGAGTAGATTTGGTATGTAATAACTTTTTTGGTTTATGTTCTGTATTGTGATCTCTTTGACACGTATTTAATAAAGATTTTTTTTATATTCCCTATGTTAGTAAAAACAATCTCTAAGTTTTTTTCAAAATATTCATTGAATCAACTTAACCCTTCCTGCCTAGTGGGTCATATTTGGCACACTTCATTTTTTTTTTAATATCCTACGTAAATTAAACTCTATCAAACTATTTATGCATGAATGATACATGGCACAAACATATAGCTGGTAAAGCAGCGCTACCCCAATGCACCGTTGTGAAGTTTAATGAAAATTAGCAAACGGTCGCCGAGGTTACAGCTACCTGTTACAAATTTTGATTATCGATCATCGAAGTTTCTATAGAATATTATTGAGTTTAAAAAGTATCTGTATAACACTTAGACCCTATACAAAGGATTTCTGTAGGTATATACAAATGTGCCATATATGGAACAATATGCATTTCCGTGTATAAACCGTCACGGACATATATGATACAATATGCGTACCAGAGTTTTTTTTTGTTTACTTAGAAAATGTATCCAAAAAGGTTTTATGGTCGTAATTCAAGAAATATTGTGCCAATGAATATACCAGATGATAGTTACTATTTTAGTACCGAAGCCAGACTACGACGACAATGCAGATGATCATCAATCCGATATTATCATACCAGAATCGGACTTAGAAATAAGCAATTCAGATAGCGAGGATGATAATGTTTCCTTGGCCGAAACACGGCGAAGAACAAAAATAAAGATCATCCTACCTGGGTGCGTGGAAATTTAGTTACATCAGATGACGTAAAATTTGTAGGATCTACTGACTTTCCAACTGAGTTGAAAGACGCAGACTCTCTTTACGCAGAAGTTATATCATGCAATCGATGAGTAGAGATAAAATAATTTCTACATTTTGCAAATAAAAACGACGCCATTGCAGCCGTTAATCCTGGTCATGATAAACTTTTTAAAAACCGATATTACTCAGTATGGTAAGAAATCAGTTACTCAACTTTAGAGGTCGTCCCAGTACTGCTCTGGAAAATTTACGAAATAAGAGAAACAGGACCGGCAACTGATTTTCCGATACAAGCAGAGGTTCGAACTGACGGTTATAGTCATCTCCCATTATGGTGTCTGAAAGACAAAGCTGCAAATATCCCTGCGGTGCAAAAACTTTTATAGTGTCAGAAATGTAATGTGTTTCTTTGTTTGAACAAAATCAGAAATTGCTTTTACAAGTTTCACACAGAATAACCTTTTCGAATATATTAAAAAATCAGTACCTATATTCTTAATATTTGTCCTTGATTTAGATTTGTCTAATTTTAATTTTTAATAGTTGTTTTACTGCATATTGTACCATATATGGCACACAACCAAAAATCTAAATTTCCAAAAAACTAATCAAGTAGGAATTTTTTAAATATTTTTAACGTAATTTTGAGGACATATTTTCACCTCATACATTTTTTTCATAAAAAACAAAAAATGCACTAAGGGGGTAAAAAAAATATTTTAAAATATCCTGAAATTTTCGAGAATATCGATAGCAAGAAATTTATATTTATTTATTTTCAAGGAACTGATGACACAGCCGTAAAAGTGATATATTTTTCAGCCATTTCCGGTTTACAACAATAACGTTAAATGTCCACGGATTGGGTTTACAAGAGGAAAAACTTTTTTATCTTTAACTTTTTCGAAAAAATGTATTCTTTATAAAAAAATCTGCTTGTTTTAAAACAACGAATTCAAGTGAGTTATCTTAACTTCAATACTTTTGGCAGAAACGATAAAAAAAAGGAAACTATGCGAAAATGCAACTTATCTATAATAGTTAGGTATCTTTTCTAGTTAGGTATATGACAATCCTGTCAAAGTAGGTATTTATCAGGTACATGTTGTAAAATGTTAACATTCGATCAGAGATCATGTATAGTATTTCATCACTACTATTGGCAAAAAAGATTAATGACCGCATACATCGTCATATCATAGACAAAACCTACTGAAGACTTAATTTATGTCCAATCCATTAGAAATTTGTGGAAGTTTTGGAACAGATAACAAAACTAGACTTGAGATTTTATTCAATTTTTAGCTAAAAAAAACGACATTACAATATTTGCTTTCGTTAAAATTAAATAGTAATGTCATTTGAACAGAGAACAAATAATTAAAGTTTTATTCAAATAAACCTCCTCTCTTTTCCGCATATAGTTCATTTCTTACTCGGAATTCAGCAAAACTTTTTCTTATTTCACGAATTGACAAGGCAGCCATCTTGTTGAAAGTACATTGTAGGTACTGCGATAAGTTAAACTAAAGGCAAAGAGGGTGCACTAGAGCTATTATGAATGAATGCGTAAAATAATTCTTATGGCCTCGATAGAGCGATCTGATTGGGAACACCGAAAGTTGAACACCAAATTTTGATTGGCTAGTATTTATTAATGAAAATTTTGCAGAGTTAGTTTAGCCAACACGCGATTTGCAAAGTCACTAAACCAAGAAACTTTGGAAATATTAGAATTTAATGCAATTACAACTTTAAAATATGTGAAAGTATTGACATAGTGAATGTTAGAAGTAAAAAAAAATAAATACTTTGTTGTTTCTACGTAAAACGTAACATGTAGTAAATTATGAACTACCAACTTAGAAAAAATGCAACCAAGACAATGATTTTACTCCAATTTTAAATATATTATCTATGAATATATTCGATATGTGCATAGATACATATGTGCGTCGGTCGTTTAAAATCATATATATATATATATATATAAATAATGTAATTGTAGCACCCAAAATGTATACTTGTTGTATAACTGACACCCAGTTTTACAATCTGGCACCCGCCTACGGGTGTCACTTTGTTTTTCACTTTAAATTGCTTTTTTGGTGACGTAGCGTCATCTAGCATCATTTACGAAAAAATGTGGTGGGTGCCATATTTCAACTCTTTAGTAACGGATATTCACAAATAGTTCGACTGTGTTCCACCAGCTGGCGTCTCTCGATATACGTATATGCATTACAATAAAATGTTGTTGATGTGGCACCCAAGGGTACCCTTTGCGTGCAGAGGCACCCAGTTGGTTTTCGTAAATTTGGCAACATCGTGTTACAATATAACAACGGTACCATTCTTATTTTTGAATGGCAACGTAACTTATTTGAACAAGTGCAGCGAAAAGTGGGTACCATGAGTGATAGATCAAAAAAACTGCTGAAATTAGCTCTGGAACGTAAGTATATATTAAATATAATTAAAATTATGTTTTAAAAAATGTTAGGTTAAGTATTTCATGAACCATAACGATAACAATTATTAGCTGTAGTAGTGTATTAAAAAAATACTGAGGTGCCCTTTAAGAATAAGGTTATCGCATAGGGCATATACTAAATCAACCTTTTTATAAGAAGTCATGTAAAAAAATCCCTCTTTATATTATTTTTATATTACCGGGGCTGTAAAATAATAAATAGAATTTAAGTACGTAAAAAATGAGACTAGGTACTATAGTTCTTAAATTTAAACTCTAATACTAAAATATAAATCGAAACAAATTATTCGATTCTGGTGAAGAAGAGTCCTATTGACAGGCAAAATCTAATAATTTTTTTAGGTAATCCGCATGACCATCCGTTTGAGGATGGCGAAGAAAGTTCTGATGCGTCTTCTATTTGTAGTGGAAATAGTGACACGACTTACATTCCGTCAACAGAATATGATAGTGTAAATATTTGAAGTTCTTTACTGGTATCACAGATGAGTTACATAGAGATAGCTGATCACATTATAAAATTAGACGTGGTGTTTCGACCGGGAGACCCCATTCTCGACCCTACGGTACGCAAAAACCGAAAGTCGGACTAAATCGGCGATCTAAACAACGAGTGCGGTTTTATAGTGTTATGAACTGTCTCTATCAAATTTGTCTGTGCTCATACATTTTGATAAAAAATCTAAAACAATAAATACTTGAACAACAATTTCAAATAATTTTTCTAATCGATTATTTTTGATTAGGATACTCCCAAAAGTGTTGAAATTCCAATACGAAGTCATGTTTTACGTAAGTTTAAACATAATTATTGTAGGTATTTGATAGACGATTGACTAATTATAGCTTTTCATTGTTAACTTTTTGACTCAAAATAATCGTAATGCGGATGTTGAGCAGCGTGAAATCGAGAGTAATAAGATATTAAATTCGAGTAGTTTGTGTTTATTTATTAATATTTTGTGTTGTTCAGATACTGATGCAGATGACTGGATTGAAAACAATAGGACAAATACTGAAAGCACGGATGCAACTGAGAACAATAGGACAAATACTGAAAGCACTGATGCAACTGAGAACAATATTTACAGTAACACTCATGAAAGTAACGGTGAAAGTTCTGATAATGGTACTTACATTCCAAGTATAGAAACTTTTGGAATTTTGGAATACATTTAATTCTTTTCAGATTTGGAATGTCTAGACTCGCGTGCTCAGCCAAATTGTAAGGAATCCCATATAAAAACATTATCAGAGAAGAAAGGTTAATAACACATCCTACAATAATTAGGTTGATTTGTAAATTTATTATATTTACAGGTTCCAGGCAGAGATGGAAACCGGAGCAAAAAAAAATAATGCTACAATATTTTAAAAAGAATCTTCAAAACAATAAGGCACTCAAGAAAAATAAATGCGAAGAATTTTTAAAAACATATAACAAGCAGTTTGTAGGCGTTGGGTGGGTGAGAGTGAAGACTTTTATATTTAATGTATGTCGAATGAAAAATTAAATAAAATTCAGTTTGTGTACATTTAATAAACGATTTAAATCAACTTTATTTTCTATTTTTTTGTACCAATTAATTTAGTATTTTTTGTTTTAACGTCTTTCAAAATGATACCTACTAATTCCTAATAACAAATTCTTCCAAATTTACTACACTACAGTTAATAACATAAAATTTGTGAGAGCGAAAATATAATCCTATAGAAAAAACACTGAAATCATTGGCAACATCGCAGGGTGTCACTTTTACATTTATTTCCGTTATACACAATTTAAATGGGTTCCACTTTGTTATTTCATATGGTGGGTGTCACTCAATCCAAAATCTATTAATAATATATAAATTGGGTGCCAATTTAACGTTTGCCGTATAGGGTGTCACATTGATATGAAACTAAGTATATATATATACATACATATATATGATTATATACACTTTATAAAATCTTACACAGCTAAAATAAATCAAAAAACCGCGTAAAACTTTGATAAATTCGTGTGTTCAGTCGAAGTATTGACAGCATCGGTTCATTGAACTGTTGTCAAAAGTTATAGTATTTCTCAGGGTTATAAGATTGTTTTGGCGCCAATAGCTAAGTGCACTCTCTTCTAAAGGTTTGCATACTGTCGCTAAAAAAAATTCTAACAAATGGAGATGGGTATATTGATTTATGTTGCCATCAAAAAAGTAAGGTCTTATTATTCCTACCCATGATACATAGCACACCAGACGTTCACCTTTTGAAAATATTGGCGGCGATTTAAAATTCGAAAATGCGGATTAGTTCCGTTCCAGTATCTAACATGTTGCGACAAAACTATCCCATTAATAGAAAATGTCGGTTCGTCGGAAAACATAATGCTTTTATAAAAGCTTATTTCATTTGTAATGATTTTCTCACCCGTCTATAAACAAAAGAGTAGTCATTGTCTTTCATCGCCTCTTTCCAAATGTTTATTAAAAATGGCTTATAAGGTTTTAATTTTAAGCCGTTTTAAGATATTATGAATGTGCGATTTACTCATTCCTAGCTGCAAAGATCGTTTGCTTAACGACATAGTAGGGTTGTTGTCCACAGTTTGGATAATTATTATAGCCGCAACATCTTCATCATCAAATGGCACTGCCTGCTTTTTAATGTTTTGTACGGAACCAGTTCTTATAAATTTTCTGATGATCTTGTGCACACCCTTATGAGATATAGGAACATGCGGATACTTTTGATAAAATTTATCAATGACATACCTGCAGCTATTTTCTCCTGTTCCATAGCACTGTACTACATATACAACCTCTGATCGAATGTTAACATTTTAAAACAGCTATCTGATAAATACCTAATTTGGCAGGACTGTCATATAAGTAGAGAAGATAACTAGATAAGTTGCATTATCGCATAAATTTTCTTTTTTGCATCGTTTCTGCCAATAGTATTGAAGTTATTGAACATAACTTACTTGAATTCGTTGTTTTAAAACAAGCCGATTTTTTTATAAAGAATACCTACATTTTTTTGAAAAAGTTAAAGATAAAAAAGTTTTTCCTCTTGTAAACCCAATCCGTCGACATACTGTATATACGGGTATATACAGTATGTATACGGGTATATACAGTATGTATACAGTATATACAGTATGTATATACGGGTGATTGGTGAGAATGGCCTATTAAAAGTATTATACAAACGGAACGGAATCTTAAAACAAAATTTTGCAGTTGGATATGGTTGAACATGAGCTATCACGTGAAAATATTTTTGAATAAATATCACTTCCGATTAACCGGAAATGGACATCAACTTCGATTTTTTAAATAGCATGCTATAAAATAAATTACAAATACAGCTTCTATGATAAATTTTACACATATTTCATGTATCATACCCTATACCTAAATATGTACCATGCCTTCTGAGTTATTCGCAATCAAAGAAAAACAGTGACAGATACCAATCTTACTTCATGGCGATATTACGTCACTTAGGAGTAAAAAAGATGAATGAGATTTTGCATACGCATAGCTGATAGTATGTAGTTATACAACATTTAAAGTTCTTCTCTGTAACATTATACAGGGTGTTTAAAAACTTAGTTGTTTATAAATAAGTTTAATCTGTGGAAAGTAGATTTTTTTAAACGGAAAGGTATGCATTTTATTAGATATTCTGGTTCTACAAAAGATTCTCTTTTAATCCGTATTAGGTGTTCCTATACCTAAAAAGTAAGGTGAATAAGTTATAACGATTTAATTAGTCTCCGTACCTAAAATGCTCAGATATGTCAATTTACTGAAGCAAGGGTGCTTAGCTCATTTGTTTTACCATGTTTTACATAGTTACTTGCCACTTATTTTGACGTTTGTCATTTTGTTAATCGTATTTTCGTAAATTCTTCCAATTGAATTATGGGAATAAGAGATCAGACAGCAAGAGGCAAATAACACCAGATGCTATTCGAAGAGCAACAATTATAGGAATTCGTCTCTGAATCTAGAATGCCTCAATAGAAACTTTTGCCATATCGAACCATTTAGATAACTTTTTTTTTAATGTGTGGTGGGTGCTTAGTTGCAGTGACTCCGTAAGCTGTATTACTTGTCTGACTATCACTGCAACTCTTGCGGTGTAGCTTGGTGTGTGTAAGTTGTGTTTAAATGGCTTTGTGACAGCATCATATGATGCCGCGCTGTTAATCACTTTGCTCGCAATAGCGAATGGCAAGTCGATCCGGGATTAAACTCTCTGAAAGAATGTCACCGTCCTCCAGGGAATTGAACCCCGGCACCTATCGTCCTCTCACAACGATAGTGAGCCGCCTAACCACTGTGGCCATCGACCCGTTTATTTATTTATGTTATTGTTATTGTTGTTCTTATAATTTTTTTACTGTATCTTTTATATTATTTTAATTTTACCTAATTTGTTATTACTAATTATTTAGACCTTTGATGTAAATTTACTTTATATTGATTGATGAAGTGATATTTATTCAAAAATATTCTCACTTGATAGTTCATATTGAACCATATGCAACTGCAAAATTTTATTTTAAAGTTCTATTCCGTTTTTATAATACTTTTAATAGGCCATTCTCACCAATCACCCTGTATACTAATAATGTACATCCGCATTCAACTTTTGCCTCAGACAGTGTGCAAACTTTACAGCCAAACTGGAATTTTGCTCTTGACTTCGTAAACGGAATAAAATATTGACGGACTCCTACTTTTTTATACTTTGAACAGCAACATTGGCTAATTTCAGGTTTTAGTCGAAATTTCATATGTTCACCTTTTCTTATTAAAATATTTTGTAGTAACTGTAAACCATCTTGACTAGATATTTTTTTACAAGACTATTAATTATAAACTTATTAAATATAAAAAGCCGCAGTATGTGGACAGAAGTTAAGTTTAAATAAATCTTAAATATGACGATTATTTGATGTAAATTTTTTGTCTCAACATGTCGTCATTAAACTGGTACCAGTTTTAGACATCATTATGTTGAGATATTGGATATAGTAACTGATGAAAGACGAACGTTATTATACTACAGTTGTAGTAACTGGAGACACCAAAAAATCAATTACAAAGTATCGAAACCTGCCGATCAAAATCGATACCGTGGACAGAATCGATACATCGCTAACAATAATATACATACTTCATTTTCAATTCAGCATTACATACAATTACGTATATATATATATATCTATAGTGCGCAAAAACTTTTGTTCGATTTTTCGCCAGCACCCCAAAAAATAATTCTATAATTTAATATCAATTAAAATAAATTGTTGTTAATAAATTGTTCTGCATAGTCATTTGTTTACGTTTTTAACCAGTATTCTTAAGCCATAATTTAAAGAACTAAGCTTTTTACAAACAAAAGCAATGCCTGACTCTGACTATAATTTAAATATAGTAGTTTCTAGAAAATTGGTAAATAGCGATATCTTGATTAGTATCGAGTTCAGAGCTCGAATTCACCAGCTAATTAATTCTGTATAATTACTCACAGAGTGAGAAATGCAGGTTTATACTCATTATCTTATTGCTATTTATGCTATAAGATAATGTGCGCATTTAATGTGCGAATCCAAGTCTTGTTTAGTCTTGGTTGGTTTATGATACATTTGGACAAAAAAGCATTCCTCCAAGACGGGTAAGAAAGAAGTCCCTTATTTAAAATGTACGAGTATTTCCTTCTCCGAATAGATCTACAAGGAATGTTTTTGGCTCACATTCTTTGTAGCTAAACTCAGTGAAAACGTACATACGTATGCATTTCGAATAAGTTCGTTGTCACACTGTACTGTAGAAATATACCGGGATATTATTTGCAGTCTGTGGATTGCATTTTGGGCGACTAGAAATGGAACGGACTTCAACTGTAAGCATACAGGCCACGATTCGTCCTCCTCACCTTGCAGTAGTCCGAATGAGAGCTTCGTTAAATTGATTGAAATTGAAAAGATCGATGTGAAGATAGCTTTTTGTGCAGCAGAAGAGCATGCGTATTTCTTGACTTCGTTAACTCATAGAAATCATATTTTCATCCTTCTTTTACTCATATAAAGGGGATCATCACACACCTAGTTCTTGGTATTTTTTTTATTGACCAACTGATGTTTGGGTTGCCAGCCTGCTAGGCGTATTATACCTAAGTTATTCTATGTATTATACTACAGCAATAGTAAATAAAAATAAATAACAGTCATCCTATATCCTATTTTTACATAATTTATAAAATAGCGGTAATAACTGTTAGTACGTTTTTAGAAATAATTATCTCGAAACCACTACACGAGATAGCAAACAGTCGTATTTCATTACTCGGATGATCAATTTAACAAGACGGTTAATTAAAAAAGTATTTCTCTACAGTTTTGTGAGACCAGCAGTTCACTTTTTCAATCGAAGGATGGATGAAGATCATATACTGTATTCTCATGATATCATATCTGATTATATTCGTAACAGCGAATTACCAAGAGATTTAGCAGTTATTGAATATTTCAAAAAGACTAATTATTCTCCAGTTGGTGATTTTAAAAGAGGTAAGTGTTTAAAATATACTTTCAATGCGAATACAGTTTTGGACTACTTAGGTTTGGAATGGTTCAACGTATCAGAACCTTTGAGTTTTTCAAAGCATTTAAAAGGAAAAGTTGTGGTCTTAGATTTTTTTACATACTGCTGTATAAATTGTATGCATATTTTACCTGATTTAAAAGAAATTGAGAAAGAATTTTCAATTGAAGATGGTTTAGTTGTGGTAAGTATATATTATTTTATCATTTTTCTATAGCATTTTTGACTGATTTAACTTTTATGCACTGTGTATATTCCCATCTTATTTGGATACCTACTAATTTTAAAGGCTACATTCTGTGTATAAAGCACAATTATTTTAAAATGCTGGCGGGTATTTTGTTTATATACTTTATAATTACTTCACTCATTAGTTAGTTCCACATAGTCTGATAGACTGCAGTCTAATAAGTTTTTACATAATTTTAGATTGAGGAGAGTTATATGATTGTCGTAGAGAGCTACTTGAAAGCAAAAAATAAAGTAAAATAGCAAATAATACCTTGCATATACAGCGAGGAAGCTTTATATTTTAATAGGGGTGACCGTTTATGCATGTTAGATTCAAAGTATAAGCACAATAGTATAAGTGACCATCGTTACCTCGTATTACTCTTACCTTACCTCTCACCTGACTTTACGAACACACTCCAGAGCGATTAAGTTGATCATGATAGTTAAAATAGAAGAGATGCTATTTATGTAACACCGAAATTATACTTATTATTAACAATTTTACATTATATAAGTTCTTTGTCTTTTATCCCAATATATAGTTACTGAAAATTTTTTTTTTTTTTGCACCCGGGTTCTAAGCCCACATGCCGCAGTTATTTTTTTTATGTTATATTACATGAATATATATATACATATTTACATTGTACGGATTTTATATTTTAATATGCACTTTAATTATCATCTCCAGAAGTAGTCTGCAAATACTTTCGTTGTTCTAACCAAGCAAGATGATGATACTGGTTGAAAAAGGTGTTCTATATATAGCATACTAATGCATCATACAGGTCATTAATTGCACTCTTGCGAGAAGGACATGCTAATATGATGTATTTGATATCAGCCACTTTGCAGCCACAAGAACACTCCGCCGACTCAATAATACCCAATTGATATAAATGTTCAGTGAACCGTCCATGGTTAAACTACATTCTAGCCAAGGTGGACCGGCTGAATCTGGATATGCTTCGATCTATATACCAAGACTTTTGTTTCACTTGCCAATGGATATACGCATAGTGTGTCATTTTGGTTTTGTATGTAGATGTCCAATAGACATTCCACTCTTTCTTTAAAATTAGTTCCTGAATTACATGTAATAGCTCCTTGTTACCAAGTATGGGTCTGTATAGAGTTCCCTTAACGTGATTTTCTTTGGCTAATTGGTTAACGATAACATTTTCTTCAATTCCACTGTGTCGTTTTACCCAGAATAATTCCACTTTGCAGTTTTTTCTTGCATTTCACTTATTGTTTTAATGATGTCAATCAAGATCGGATTCAAGATTATTATTTTACCATATGATAAGCACTTTCGATCAAGTATTCAAGCATGTAAAAGGTGAAGCTTCTAAAAATTTTGTATAGTAAATTATATTAAAGATCATTTTTAATGTGTTTTTTTTAATTGTAGGTTGGTGTGCATAGTGCAAAATTTGTAAACGAAAGAGAATCAAAAAATATTTTAGCTGCTGTACAAAGATACAGCATACAACACCCTGTTGTTAATGATGATACTTCCGATATGTGGCAAAAATGTGATGTTAACTGTTGGCCTACTTTATTACTCCTAGGACCAAATGCAAATCCTCTTGTGATGTTAGTGGGCGAAGGCCACAAAGAAGATTTACGCTTATATATTAAAAATGCTTTGAATTATTACAAATCAAGAAATGAAATTTCAAATCATTCCCTGCCTTTAAAATCAGCGTATCATCTTTTACCAGAATTAAAAGGACCATTATTATTCCCAGGAAAGATTACTAATTTCGTGGACAATGATGGAAATGAATTAATAGCAATATCCGATTCGGGAAATCATAGAGTGTTAATCATAACTAGTGATGGGTCAATCATTCATCAAATTGGTGGGTCCGCAGCCGGTTTAAAAGATGGAAACTTAAAAACCGCTCAATTCAATGCTCCACAGGGGCTTGTATTCTATACTAAAGATATTTTATTTGTTGCTGATACTGAAAATCATGCAATAAGACGAATCGATTTAAAAAATAATAAGGTAGAAACGTTAATTGGGAATGGCACTCAAGGTCATGATCGTGTGGGTGGGGAGAAAGGAAAAGAGCAATTGGTTTCTTCACCTTGGGATTTATCATTATATAGAACCCCTTCCGGAAAAGATGTGCTAATTATTGCGATGGCGGGTACCCATCAAATATGGACCTACTTTTTCGAAGACACAGAATGGTGGAAATCAAAACAATACAAGGCGGGAACTTGTGTGGCTATAGCAGGAAGTGGGAGGGAAGAGAATAGAAACAACCAATACCCCCATGCGGCTGCATTTGCACAACCTTCTGGTTTAGCTCTATGCAATAAAACTAAAGAAGTATATATAGCAGATAGCGAAAGCTCCAGTATTAGAAGACTGTCGTTAATTGATGGAAAGGTTACTGCTGTCGTTGGTGGAGATAGGAATCCTAATGTGAGTATTTTGTAAAATGTAGGAATAAGTTGAGGAACACACATCCCAGATGGCACGTTAGCTTACACCAAGCTGTATTTTTATTTGATTTTCACTTGTTTATCTCGCTTAGGAGTCTATATATCGCATCGTATCTCCTCCAAGACAACAAGAGCTCAGTTTATATTAAATACAAAATTCATTAATGGCGTAGAAGCATTTGCCAATTAAATATTTTCGAACGGCGTTTTTAAAACCCTTCGGTTGATGTATCTCTTTCAGACACTTTGAAAGTTTATTAAAAGCTATAATGCAGTTGTAATACGGTGTCCTTTCAAATAACTGACTCATATGCGCCGGTACAGCAAGATCGTCAACACCCCATGTACTATAAGTTTTATTATAATATCTGTTGGAACGAAATTCAGATATATTTGACACGCATATTTTTCTTTTTCAATTATAAATAATCTCTGTAGAATGTTATTAGAGTCTCGATATTTATATTCTCTTTTAGTACTCTAATAGCATATAATACGGAGTTCATTTTTTTTCGGCAACATTATCAACATGACCGTGATCGGTACTGATTTATGATACAACGTAAAAATTTGTTTGTTAGGCATTCGGGTATAGACGACACATATTAAAACTGTTGAGTCGTGTATTTAAGTGCAAGCGATTTGTCTAAAGTCCACGAGAGCATTTAATTGCGCATTCAGTACTCCTGTGTCTCCCTTCCGAATACAATCGCCTCTACATATGCTTTTAGAATTCAAAGATTTATGCAGATCAGTCGCGTATATGACGTAGGCTCAAGACAGGACCTTGGAGAACTCCTACATTTATTATTTTTGACACAGAGGAACCCAGTTTACCATCTTGACCAATTTTTACAATTTCACTGTGATCTCTCAAATATCATGCTGGATTGCATGGTGGTCTTTACAAACTCTACGAATTCCGTATCGCTCCAACTTATTTAACAACAGTTCTTGATCCGCCAAGTCAAATGCATGAGACAAATCAAACATTAGAGTGGTTACCACGAACTTGTTTAAAACTATTTAGTGGTATATGGTGTATTAAAATAGATTTTTGTGGTGTGTTAAATCGTTACACCACAGAGCAATTTCATCTGACATTAATGTTATATTATCTTCGTTCTAATTTGACACTCAGACAATCAGTGGGTGTCAACAATTAATAATACAGAATAGTATTATTTATAGGTGTAATACCTTCATACCAAGATCTAGATTAATAATATTGATTATTTATTCCAGAATCTGTTTGCATTTGGTGATCGAGATGGCAACTTATATGATGCTAAACTGCAACATGTACTAGGTTTAGCAATTTCCAGCGATGAAGATTACTTGTATGTAGCAGATACATACAATCATAAAATTAAGAAAGTAGATATATCCAAAAATAGTATATCTACTTTAAAACTGACATCAATGGATAAATCTGCCCTCTTATTCAATGAACCAGCAGGGCTGTGTATTCAAGATTCTAATACAGTTCTTGTAGCAGATACAAATAATCACTGTATTAAAATATTAACTGTTGATTCGGACAACATTATAAGTATTAAACAATTAGAATTAAAATTAGATACAACAGATAGTCCAGCAGTGGATAACTTGAAATGTGAAATAATATTAGGTAAATCGCTTGATTTTAACACTAGAGGTGGTAAATTAATAGTGCAAATTAAATTTAATTTCTTAAAAGGACTAAAATTAAGTTACGATGCACCACAAAAATGGTTTGTTAATGTCCCCAATGCTTCATGGTCATGTGTTCCTGCAAGTGGAGCATCCATAGAAAATATTGATTTAGTATTGAGTATACCAAAACTTTCGTCAAGTAGTGTTTCTGTGGATTTTGTTTTCAATCTTATTACTTGTACAGTTGATTCATGTTATCCAAAAACTTTTATTATTAGACAACCTATTCAAATTACAGAAAGTGGCGTTACTAGTTTCACAAATCAAATAAAAGTTGATGTACAAGTAGATAAGGTTGAATTAACCAAATTGTAAAAAATTAAATGCTTTCTGGGGAAGCGATTTTAGTTGTACTACCTATTTATTTTTTGATAAAGGAATTGGTTTTTTATATATCTGTATACAATGTAATTATGGTTGGTTTTAATAAATATTTTTGAAAAGTTGCTGTATTTTTTATTTATGAATCAATGAATTTATAAAGTATTAATAATTTTATAATTGACTTTCCAATTTTAATTTTAAAACGCAACATTGCAACAAATTTCTTTCGAAGGGTAATTGAGATTTTAATTTTCCAACAAAAAGTCAATAAATCTGCTGACAAAAATCTTTATTTTATAATCATTTGGACAAAATATAAAAATTCAAATAGAAAAAGGAAATTTTAAACAATACAAAAAAATGAAACATACGAAAACGGAATTTCGAAGTACAAAATTATTTCATTTAATACTCTTCTGCTCCTTCTCCTTCGCCTTCGCCGGAATCCATACCTACTTCTTCGTAATCCTTTTCAAGGGCAGCCAAATCTTCACGAGCTTCTGAAAATTCACCTTCTTCCATACCTTCACCTACGTACCAATGTACGAATGCACGCTTGGCATACATCAGATCGAATTTATGGTCAAGTCGTGCCCATGCCTCAGCAATAGCGGTGGTGTTCGACAACATGCACACAGCGCGTTGTACTTTAGCCAAATCACCACCCGGTACAACAGTCGGTGGTTGGTAGTTGATGCCAACTTTAAAACCGGTTGGACACCAATCGACGAACTGGATGGTTCTCTTGGTCTTAATTGTAGCAATGGCTGCGTTAACATCTTTGGGTACAACGTCTCCTCTGTACAACATGCAGCAAGCCATGTATTTGCCGTGACGTGGATCGCATTTTACCATCTGATTAGCTGGTTCGAAACAGGCATTGGTAATTTCAGCAACAGAAAGCTGTTCATGGTAGGCTTTTTCTGCGGAAATAACTGGAGCATAGGTAACCAGAGGGAAATGGATACGTGGGTAAGGGACCAAATTAGTTTGGAATTCAGTCAAGTCGACGTTGAGCGCACCATCGAATCTTAAGGAGGCGGTAATGGAAGAGACGATTTGACCGATTAATCTGTTCAAATTAGTGTACGTGGGTCTTTCAATATCCAAATTACGTCTGCAAATGTCGTAAATAGCTTCGTTGTCTACCATGAATGCGCAGTCGGAATGTTCAAGGGTGGTGTGTGTTGTTAAGATAGAATTGTATGGTTCTACAACCGCCGTTGAGACTTGTGGTGCTGGATATATGGCAAATTCTAATTTTGATTTTTTACCATAATCTACAGACAAACGTTCCATTAACAGAGATGTGAATCCTGATCCAGTGCCTCCGCCAAATGAGTGGAAAATCAAGAATCCTTGTAAGCCTGTACATTGGTCTGCCAATTTGCGAATACGGTCCAATACCAAATCGACAATTTCCTTGCCAATTGTATAATGTCCACGAGCGTAGTTGTTAGCGGCATCTTCTTTACCAGTAATAAGTTGCTCGGGATGGAATAATTGTCGGTATGTACCGGTACGTACTTCATCTACTACTGTGGGCTCCAGGTCGACAAATACAGCTCGTGGAACATGCTTGCCGGCGCCGGTTTCACTAAAGAATGTATTAAAACTGTCATCTCCACCACCGACAGTCTTGTCTGACGGCATCTGACCATCAGGTTGGATACCATGTTCAAGGCAATACAATTCCCAACAGGCATTACCTATTTGCACACCGGCTTGACCAACATGTACTGAGATACACTCACGCTGAAAAAGAAAGAAAACCGAACTAAGTAAAGCAATATAAAATCCTTTGATGTAAATAGCTACAAAACTAGGATATAATTAAGAAAAAAATTCATTTTGTGCGAAATCATTAAACATTTTTAATAATAAAATCAAAAATTCATTTACAAAACATGACTATTTTCTCAAATGAAAATTATTTTTTTTGCTAATGTTCCAACAAATTTGTATCGTAAGGTGGTTTATTGTAATTTCAATAACCGTAACCCATTTTCAAACCATTTCCATAAAATACGAGTTTGATGTATAGCAGCTAAATATTAAAAACAAATTCCAGTGAGAACATTAGACCAACAAGAGCAATTGCAGTCAACGATAAAAATAAATTGAATAACACACGTTTATATCATGGATTTATTTAAGATCTTTATCGGAAGGTAAATGTATGAGTAAAATACTTACTCTATATATTTTAAACAGTTTGTTGTAATTTCTTATGACTATTTTGTTTTAGATGCTATAGCTAGCTTCTCCGCTCTGAATGAAGATTTCAAATAAATCGAAAGCTCAAGGCAGATACGAGTTATTAATTCATTTGTATCATTGGTTACAATCTTTAATAGCAAGCTAACTTCATATCTAAATTCAAAACTTTGTGATAAATTCAAAAATTGATTTCAAAGTTCTTCAATGTATCATACTTAAATATTATGAATTTATAAAAATGTTATTTTATAACTATGTATTAAAATGAGGTAAAGAGTAGCTTGCAAACAATCAGTTGGCGATTTTTAAGTTAAATATATCAAATACTTTTACGAGCAAAATTTTATCAATAATGTACCTAGTATGTAGGTTTTGTAAATTCCTTCTAGAAAAAGGTTGCGAAAGGGACATTTTCAAAATAAAACATGAGCAATAAAAGTTCTTGGTAATTGCATTTCCTAATTATCTTGCAACATGGGCGTTTTTATTTTTTTTTGTACAACTGTACTTGATAATTTCTAATAGATACACGTATACAAAACTTTTTCCGTAAATATACAATGATTTATGTTTTAAAATTGATAGGTAATTGCTAAAATAAATCGTAAGTACCTACTCTTAACTTTAATGACGAGTTATTCGGTTAAGTTATTGATTACAAGCGTACTTGGAAGCGGTAAAATGGCGTCGTCCACGTGAACTAATAACGGTTTTAACGGCGTTTTAGATACAGTAATTTTTATCTTTGTAATTATCTATTATAGTTTTACATTGAAAAGCTCGTAGATATAATAAAATAATACAGTACTATAACGGTTTTTAGAATCGATAACTGTAGTTTGGGCGTGACAAAATGTCTGAAACGATGCCGGCTTATGACAATAGATAAAAAAACTGTCTAAATATTTCTGTCAATTAAGTTACACTTATCCGGTAATTAATTTAAATAAAAAATAAGCGAAATAACAGTTCAATTTAATAAATATAAATTAATATTTATATCCGTATTCAGTAAATTTTACAACCCGTAAATATAAACGATGGTTACACAAGTATTTCGATTAATTAAGATTAAGGAAAGTATTTTAAAAGACTTACCATTTTGCTTGCAGAGTTTTAAGATGTACAACGAATAAAATGGAATAGCACAAAAAGTGTTATTTAAAAGAGATCCCTTGGAAGCGCTAGCAATGAGGCGATCCAAACGAATTTGATAGATTTTCAATTGTCGGTTGCTATATATAAGGTCACTGACGTCATGACAACGCCTAAAATTTCATTGGTTCCCCACGCTTTTCCTTTACTAAAGCTGCATCGCGTTGGCGTCAACTGATTTGTATTTGGAATAATTATGAAGAATTCTGGAAGGATATAAAAGGGATACTTAAATTAACAGGGTGGCCAGCTAAATTCTCTATTATTATTATTATTATTGTTATAAAAGAATTATTATTTTACCTTCTTTTATTTTCTAATACTAATTCTGTTAAACAAAATTAGCTATGTAAAACATAGCTAGGTATTGGTATATACCTATTTAAAACATCTACAATTTTGGTTTGAAATGGAAGAATCCAAAAATAGATAACATATAAATAGATATCCGCTAGAAAAGATTATTCTTTTAAGTCAACTTGTTTTCTGTTTGTTGTTTTGCATGTGTCCGTTAAAACAAGAGAAAATATCGAACTGATTCAATTTTTTAGACGTATCTAATCTTTTCGTTTACTTTTAAATTATTTATCGCCAAAATAGTAAATTAATTTCTCTTTTTTAAATGTATATACCTACTTAATTGACGTGACTCATTCACATTTGTATTTTATTGATCGTCCTACTACGGCGAGTTCAGGCCCATATTTGGATACTACGTTTTACATGAGGTCATCGCTAGTTCTCCTTGCTAAAATGGACAGCTTATTCGTTCCACATAAATTATGTAGGTTTTCATGTTGTTATTTAATCGAAGTGTTTATTATGTAAATAACAACTGGTTAAACAACCCTTTATTATTCAGTATCGTACGCATTATTTTCTATATCGTAACAATTTTCTTGAAAAAAAGTATTTAAAGCATTCTTATGTATAAATAAAAACAAATAAGTTTTAATCTACATATGTATACTGATATCATTTAATTATTATTATTAGGTATACACAATACAGTACATCAGACTACATCGATGCAGGGGTATAAAACTTGGCAGCTTTCCAACTGATCGTTTTATATATCTATTTTTTTATCTTTCATAGAGTTGTAATAAAGTCATTGAACTTCAAGCAATGCTTACTTTACTACTACATGAGTAGTCGTAAAAAGGAACGTGAACTGATAATTGTAAAGTATTATGCTAATGTACCACTCTATACTCTACAGTAAGTTACAACGTTATAAAAATTTTCAGACAGTGAATAAAAATGGAATTATCATTTAATTTCTCTTTGGACAATATCGAGGTCGGTGAAATTGAGGTAAATCTGCAACGGTCTTTCACTTTGAAACAGAGAAGATTTATGCTCCCGTAAAATCAATTCTAAAAACAAGAAATTCATTTATTTACAACATATAGAGTACATATGCCTAAAATACGTATAAAATAATGAATCGAACTTCACTTGGCAAATTGATTTTTAAAATGCAAATTTTTGTAGTATATTAAATGTAAATATGTATATGTGATGACAAAAATGCTATTTTTGTAATCTAATTTTCTGTTAGAAAAATGGTCCGTCATTCATTAGATTAGACAACTAGTTATACAAGAATTGAATTTATTATACTGCTGTATAGGCAACCAACAATCCAGATTATTACAAATCGATGCAGAGGGGAGGTAATGGAGTAACTAGAACTGAATATTCTATAATTGCCAATTAATCTTACTTAATTCTACCCTTTCTTGAAGTAACTAATATTTAACATACAACTATAACTATATGACAGGTATTCAATAACTTTCAAATAAACTACTTTGGATTGACATTTTTAATTTAGCTTTATATATGTATTTATATTAAACAACCATTTATTGTAAATGAGACTATATTACAGCATTAATTAGACATATATTTATTTATTTTGATGGTGCCATAAGTGCTTCTAAATCTTTCATTTCCCTTGCTGCCGATAGCTTCTTTTCTTCTGCAAGTTTCGCATCTCTAATTACTTTCTGCTTCGCTTCAACTTCACGGAAAGCAGTCTCTTTTTTTGACAGTCTGTTATGGTGGAAAGCCCCATAGAGGACACCAACAGTTAATAAACTCCATCGGCTAAACTGCAATTAAAGATATATTAAACATATAAGGTTAGGTTACATTATGTAACAAGGACAAGAAACGATATATATATGTTAGGATGTAACAACGCGAATGGTTTATATACATGTTTTACCTTAATAAGGGGTGAAACTCTAACGGGTGCTGGTAATCCTGACATTTTATATTTGTTTTATACTTATATTTTAAGGAATGGGACTGATAAATTTGGTGGTAACTCCGACTGTCACTGTTTTGTCAAATATCAGAGATGCCAACGTAATTTCCCCACACATAACTTTTATCTGAAAATGATTTCGCTCAAAAACCAACTGCGCATGTAACGAGAGTATTCGATCACAGGGATATAATTCTTTTCAACTAAACGAATAATCATTTGGATTCAACATATGACGTGTAGTGTTTTTTTCGCGAAAAACAATATTTGCTTGTAGTCAGTAATTTTCGGTTGCGTGAGTATTTAGTTGCAAACATGGCTGCGTTGACTGTGGTTCTGTCAGTTGTTGGCTCAATCCTTCTAACTCCTTTTTTGATGATATTAGTGAGTATTATATTTTTGGCATCTATTGGAAAATCATTGGGAGTCAGAAGATTATACATCAAATTGCTTCTTATGATATTTGAGGTGAGTACATCCGATTTTTTCCCGATTGACGTCCACCTGTCTGACAATTGGTGGCTAATTTACTGAAGGCATACCTACATTTTAAAGTTTGTTGTATATTTCTTTAACGATTTTTGCAAATTGTACTTGGAAGGTCATTCATTTAATGATTTGATAAAATTTCATTTCCTTGTTTGTTGCCATCAGCGAATCTCTTGAACTTAATTTGTTTTTAATAGAAAGAATATGCACATTTGTCTTTCAAATATCTCTAAATTTTAGAATATACCTACCATTTTACTTCCTATTTTTTTAATTTCATAATATTCCTTTAGTAAAATACGAAATCAAATAAACTATCTAGTGATACATACTACATACATTGAAGAAAATTGCAAGCATGCACTCTAAACAAATATTTGTTGAATATTTAATTGTAAATAGAATAATTTAATAAATATAAATACAATCAAATCTATACAATTTTATTTGTGCTATATTTTGTTATACTTATAAATTTGCAATGCAGATAAACTATATATGATAAAAATAATAGTCTGATTTGATTATTTATTAATTTATTCTTTGGAAAGAAGTGTCTGATGAATCAGATTTGAAGTATAATACATATGTATGTATGTATGTACGTGTGTCAATTCAATAGCAATTCTTTCGAATTTAAATTTAACTGCATCATTGTCGTATAATTTTGCTGTTCTCGTTTCTGTTTAGACAATATGAAAAGCCACTCAAAGATGATGATGATAATTTGAGTTCAAATTGTAATACTGACGATAACTAGTTTCATAATAATAATACAAGATGTTGTCTTCACAGTTTACCAAAATGATCGCAAATACCTATTCAATCTAAAATTAGGAACTTGTTAAATTAACTTTCTTCGTTCCACAAACTGTCGGCCAAGTATTAATATTTATGTCGCGTGCCAATTTATTCAGGTTCATTAGCATTCAACAATTGTGTGCTTCAAAGTTTCACTTTTAGTTACATACATATTCAAAATTTTTAAGTCAAAATAATTGTGGTCTGTTGTTATTTAGAGACATTCTTAATAAGTCGACCTTGAAACATTTCTAATGCTTGCAGCCGCAAATTTAAAAACATCTTATCCAGTTAGGTATGTAATGTTTATATATTGTAATATTAAGCATCATTGAATATACAAACATCAAATATTGACAAATTCGTAGATGAAAAGATGAAAATAGGTGAAAATAAATTTGTATGAATTGTCGTGATTAAAATCCTTTGGAAACTGAAACAATTCAATATGAGATCTTTAATTTATCATTTACAGATGTTTTAGGTACCTACATATGTACATATACAGGGTGTCCCAAGTTGAGTGGCGTATTAGAATATTTCCTAAAGTACACCAAAGAGAGCGCTGAAAATTTGGTTGCCTCGGTTTCCGGCCATGCTCTTTTTAAATAAAATAATTTTAAAGATGGCCGACTTCCGGTTATAACGGAAATCGATAGGAACTTCGTTATTTTAAATGAAGCACCCCATATATTAGTGGATTTTTGGATTTTACGCAAAATTTTAGGCCAACTTTCTTAAATAAACCTTATGTCTAAAATGCACCGTTTTTGAATAATTCCACTTTTTTTTTAATAATTCGACAAATCATTGCTGGGCGTCATTCGGCCTCTCTCAGACAACGTTTGACTTACAGCCTTCAAAATTTTTATGATGAGTACTAAGGTCTAATTGTAAATCGTTGTTGGAAAAAAGTCTAATATCTTACACAGGATGTTCAAAATACACTTGCCAATGTAGACAAATTCATACCTTGGGAAGTCGCTTATTTCAAATAGGACACCCTGTATTTTACTAGGCCAATAGTTGGGACTTTTTATTCCCTTTTGATCTGTATTTACATTCCCTATACCTAGCTCTTAAGGTTTTTGAGTTATTTATGATTTTTATAAAACAGACTGAGATTTGAAAAAAAACAAAGTTGCCATGAATCATAAAATGACATTTCCAATAAAACAAATACTCTAAAACTAATCTGATAATTACGAAGAGTGTTATTGTTAAGTTAATAGTTGTTCCTTTAATTTGTTTTTACTGTTTGATTACAATACACTGAGTAATAATAATACAAATAATAATAATAATAATAACCATAATGGATAATTACAATTATTCAAACGAAGACATTTTAAATTTGTTTTTTATTCATGGACAGTGTAACAGAATGGCTGCTCGAACATGCAGAAACTTTAATGAAACTTACCCTCAACTACCACCGATGACAGAAAATAAATTGAGAAGGTATTTGGCCAATTTTCTAACTGGTAGCGTTAAAATAAAGAAAGCTACATCTGCTCCGGTTACTGGGAATGAAGATAATGAAGTTTCGGTTTTGGCTTATTTTGAAGCGTTTCCACGAGCGTTAACCAGAGCCGCTGAACACGATTTAGGCATTCCACGCTCTTCCATACACAGGATTATGAGAAACCATAAGCTACACAATTTCAAATTTGTAACTGTGCATGCACTACAACCTACAGACAGATTACTTCGAGTGCAGTTGTGTGAAATGCTTATGGTGGCCCAGCAAAAAGACGTAAATTTTTTACAAAAAGATAATTTGGACAGACGAATCCAAATTTTCTCACGAAGGTGTGTTCAACAGGCATAATTCCCATTTTTGGTCCCACGAAAATCCCCACGTAATTAGGGAAAGAGGATTCCAAAATAAATTTAGTTTTAACGTTTTTTCTTGTTTGATGGGCAACAAATGTTGTTATTTTATTTACGACGACAATCTAAATTCAGAAATGTACATAGAAATTTTGCGGACGGTTGTAACGGAGTTCTTAGACAGCTTACCGCTAAATGTCTACAGAAATTGCTGGTATCAGCTTGATGGAGCTCCGGCACATAGTTGTAATGGGGTAAGGCAGTGCATCACTGAACTTTTTGAAGATCGCTGGATAGGACGTGGTGGGCCTTGGGCGTGGCCACCGAGATCGCCCGATCTCACGCCAATGGACTTTTATCTGTGGGGAAAAATAAAAAATGAAGTCTATTTCGACCCTGTTAATAGCAGGGCAGAGCTTGAAAATAGAGTGCGCAATTGCTTTGGGACTTTACAGGGAAACGAAATTTTACGCGCTACAACAGATGGTGTAATGGGTCGCTTAAACCGCTGCCTAGATCTAAATGGAGATCATATTGAACGATTTAACTAAGGTTTCTGTTTTCGTCTACTTGTAAATGGTATATGTACCATGCTGTTTTTACCCATTTGTTGCTTCAGTATCGTATTTGCTTTCTAATTTGACATTAAAAATAATAGTCTTCCTCATACCTGTTTTTATTATTTATGCCTACTTTAGTGTCACTCCGAAAGGTGTAAATCCAACAGTTATACATGACAACTACTGATAAACAGTATTAAATTAGCTTTAGTGAAATAGTTCCCTCTAAATGTCATTTTATAATTCATGGCAACTTTTTTTTTCAAATCTCAGTCTGTTTTATAAAAATTATAAATAACTCAAAAACCTTAAGAGTTAGGTATAGGGAATGTAAATACAGATCAAAAGAGAATAAAAAGTCCTAACTATTGGCCCAATAAAATACAGGGTGTTCCATTTGAAATAAGCGACTTCCCAAGGTACGAAGTTGTCTACATTGGCAAGTGTATTTTGAACATCCTGTGTAAGATATTAGACTTTTTTCCAACAACGCTTTACAATTAGACCTTAGTACTCATCATAAAAATTTTGAAGGCTGTAAGTCAAACGTTGTCTGAGAGAGGCCGAATGACGCCCAGCAATGATTTGTCGAATTATTAAAAAAAAAGTGGAATTATTCAAAAACGGTGCATTTTAGACATAAGGTTTATTTAAGAAAGTTAGCCTAAAATTTTGCGTAAAATCCAAAAATCCACTAATATATGGGGTGTTTCATTTAAAATAACGAAGTTCCTATCGATTTCCGTTATAACCGGAAGTCGGCCATCTTTAAAATTATTTTATTTAAAAAGAGCATGGCCGGAAACCAAGGCAACCAAATTTTCAGCGCTCTCTTTGGTGTACTTTAGGAAATATTCTAATACGCCACTCAACTTGGGACACCCTGTATAGTAATCAAAAATGTTAGTAGAAAGTTAATTTTAGTAACACGTATAATCTAAAACCATACCAAACGCATGTATACAACAAACAAATAAAACAATAAAATAGTTTTTAAAAGACATAACTCCATTACATTGTATTTATGTATATGGTATATTAATAACGTTTAATTTATGTCCCGGAATAACAAACTTTAATATTGTTTCATCTATATGATTCGATAATAAATCGAAAACTACTTTTTGTATTGCTCAAAGTCCTTAGTCTAAAGTATCTACCTACATGAATTTAAAAATAAATTAGTATTTTCTAGTATTGACGCTTTTTTTTTAAAAATTCATAATTTTGTGACATTATAGGTAGATGCACTTAGAACATTTATGCCATTCTCATCTATTACAATTTTAACTGAATTACGTTATTCAAGCTGTTTTTGAAGATAGGTTTTATAAACATAGTTTTTTTATTGGAAAACGAAATACTTTGTATCAAAACGCTTATATGCCAAAGTAATCGGTGCCAAGCTATGAAATTATGACGCTTATAGTTATAGCATTTAAAAATGAAATATTTTGTATAATTTTTCCATATATTAGATAATTATATTTAATGTAGGATATTAGATTTTGACGTCATGGGTGTAAAGGGTGTCAATATCTGATTACGAATTTATCGAGATCCCCAAGCACAAAGTTCAAGTTTTGTTTATTGTTAGCAACAAAATAGAAATAATTCTCATAAATGAATAGTTTCTTGATCCTGAAATATATCTTATCTCGATGACCTCGAATTTTGAATTTTACATTGTATTGTATTCATTATATCTGAATAAGTTGCACCTAAAAGGGAGATTAAAAACGTTTTGTCAAGGCGATTAAGGTTCCATTGTTCAAGAATAAAGAAATGATTTTTTTCTTTCTTCATGGTAATGAACTTGTCCTATTTTATTTTCTCATTCTTGGGCGTCAGATGCATATATTTATGAAAATATTAGTATCTGAGATAAAGGAGTTACGGTTCTATAAAAAGCAGTTTAATTTTAGTAATCTATAATTTAAAAATATATTCAAAAATTGTTGCTACAGTGATATAACACAAAATACAAAAATCATACGTGTGGTTTTGATTAATACGCTTCTCGCGATTTATGACAGAATGATATAAACAATTTCCCAATTTTTATGGGATAAAAATTGGAGGATCGAGAAAGATTTCGTTGTTCACATACAGTCTAGATTCAAACTGGGTTTTATTTAGGTTTAAAGATGATTTCTTGTTTGGGTTGTAGGACAGTGAAGATATTTCTAGGAGAGTGTGGATTCGGCCAGTCGTTCCTATTGCTTTAATTTATAGAAAGTACGAAATGCCTCCAGTCGTTTAGAATCTTCTTCGTGTTCCATGCTAAGTTACACAATAATTAACTAGTTTTTCTTGTGACGTTATATTTTCAATTTAGAAAACGATCGTCTCGTGGATAGATACCGTTTACAGAAATATATTGTCTACTAAAGCAAATTTCTAGGAGAGAGTTAAACATGTGTTAATTTGCTAATCCATTATCAGATACATAATTAAAATCTTTACTACAGTAATAGTTGTCAGTTCATACATTTTGTATTCATTGTCCTTTTTTTTTATTAAATTAAGAGTTGAGAGTGCTAAAATATTTTCTTCCGTATAGTCAAACAAAACAAGGTTTTACACTTTAATTTTTTTTATCAAAGATGTTGATTCTAACGTGGACATATTACTGCTGTCAGTTAAAACTTGGTATTTGGTTTTGGATACCCGAGTACCCAGTTATTCGAAATTTTCTTATCATGCATATTCGGTTTGGGATATCCCCGTAATCCGATGCCGGGCATCTGTAACTTGGTTCTGACTATTCGTGACGAGATTCGAATATTGCTTCTAATTTAGTTTATTCATATTAATTCAAATACAAGATCTGTGCGGGAATTACGAGAAGAATAGAGAACTGCATTGAAATGAAGAAATTTTGAGAACCGAGTATCGGGTTCCTACAAAACAACGGTTCAATGATACAATTAGGAAAGTCACTGTCAGTAATTTGTAGCAATTAAGAGTAAATAATTAAGTTTCAATTCCAGTGAAGGAGGAAGTGTACAGTAATTTGTAGCAATTAAAGTAAATAATCAATCGTAGCACAAACATAATCGATTCTACAAACCTTAACTTACATCTTAGATATTAACGTAAGTGTAAACGACAAGCTGCGTGTAAACTTGTAATCGGATTATTTCTAAACACAAGCTATAAATTAAAAATTAAGGCGATTATATAGACACCACCATCTATGTATTGACAGCACATTGTTTTATTATTAACGCGACCTATATTTTCTAAGTAAATAATTGATATATTGATTTAGACAGAAGTGATCTAGATGTTTAATTTAGTCTAAATATTATATAAAAATATTTTATATTTGTACTAGGGATGCAGTAAAATGTAAAAGCTTTTTTGGACATCTAATTATGACTTTTTCTCGTTTTGGATTCCTGAACTTACAATAAAAAGCTTATTTATTTATCGGATGAGAGAAACGACAATATTTTTATAAACTTTCCTAGATAACTCGATCACTTTATCATTTTCTACAAATAGATAGATTCATCTGTACAAGATAGTTTTGGGGACACAAACGTTATATTCTATTGCGGGATTCTCCTTCTTAAGATTTTCCGGAAACACGTCGCTCGCTACCGTATGGCATCTCATATACCGAGTATCAATGAGATCATGTATCAGCCCGCCATTTATTTATTAGTTAAAATAAAACTTTTGAAATTCGGACCGTATATATGAGTGATTGGTGGGCTTCTTCAGGTGCACTCAGTTTTTCTATAGCACTTCCGGTCAAACCGACAACATGTATTATTTCTGTTCATATTCTGTTTCGTCTAAAAATTTGCCATCTAGTGTAGGTCAACTTTTGACATTTCAGTTAAAGATGGCGGTATCTGTTAAATTTATCCATTAAAGTGAAACTGTTTCGCAATAATTGTCGAAATGTAACAACCATCAAAGTTAGCTTTGAAAACAATTAAGAAACGTATTTTCCAATTTTCACGCATTGAAGAAGGAAACATGTATTTCACGTTGAAATTACTAAAGAAAATAAGATTTGTTTTTCATTTTCAAATGACAGGTACTCGTTTTTTAAAAATAGTAACACCTATTTTTATTACAGCGCCATATTGGCATAGTTTTAGCTTTCAACTGATATAAAATATGCTGTGGTTTAGTGGTAGACAGGTAGTACAAAATATAAAATCAATAAAAATAAAAGATTTACATTTCAAATAAAAAGTTTTTGCCAAGAAATTGAAAAAAAACTGATCGATTAAGACAAAAACAAACAAATTAGATATAACGATAGTCAATAAAATAAAAATTTGGTCAGTAAAGTGTTTAATGAATAATCATTTTTGTTCTTTAAAGTTTTTAATATCAGTGATTAGATGGGTTGTTAACATTTTGCTGTGGCGATAGCGGACCAATTTTTTGTTGTTTGATCTCCAATCATTTCGTTTCGTTTCTTTTATATCTCTTAACAGCGTTCGTTAAACATTTCCATATATTTTGGTCGAGGGGATGAGCGCAACGGAAGTGAGGACACAGGACAAATTTATTTGGTCTTCAAGAAATTTTCTCCCTACCCAATATATACCTCGGATGATTATCTGATTGATGAAAAAGGATATTCTGTTTCGTGTAAGGCAACATAGAAATCAGAAGAGTCATTCTGGTTTATACTCTTGTTTGTCCAATAAATTGGACTGACTTTACATGGCAAAAAAGTAGCAAAAAAAATTGAAAGACCTCACTTTTGACTTCCCAACCGATCGGTAGATCAGACTATCTTGTTGAAGTAAACAGTCTCTACACAAACGTTTTCCAAAGTACTAAAGTGCCAAAGTATGTTGGTTACCACTTCATTATAAGGGAACACCATTAATCGTAACTGCCTTAGCGGCATCATTTCGAAAGAGGATCCCAATCATGTCCCGGAATAATTAGTATCGCATTGTTACATGACCAATATCCATTCTTTCTGCAAAATTTGTTGGAAGCATCACTAATTGTTGAAAACGATACCTACTGTATGGAGGTCTCTGCGTCCTGTGTGTGTCTGGCTCGTGTGTTTGCTAACTGGCTATGTTTCCGTGTGAACAACGACGCATAAGTGGTATTTCGTCTTTAGGAGAAACTGAATCTTCAATTTTTTTAATTAAATTGCAATTATATTTTATAGTTCGATGATCAAGTGCATTTTAATAATTACTAAGTAATTTCTAATGATTGAAAAATGAGCGCGTAATTTGATAAATGGCAATATGGGAATACTTTACCATGATATTTATTTAATATAGTGGCTTGACGTTTATCGGACCAAATCCCTGGATTTTTAGTGAATATTTTTAATTTAATATTTAAAAATAAATTATGGCACTGCTTAACTTTATTTAAACGAATTTATTTTCGTTATTTAGAGGAGAAAACGAAACGATTACAAAAAGAACATCGAAATTTGTTTTTTAGATTCCACTTATTATGCAGTTGTTAGTAATTAAGTCATTTGTATTCATTTAGTTAGCACATATTTTTCAATTTAATTATTGCTATATGCTGCGTTATTGCTATATACATACGCCTCGACAACATTTTAAAAATGTTTATAATGACGAAATCGCGAACACAACATTGACCTTCAAGTTAGAAGTGACCTATAAATGAAGATTATTAAGTATTGCAAAATTTTTAACTTCAAATTTATTAGTTCTGATATGGGTATTGTTTCTGGGTTTAATTGTGGAAAAATTCTAACGAATAATAGAATATGTATTTACCTGTTATCGTTTTTATAATTAATTTATTACTTGATTAAGTACTTTATTTATATTTAATTGATATGAGACTTATTCAAGGTTATAGAAATATTTAGAATGAGTTATCACTATTATTCTATTGTTCAGTTCATTTATGGTGCAATCAATTAATATTTTACAACATTGTAATTTGCCTGTAGTATAATTAGTTGTTTTGTAATTGAGATAAAACAGGAAAATAGGAAATAGAGATTTAATTTAATTTTCACTGACAATTAGTGCAATATAGCAAAAACGTATCTAAAATATTTACGTGCATAACGATATGAATCTTATTTTATCATTTTAGTATGGCAGAATCAATATTGAAGTAGCACAAAGGAAAGTTCGCAAAGATGACAGCGACGAGGAAGATACGGATGTCTCTCCAGAGACTGGTCAAGAATCTAAAGTAGAAATCAAAAAATCTGTCCCGCAAGGCAATTCAATACCAAACGGTGTTGTCACGAATGGTTACTCTAATCATAACAGCACATCTTTAATTAATAGACAAGATAACCTGATCCTTTTACCCGAACCACCAAAAATTCCAACTCCACCTCATCATGATACCGATATTTCAGAAGCAAGTCTTAATAAGGATGATAATGTGGTAAGTATACTTTTTACTAATCAGATTAGTAACAATTACAAAAAGTATTATATTTGCAATACCGTAGAGAGGTCACTTTTATTTATGGGTACATGTACACATATATTCAAATCAATTTATAAATAAATGGATAAAGATTGTATTCGGATTAATGGCTTGATATTGTTTTAACATTTTCAAGGTTAGATTAATATGTGCTGAGTTTTGATAATTTTTTTTAGATATTTTTGAACTTCTTGGAATGCTCCGATATGCATAAAATTATGTACAACTAACTTAATGAAGAGTCCCTTTAACGCATATTTAAATGAACTACAATGTCATATATTTTACAATCATTTTTCAAACGCTAATATATATAACACGGGGAAGGGTGCCCCGTCAGCTGCTTGGTGTATAGATCATACGGACAGTTGTGTCTCTAACACACACTCGAAGCTTGTCTGGAGGGTAGTGGGGATACATATAGTTTTTGGCACACTTTTTATCAGTGTCAGTGGATTTGGCAGGAATTGGAAAAAATGCAATTTTCCTCTAAACTAAAAAAAAAAAATATGGCACGTGATACATCGTTGAATTTGTAATAAAAAATTGAATCAGATACCGGGTGTACTTTTTTTTCGGGCCATATAAAAAAATAAAGTTGATGGTTTCTCGAAAACAAAACGTCGGATATAAAATCTAAAAATCCGTCATGTAGTACCTTAAAAGTGCCAATCAGAAAGTGTTTAGTTTAGTTTTTTGCTATCTCTTCAAATAAAGTCAGAAAGAAATAAAATCCATATTGTCAAATTCCCGTTTCTCCCAAATATCTCAGCAGGCCATGAAAATTTTTCAAGTTTCTAAACGGCATGTAAATAAGCTTCAAAGAACGCAACTTTTTCCTAATTTAACCTAAGCTGTATCTCCTACAAGTACTGAGATTCCCATGCTTAGGACCCTTATCTTGGACACACTGTATACCATGTACTGTATTACAAATGCACAAATACATTTCTTAATATTATTTTACACAGAATACAGTACCTTTGTACGCGAAATGTGCGACAAAACTCGACGGAGCTAGAACATGTTTTAAATAATATTCGAATTGCAATAGCGTCTACTTTTGATCAAGATATGTCTCGGCAGTGTGTCTTAGTGCGCTTGGGCTTCATCTTTACGTATAGGCAATTATTATATTTTAACTGAATATGTATTTCGCATTTACTTTATCGAATTATTAATTGCACTAACATCTCTTTCGATCAGTTTACTTGTAAAGTGTACTACGAGCAACAATGGGCGCATCCAGCAGAAGCAAACTGTTTCTTTCTGCAACAATATAAAATATGATTCATTTGCTGTTTGACAAATCCATATGACACATTAATTGGACACCAATTCGAAATAACTGGCATAATTTTACCAAACTTCGAAGAGTAGCCACAATGCATATATGTATATACATAATATGTTTAAGACGTAAGTACATATGTATTTATACAAATATTTGTACAATGTAGATTATAAATTAGAAACGGTGCATTAAGAGTGCAAATACTGCGATCAAAACAGCACGTGAATCTGGAAATTGCGTTGATGTGACAATTTAATGGATAAATAAATTTCTACTTGTTAATACGGTTAATTTAGCAAAAACATAAGAGACAAAGCATGTGTTGGTACACTGTCCTGTGTGTCACGATAGATCTGATAAAATAGATGTCATTGTTAGTAAAGTCGTAAATATCTCTGTGTTCATTGTCCCATCTGTGGAATGGAAACACCTTCAGTAGTCTTCCAGTTTACCTTTTCAAAATAGTTACTTGGTTTGTCTTTGCAGAAACAATAAAGTTAGCAATCGCTTTTTCGTCTTCGGAAGGTTTTACTTTTTTAGATATGTTGTTTGAGTGTGAAAACTTCATACTAGTTTGTAATGTCCACGATTTAGGATTGGTAATTTATAACTTCTGAAACATGTCTCCGTAATCAATTAATTTATTTGTATCATATGATGTGATCCAATGTCAAAGTCCTTGACTTTGTTCAGGGAAACATTAAAGAATATATCTAATTACTGTTTTATTTATCGAATTATGATGTTACTGGTTATTTCATTTCGTTTTAAATAACACTTTTATATTGTACAAGTACAAATTAAGGCAATTTAGTTCTTGCGATAAATGCCGAGGATACACTACAGTGCTTTCGAGAATTGTCCAAAGAAGAAGAATATTTGCCATGTAATTTTTATCGTGTTCAAGATAATTTCAGAAAGAAAATATTTTGGAATAAAGTACTCACATTTTGTAATACATTAAGTTGGAAACGCACATATGGTACGTATTTTTGCGATGATGGAGATAACTAAACGCAAAATTAAGATGATCCTAATTAGTGGGCTTAGCAGCCAACCTGCCTAGCTGCTAACCCCTAACTTCCTTCCCCTCTAATTAATGATGATGTATCTTAAAAAAAGAACAAAGATTAATTAGAATTACGTATTATCCTTTTTATTTAAAAGATTGTAAACTTGTAAAACCTTGTTCACAAGCCACTAGTTATACGTTAACCAAAATCAAAAATCTGGTTTAGAATATGAGGCATCTATAAAAAATGCAGTGTATACCCGAATTATATTAATATTAATGTTTTGTTTTGTATACCACAACTGCTAATTTTGTTATCTTTTCAATTATTATTGTAGTAACCCTATGTCATTTAAAAATACCATTGTAGTTAATGTAAGTGAGGTTGTTCTTACTTATATTTTCACAATAATTAATTCATAGTATCAACTTTGTTACGATTGTGGAATTTCATAATAAGTTTTCGTAAAGAAATTCATAAATTTTAGTGAACACTATTTGCATGAGTATTTGTCAAACGTTATTTAATATCGTGACCTCGTTCGATTACCTTGTTTTTCGTTTTATTCAGTAATATACGGAAATAGTATATTAAATGACTTACAATGTAACATAACATGCTCTTTGTAATATTTTATATCTTTCATGTATTAAAATAAGAAAAATCTGCAATATAATCTAAATCGATATAAGAAACATGCGATATATAATTACTGGTAATATTGAGTTTGATATACAGGGTGCTGCATTAATTATGGGAAATATTTTAACTGGAGATACTACGTGTAAAATAGTGACCAATGACCAAAAATAGCCTTATTCAAAATCGCACCGTTTTCAAGATGGTCTTCAAAGTTCCAGAAAAAAAATCGTTTTTTCCATCTTTAAGCTAATCTACTTGTACGATTCTTATGGTAGAATTTTCCCAAATTAGCAATTAGCTTGTGTTAACATCAATAGAACTTTTTCTTTATTGATTTACAAGCACGAAATTCACCTAATAGACCAGTTAAAATGCCAAAAATAGGATCTCCTTGTAGAAACTTATATACTTATATATATTATGCTTGGTTTTCGAGAAAAACGAGAAAGTTCGGAAGGATTTGTATAGTGTAGATATTTATTTTTTAGATATTTTAAAAAGTTAAGCATCATTTTATTTTAGCCTACAGATCTTGGACACTGTTTTTATGCGTGGCTTGAATTAGTTATACGGAAAATTTTAATTTGAAATTGCCTATTATTTTCTTGTTAACTTAATAGGATGGGGTGAAGATGAAATCAGTATAGCCTATTCTCATCTTAGATGGCAGTACCTAATCTTAAAGGAAAAATACCTCAATAACAATGAAGACGACACTGTCCAATTCAAATTACTCGGTATCGCTGTGATAATACAGTGTATAAATAGACGAGGTGTATTACTATGTCTGTTTTATTAATGGAAGAGGATACAAATGCCCCTATAGGCTCCCTGCTGAGTATAGGATGATTCGTAAGTTATACAACGCACAGACCTTTGAGTGGTATGATTGCCACGGTAGTAAAAAGTTGTTAAGGTGTCTGTTTTTGTAGTCACAAGAGTGCCTAATTTTATTGGTAATACCCTTGGCCAATAGGCATTCCGTTTAGCTTATTAATTATCTATTCTGTTGCAATCCTAGTGATAAAATATTATCACATTGCGAAGTCCGCATACATTTCACGATAATTGAAAGATCTGTTTCTTGCTAAAGCGGAATCAACGAATATTATATATTAATCATATAAAATTTCACTCTGTATACAACAATTATTTATTAATATCGATAATGATCATACTGTGCTTGCAATAAGATACGAAATGGTTTTGTCGATATTGGGATGTATCACGTATATAAAATCTGCAGAACAAAAAGAGAATATTGTAATCATTCTTAAAATTTGTATTTATTGCTTCAATTATAAGCTCATGATATGTACCTACTTACAAGAATGTCATTATTTTATAGTATTTTCCAAGATACTGTAAAATGGTGTTGTCATGTAAAGCAATCATCAATAGAATGTTGGAAAATAAAAGTTTTGTGTTTATAGCCTCAAAAAAATTGTACACTTATAAGGGCTTTGACGAAAGTTTCAAAACATTCAAATTAGTGATAAATTATGTCCAGCAAAGAAATAATTGATTATGCTGTCGTAAAAAGCTGGTTCAAATAAAGGATTTAAAATACTACATAGTTTAATAAATTGTGATATTCTGTTAAATAACGCTTCAGGATACACGCGTCATATAAAATTACCATCATTATCATAAATTGTATGTATGTACAAGTTTGCTATTATTTTTTATTTTGTTTATTTGTTTCTTTCGCTTCTTTCTGTATTTCTTTCTTTTTTGCTGGTCTTCGTTTTTTCCTCTATCCAATCATCTTGCTTTCATATATTTGTGATGTTTAGTTGATACTTGGAGAGTTGTTCTTTCTTTTTTTATTTTATATTTTCCATAGGAATCTCATTTATAATGTGTTTCTTTGTTGTTTAACACTTCAGCTTTTTTTTCTCGTACTTTAAAAATATCGTTTCTTTTGCGTTAAATTTGCATACTTCTTCCACTGAAGTTGAACAAGTTGTCACAAAAATGAAGAAACTGGTATGGCTATTTACAAAAATATTTTTTCAAAAAATACAAGTGAAACATTTGGAAACGGAAGAAGTGAAAAACCGACAGAAAATTGAATGGAATAGAAGACCTCGGCAATAGAGCAATAACGTTTAGATAGCTCGAAGGACGTGAAGCTATTGCATTAAATAATGAAAAGTGAATCATCACATATTTTTAAAGGGCAGAAGTAAGGATGAAAGAAAAAGAAGGAAGAAGTTATTTAACAAAAATGCATTTAGGTATATAAACTTTAAAGGTAGTTTCAAACTCTGCAATGTATCAACGAGCATACAACTTCGATTATAATTTTAAAATTATATAAATTCTTTCTATCCATTACAATAACGGGTTTATCGTGTAATATACGGAAAAATTTTGGTTTCCTGTTTAAGGAAAACAGCAGAATTGCATTCAATTACTGCTGTTTTATTTAAATTACAAACATTATCAATCGGAAATACATATGCTAATAATGTATTATTATTCCTTTTTTTATTTCGTTTTTATCTCGAAACTCTAACAAAAGGAAATTTAAATATTTGTATGTTACCTTAATTCTAGATGTAACAATACAAGCTAAAAATATGTAATATTGATAAAGATGCGAAAAGCCGTATCTGAAAGTATCTAGAACTTTAACCGCTGTTGCATTGATGACTACTCAAAACTTTATATTGAAGATGTTGATTAATACATAAGTGTGATCTTGAGTATAATGAGATAAGCAGTTCTGTTATGTAATTAATTTAGTAGCGATATAAAAAAGTGAATCTGCCTCAACCTTGATGGATATTCAAAGAATTGATGATATTTGTGTACATCGCAGGACGTAATTAAAAAAGTAAACCTGATAAAAAGTTAGATATAATTATACGTAGTTTAACGACACAAAATATGTAAATTACTTTTTTTTTTATTAAGGTCAAACATTTCGAATTGTCAACATGCTTCGACTACATCAAAGCAGGTATGGAAGCCATTATCGAGGATCAAGTGACGTCCAGGTTTGTGGCGGAAGAATTGAAAAATTGGAATTTATTAACCAGAACCAATATGAATTATGAATTCATATCATGGCGGTTAACTTTTATATGGATGTGTGGCTTTGTGGTCCGGTACTTCTTCCTATTTCCGTTGAGAGTGATCATTTGCTGCTTTGGAGTAAGTAAAAAATGTTTATATATTTATTTTTACAAATTTTTTTGATTACATGTTCAGTTTAAAAAAAGTACATCTTCTTAATGGGTTTAATATGTAGATAGTATATGAACTATACAATTACAACATTTTTGATTAAATACACAATACATACATGTACTATGAGTGTAACTAATTATTGATAACTATAATTGATTAAATTACAAAGTTTTTTTTACTCGTCCTATTACACAGTGTGTTTAGAAATTGATGTATGGTATTAGAAATACATTAGTTATTTATGTCAATTGCTACTACCTACCAAGAGTTGGAATTATGTCAGGAATTTGAAGAGGTCAATCGTTATCATATAGCGTTGTTTTCTAAGTAATGCAAATTCAATTAATTTTTTTACAGTGTTTTTACATAGTTCCACTACTCCTTGACCTCCAAATGCTTTGCAAGTTTCTAAAACCTTCTACGGAGAAATAGATCTACATTTTGTAAATTTCTTATTAGGTGTTTATTTCCTAAAAACTGCACAGCAAAAAAAGGGCTTAATTTTATGTGTAGTATCTAAATTTTGGAAAAAACCAAATGACAAAATTATTTTCGATAGATGGCACGCCACGTGGTGCAATAGAATATGCGTTGTTCTTAACAATGTATGAAAATTTATTGAATAAAAGTAATGATTATTGATGGAAAACGTTTAATGTAAAATTCAATTTCTTGTGGTTAGTTAGAAAATGTGTTTGATTTTGAGCTATATTTGAGTCTTTTTCAGCTAGAAATAATTTCTGTTCTTAAACGGTTAATAAAGCAAAATGAACTTTTGTAGTGGAGATCTAATACATGAAATGAATAAATAAAAAAAAATATCCTACCGTTTTATTATGGCGTATAGTATGCTATCATGTCCATCTTATCGATTTCGAACATATTATTGTAGCATTGGAATTTGTAATATTAGCTTTCTGGTTCGTAGACCATTTATATTTCCAATAATTTCAAACTGCGACAAAAATTTTTGATTTGTGGACAGACTGTTATATAGCATAAATGTTACTTTTATTAAATTGTGTTGACTTATTTTTCGTTGTCACTTTGTGAGAGTGATTCTATATTTTTTTTTCATAGTTGACTTTTCTTTTTCTATCAACCGGATTTTGTTCACTTTTGCCAGAAAGTCGAATAAGAACCTGGATCCATAATCATTGTTATATAATATCGTCCAGAATATTAGTACGTTCACTTTCGGGTGTAATTATGTTTTATAATAAACAATATAGGCCAAAATCTGGTATTTGTGTGGCCAATCATACAACACCGATGGACGTATTGATGTTATCTAACGATAACTGTTTCTCATTGGTGAGTTTGAAGCCGTAAGTTTTCGCAAACGATGGGAAAACGGGAAACTGTCGCTTGGATTTTAAATACATGTAGAGAACTTAGATAATAAATGTTATAATGTGGTAGTATTAGTTGTAGCGTTATTTTCCTAATACTTAATAGTTTTGTGTTCGTACGTCTGTAGCTTGTGGGATTTTACAGGTATTATGGTTAACGATGTGTACAGCAATGGTAGGATACGCTCCAGACGGGCCATTTAAAGCCTGGCTTAATAGTAAGGTGTCGATTATGTGTTTTGGGATATTATCTAGTGCTTTGTCCTCCGTAATAACTTATCACAACAAAGAAAATGCACCTAAAAATGGTATTTGTGTAGCTAACCATACGTCACCAATAGATGTTCTAATGCTGATGTGTGACAATTGTTATTCGCTGGTAGGTGTTTCTCTGTCTAGTTAAGAGTTATATTTTCTGACATTCAATGGAAGAAGTAATTAAATGTTTAGATATATAATTTTTGTTAGTGTTTGTTAATAGCTCAACTTCATCGATAGCGGTACAATCTTTGATTCGTTATTTTTTCATAATAATTAATTACACTTTAAAAAGAAGAAAAAATACTTTGTGTAAAGAACTTGTGTTGCCAGAAGCGGTATTGATAAACAATTTAATTAGCGAATGTGTTTTTTGCTGTGTAAAGGTGAATGTTTTTACGTTTAGAGAAATAATTAATTATAACAGTAATTATCTATCATATAATCTAATCTAATCGATACATTTCATAGTGATGTTGCTGACCACGTGTACTCCAAAGCAGCTAAATGTCCAACCTGTCCGAAGATAAGCATGTACCACTTCAAAATGTTTGACTTGACGCTTGACACTGATGCTCCCTTCTATCATCAATAGTGGGCTATAGTTGTGTTAGGTAAACCTCTATACACTGTCCTCGATAATCAAAACGTTTAATATATCTGGAAATAACATCCTCTTATTTCCACAGTATTAATTCGCGTTCTTACAATTTAGATGAATATTTTTCTAATATTCCAAAGCTTTGTTAAACTAATTTCTGTATTATTATTCAGCCGAATGGCATTACTCACCATCGTCCTTGTATAAATCTTTACAAAAATGTCGATATCTGATTTTGTCACCATTTTGAAATGACTAGACAAAGTGATTAATAAACCTCCTCCAGGATTATTTAGACAGTATTGTCATCAAATATTGAAATTCAAGAATTTAAAGACATTATTGCGATAGTTGATAGAGGACGTCTTCGTCATTTGGCCTCATGGTAGAGATGCTTTAGATAAATTTTACTACGGAAATTAAGAATAATTGATTTCTAAAGATTCTAGAAGTCATAGTAATTTGCCGTTACTTTTACATACACTTGTAGAGACATAAGAGTACATAGTGAGTGAAATACTACCAAGATGTTCTTTTTTCTTGCTGATAATTTATATCACTAGAGGTTAACTTATGCTCAAAACTTAGATAAAATGCTTTGATTTCTCACCTTGAACCCATGATTTAGTTTTGCCAGGTATTGAGTGAATAGGATATCTTAGAAAATAACTAACAAGGCTTTATCATTTTGAACACAATTACAGATGTCGCTTCTGGTTGTAGTTATTTTATGTCATTATTAACAACTAAATACTAATTGCAAATCGACTATGTACGCATTATCGAAGATTGTTCCGTCACTCATTGTTCTCTCTAGAGTAAAATTATGAACATACTCAAAAAAAAACGTATTTTAGATTGGTCAGAGGCATGGAGGCTTTTTGGGCGTTGTTCAAAGAGCCTTGGCTAGAGCATCGCCGCATATTTGGTTTGAACGCTCTGAAGCTAAAGATCGTCATGCTGTAGCTTCAAGGTAAACCAGCAATAATTTTAGATCGTGGTAATGGTGTAACTAATTAAATTATTGTTTCAGATTGAAAGAGCATGTAAGTAATCCAAACAATCCACCTATTTTAATTTTCCCGGAAGGCACATGCATCAACAACACATCCGTAATGCAATTTAAGAAAGGTAGTTTCGAAGTTGATAGTGTTATCTATCCAGTAGCTATCAAATACGATCCAAGATTTGGAGATGCATTTTGGGATAGTAGTAGATATTCATACATTCAGTATTTGTATATGATGATGACTAGTTGGGCGATAGTCTGTGAAGTATGGTATTTACCGCCTATGTACAGAAAGGAGGGAGAAAATGCAATCGATTTTGCTAATAGAGTGAAAAGTGTAATTGCCAAACAAGGTGGATTAGTAGATTTAGTATGGTAAGTAGTTTTTCATAGTTATATTTTACGTTAATATGATACTATTAAACTAAATCTATATTTATATATCTTTGGAGTAAAATAAATATTTACATAGTTGTCACTGTCATTGGAGTTTTGACGTTCTTTTGAACGAAGGTTGTGCACAAACAACACCGCGCGTAATCTGGTCAAGTGTTTTGTTGAATTTTGTTAGCACATGGGTTTGTCAAGCTAATCAACCACTCAATATATTCGCCTTTGTTTGTCCATTGTTAACTAATAAGCATATGCTTATTTACCGCATAGATTATTTACCGTAAGATCAATTCTTTGCAAATATTTACTTGCCGTAGCTCAGAGGGATTGTCTTGCGTAGTCCTTCCTTATATTCTCGGAATTTCACAATGATAACATTGTGAAATTATAAAAAGCGTTACCTGTAAAGAAGTTTGGTTCTGACAAAAGTTTGAATGCTGTCATAGGAACTTTTATATGTCGACTTAGATCTCGAATAGTCGGCATCTTTTGTTAAAGTTTGCTATTTCATCTATTTCATTTGCTTTTGATCCCCGGGCGGTGATGTTGTTTGTAATGCATTGAGAACTACTTGGCAATCCGTGAAAACTTCCACCAGTCAATCTTGCTGGCAGTTCGAAACACTTCTGGATAGAAATTAAATCTGCTTTAAAAATTGAAAAAGTTTCCCAAATAGATGATTTGACCATTCAGTTGTTGCTTTTAAGTTTGCAATGGTCATACCTTTTAATTACTATAGATAAGCTTTTGTTTTCTCAGCATTGAAATAATAATAAGAATGGCTGTATTATATCGCCCAGGAAAACCTGAAACTTCATGGCAGTCTGTTCTTCAACACTGCACCCGCTACATTTTTATCGGTAATGTGTTAACACTGAAACATTTCTCATATGCTCTCATTGATTACTCTACCACATCTTAGTAAATGCATGAGTTTTTTTCACGTTTTCATAAATACAGAATACAGCAGAATCTTTCTATTGACCGAAATAGTTTGGATGTTGTAGAATAAAGAAGGATTTACGGTTACAAAAACCATCTAACCATATTCTTGCAACGTTTAAGTTACTACGCTGGAATATCTTAATAATCATGGAAGGAAAAATGTTTAGTGATGATAACGATGAAGAACTTCACAAATACATACGTGCACACATATCTTGTACTTTAGGATTACGAAAACGCAAATTTTCGTAAAGTAAACAGAAAAAATAAATTTCAGAGAAAGATTTGTATTTATATTTCAAATTTGTTTGAACAGATTTTGCTCCTTCTGTGATTCAAGTTAATGTATCTACAAGTTGATGTATGCAATGATTCGAGTTAATATTATTAAATTATTATACTTACCTCAGAATTAGTACAAGGGCATCAAATGAAGCCATTACAGTATTTATACATTTCTGCGTGATCAATTTTGCTAACATTCATTGTATTAATTGGCAATGTAATCGGAAAACTTCCATTTTTAATAGCCGCAATCACATTAATTAAATTGCATTTGCAACTTGCAAATGTGTGATAAGAATATAATGTTATCGCACTGGTATTTCTTCAGTATTAACAGTTGCAATATCGAATAAAAGTATCAGTTCCTGCTGTTAGATGTTTGGTGATCCTTCTTGATATCAAAGATTATTTTTCATTTTGTCCTTTTACAAAAATTATTTTGTTTGGTCTAATGAAATTATGTACAATGTTATAATTTCTAATAAATTTGTAATCTATTTCAATGTTATCATCTTGACATATGAAATGTATATAAGTTAATTAATTGATCTGAACATTATTTTCTATTTTAGGGATGGGCAATTAAAACGAATTAAGCCTAAGAAGGAGTGGAAGGAAAGGCAACAAGAAGAATTTAGTAAAAAATTAAAGTAGATTATAAGTGTAAAACTGTCGGTGTGTGTGTGTATATATATATAGAAGTACATATGTAATTTTGATAAGTTAATTGGATGAAGAATGTTAATTGTAAGAAACTCTACATGAAATAACGATATCGACAATATTTGCAACTTACAGTTGGCAATATGAATTACATGCAAGTATTTAAGAACATATTATTTAGTGGAATATGTACAATATTACGTATCAAAATTTACAGTATTTTTTTCTTTTATGTTGCAATAACTTGTATACGACAAGAAGTAGGTGTGAATATTGTCGAGAGCTAACGACCGTCGTTATAGATGTATCGCCATTGCATTTATTATGTTTATATACGATTATTTATGATTATATTTATTTATGAACACTATTCGTGAGATAAAATTGTTAGTTCAGGATAGGTTTCTAGTCTTTCCCCTATTATTACCAATATTACCCATTCTTTTCCTCTTGTAGACTCTGTAGTCATGCCTAAGCTTATCTTTCTTAGAATTCTATGACTGATTCATTGGAGATCTGCATAGAAAATTCTAAGACAGATAATTTACCGTGTAGTTGTGTATATTTTAAAATGGATGTAAATAATCCCTACAATTAGGATATCTACTTCTATACATATTTTAACAATATTTTTATACATTTTGGTATATGCCTTAAGATTAGTCGTATCCTCAACTAGTTAATTTGTTTAGTGATTTCATTGACTTATGAAAGTGAATACGGCTGGAAAATCCAAATCGATTTAAATACTAACATGGTTAGTTGTGTAATGCAGGTTTAACATTTAAAAGTATATTATAAATTGGAAATATTCAACTTGTGAAATATTTGGGTGGTATAATATTAAGGAAATCTAGTACTGAGAGCAGTAGTGATTAATCAAGTGTTAATACATAGGAAATATTGTGATATAAAAGTCTCAAGTACAAGATAGACTTTAGTATAAAAAGAAATACATTCGTCAATTAAAAGCAACATTTTTATATTTATCTTGTGACCAAAGTGATTTTTTTTAATTTTACTTGTTAATAGTTTATGATATACTTCTAAATAGTCAAACTTTACACTATTCAACTATTATTAAATTGTAAACTATTCATAGGTCAACCAAAATCATTATGCAAATTTTGATTTATATTAAGGGTGTTATTGTTGATTGAAAGGAAAACTATTAATTTTAGAACTATTCGTAAATACTTGAAAATAGCGGGTTGAGTTGTAGTTTGAACAACACAACCTATCTATTGTAGGACTATGGAATTTCTAAAGACTGATTTTACGCATCACAATTATTGATATTTAAGTCTGGATCATGATAACATAAGTTTTTACTGTTTTTAATTATTGTTATTTTGTAAACGCTATAATCTATCGGAGGCGAGGGAAGGTTGATTTTTATTATTAATTAATTGAATATGTTATGCTGCAAAATTGTTGATAATTTCGTTGGTCGTTTTTTAACGTTACGATATCGCTTTAAAAGTTGCCCGTGTGTAATAGTTTTTATTTAATAAAAAGTGATTATGTGCATTTATAGCGTTTTTTTTGTCTTGAAATTGAAAGCCGATAGAAAGCTTTTAACATGGTAGGTAACCAATTTGTAGTTATTTGTTGCCTCATCGTAAGTACAATAAAACCTGTAATCTATAACGAAATGCCGCTACTCACCTTTTTTTATTATGTGCATCCTAGACAGTTTTTTCATAAAAGATACTAGAACATTTTACAGATTAACTTATAGATAAACAACATTATAAATAAGTCGGAGAACAATACTGTCTGCAGATTGATCTATATCAATTCTTGTTGAATTTGCACTAGTAATATTTTGCCACATATTTTGATTACTTGTAATCGTTGCCTTTATTTACCTAACTTTGTCACTTTGACCAGTCCATTACTGTTGTTTGATTTTTCCTCTTGTGTGATAAGTTAGCACAGTATTTCATTAATAATAATAATAATAATAATATATATATATATAATATAATAATAATAATATATAAATTAGATCAGTGACTTAGTGAAATAACAGTTAAAACAACGAATCAAGGACTTCGTTTAAACAGTGATATGAATGTAAGAACTGCGACTGTAGTAAAAACATTAGAATGCATTCTCTAAATAAAACACATGATTGCACTGTCATCTGCTTGCACTTAGGCACGTACATAAGTCCTAGATTCGTTTAATGGGCAGGAATGAAAATTCTATCTACCATTCGCTGTTGGGAGCAAAGTGATTAACAGCGCGGCATTATAAAAGGCGATATGATGCTCTCACAAAGCCATTTGAACACAACTTACACACAAATCTACACCGTTAGAGTGCCAGACACGTAATACAGCTTACGGAGTCACTGTAACTAAGCACCCAGCACACATTAAAAAAAACATTGTTGAGAACCTAATTATTCACGACTAATTGTGTCATTTATGGCAAAGGCCACCATATTGCTAGAGGTCCTTATATGGCACCTGTGTTTGATTATTTAAATGAAGTCGATGCCCAAGTAGAAAGTCACCACCGTCATAGTCATGAATGTAGTTGGGATGTTCAATGATTTAAAAAAATTTAAATTAACTTTATTTAATGAAAAATGTTTTAAATGTCTTTAGATTACTAAGCGGTAAAAGTGGCTTAGAAGTGTTTTGATGATACACGGAAATTTTTTTAAAGTAAGTACCTATTTGTGAAGTGTATTTTTCTGCTAATAGTCATAAGTTAGCTTGGTTAAGCAATTATTTAGTAAAGGTTTGACAAATAAAGTTGGCATTAAATTAAAACATTAATTGGCCACATTCATTTTCTCTTAATAATTATTATTATTTCTTATATTTATAAATGATCTGGCATTCATAGATTTTCGATCCCATTTAACGCTCTTCGCTGATGACACATCCTTGACCTGAGGTTGTACTACGCGGTCTCGACAGGAGGATTGCCTCGACAACTCCCACAACCCGCGCCAGTCTCTTTATTTATAAAACTGAAACGATCGCCTAAAATCGGTACTATGCGCCCTCGATAGCGCTTTCCCCTCCAAGTTTTTACTGTCGAGCTGGACTTGAATAGTATCGAGAATTAAAAAGCAATCGCTTCGCTGTCGATGACGGCAAATAAAAGAAGTTTAATTGTTGTTTTTTGATAGTTAGTTGTATTATAGTGTTAGTTCAGCATGTATGACACTCTAGTATACAAAATCGCACACATTTAATATCCATGATTATATCGTTGGAAATAAGAGAAATGAAACAGAAATGACGCAAAATTAAATATTGTTAGGGACATATAAATGATACATATTAATTAGTCGTTTTAAGAATGCTAATAAACATAAGAAGTGTAAAATTAGATTAGTGTCGTAGAACGTAGTAGAAATTATTTTAATTTGTATATATTTGTCTCGATAAAGTACCAATAACACCTCTAGCCAAAATATGCATTTAGTTTTACAGTATTTGTACAATGATCGTGCGCGAAACAACTATAGTAGAGCAGAGACTAAAATTCAATCACTTTAAATTACAACGTTGTTACATTCATAATTTTTAAAGTTCTTCAATGGATCTCTGTTCATAATTTTTCACTAACATTAATTTACCTACCACTACCACAGTTAATCTATAATTCTACAATTATTAATTCCTACTTTTCTAACATATAGTGGGTAAATATTTATTTATACGAAATTTAAACGGCGAAATTAACCTAATACACTGGGACCTCGTTTATATCCGCGGTCGTGAAACGTAAACATTCACTTATATCCTCCCAGAAGGGGTTCCCATTCTTATCCCGTTAGCGGAGAGGAAAGGCTGTGCTACGCGCTGATTGGCTCATGTGAATACGTGCACTATCGGGCAGTGGATGTTGAGCGGATATAAATGAGTGCTATAAGCTGCTTTCTATTTGCCACAATTCTTATCTCACTTCAGTTTTCTGACTAATAAGCATGGTTCTATTTGCAAGTGAGTATGTGATTTGTTTTGCTGAAGTGAGAATCAAGTGAGAATTGTGGCAAAGCAGCTATAGTGAGGATATAAGTGAGGGTGGACATGAGTGAGCGCGGAGATAAACGAGGTTCCAGTGTACGTTTAAATGCACCGAAATGTTTTCATTGCATGGCAGACATCTCCTAGACATGTACAAAACGCGCAATGTTTTTAGTTTGTACTCTTATGAGAAGTAGATTCTCCGAACTTTCACGAGCCTCTGTCGAAATTTTCCTATCGATAGCGCGTGGTAGCGACCCTGCCATCGCCTCGACAAGTTTTCGGTTGACAACGTTGTCGAGGCAATCCTCTTGTCGAGACCGTGTAGTACGGCTCCTGGCATGCTCCAAGTTTAAACGATCTGGAAAGCTTTATAAATAATGAATGTACTAGAGTGCAGTTGTGGTTTGATGAGAATAGGATCTGCCTTAATTTGAGTAAAACTAAACTCTTACTAAACAAAATACATCAAATCTGAACGTTAATATCAATATAATTTATAACTTGTGTCTTGTGTCATATAATAATTTAAAATTTCTGCGTTTGACAATAGATTCAGATCTAAGTTGGTCGCAGCATGTTCGCTCCCTTTTTGTCAGGCTCTCGTCTGCATGTTTTGTCCTGAGAGTAGTGAGACGTGATGTTGGTGAAAATATTTCCAAGATGGCATACTTCGCACTGTTTCAGTCTCATTTATTATATTGCCTCTCATGGGGATTTACGTCGACAACGAACTTAAATGAGATCTTTAAAATACCGAAAAGGGCGGTTTGCGTTGTGTTCGGGAAGGACAGCCGAGCTCATCGTAAGCCCTTGTTTGTTACACATAGAATTCTAACACTTTATTCATTATTTTTATATGAAGCACTAAGTATTGTCTATAAAAATACAAGTAAATTCAAACTTAGATCAGACATCCATTCGTATAAAACACGATACGATAACGCAATTAATCTTCCACGGCCTGAAACTCAATTTTGTAGAAATTAAGTGTATTATATGGGTCTCTCTTTTTTCAATAAATTGTCTTCAGTTTTAAGAGAGCTGCCTACCTCAAACAGGTTTCAACACAGGCTCAAGGATGTGTTGCTAGAGCAGGCATTTTATTCTGTGGTTGAATTCTTGGCATATAAGTTCTAGTTCTTGGCATATATATAATGTTATTATTCTGACAAAGAAACGTTTTTGACAAAATCTTTTTATACAATATATAATTTTTTTATAAACAATTATTTAGTTTGAGAATGTTTATGTAATGCAAATTTTATTAGTGTATGTAAGATGTTTAATATTATTGTGTGACTGATGTGTTCCATACTTGTTTATTATGGAATAGAATTAGACATGAGTCCTATAGTTCAGAGTTAAAAACTACAGACTGATAGGAGTTGAAATGAATGTTTATAGTGTAACACATGAAAAACTGTAGAAGACATTGTAGAAGATTAACTTTGAGTGATATACAAAAGGCAAAAAGTGGAGAAGAAACAAACTAAAATAAATACTTAAATAAACATTGTGTTGTTACAACTTTACTATCAATACTTATTAAAATCTACAAACATTTATAACTAATGTCTTTTCAACATCATTCTCCCCTATTTTTTTCTAAATCTTTCACATTTCGCCGCTGCTCTTTAAAAATCTCCAATAATTTTTCAGTAGCAGATGGATCTTCGTGTAAAGGTTTGCTTAATTCTTCATTTGGGAAATCTACTAGATTTAAGGTCGGTTCTCTAAAGGTATATGGTGTCCATGGACCTTGAATTGATGGATAATCTGTATGCCACAATTTTCGAAGACGTATGCCATCATTATTTCCAGCTTGTGTTTTTAGTAGGTTTAGCCATTTGGATACTTCTTCAGAGGTATAATTGTGACAGTTGATATATTGTCTCTCACCATTTACTAAAAGTGAAAATATAGTAGTTAATTCAATCAACAAAAACAAGGATACGTACGATATTCTGCAATTATTACGGGGATCTTGTGACGTCGAGGTTTTAAATATACAACTGTGCCAGGATTATCCTTTGCAAAGTCTACCAGTTCTTTTTCAATAAAATCTCTGAAATATGTAGTCTGTTTGACATGTGTTCATTAATATACTTTGTTTATAAGTACCTCAGTCCTCTACTCGAACCATTATTCTTACAAAATTTTAAAACAATTCTTTGAAGTTGGCAAATATATCTGCCTACACCATTTTGACCTGGTGTTTTTATAAATCCCGATTTCATAAAAAGATGACTGTTCGACATATTTCTAAATTTAAATTAAATTTTTCCTAAATAAAAGGTTATTGAGGTTAAATTAATAAGCCATGTCCTATAGTACCGATAGGTTCTGGTAAATTTAAATTTCTTTCTTGTGCTGTCATCTTTCTTTTATTATATATAGTTTGCTTACTTGTTACAAGGTAACTAGATGATTCAAAACTGAGATGGATAAGTTGTGTTTTTCCTACTATTTAATAGATGGCGAAGGTTGACAATTATTATATTATTATTACTGCTAGAAGTACTTCGTATATCTACATTTTTTTTGGAATTTTTTGAAAGACGCTGTGTTACAATAAATAATTTTGGGCAGTGTATGTCTTGACTTTATTTGATAACTATAACTTTATGTTTCACGATATAGAAGAGGTGGTTCTGGATTATGTAAATAATATGCGGATAAATGTTTAGTAGTGTTGAATTATTGTTTGCAATAAATTGGTGACTTATTTATGCATTGGAGACGGATTGTTTTATGTGACGAATATTGGGCCAGAGAATGTGTAACTCTGCGTGACTCGACGCATTTTATTCAGAAATATTTGTTATACAGTGCATTCCGCTTAATAGAACAGTCGTTTAATAGATATCGCCGCTTATAAGAACATTTTCGTGAGAAACATAAACAATTGTATGCTTACTTCAATATTTTACGCCGTTTATTAGAGCATAATTTCGTTTAATAGAACAATGTGCTTGTCATATACATATTTCAAGAAACGCTTTGTTAGTCGTAAATAATTTTATTTACGAACCGTTCGTTCGTTTTTCATTCCTTTGAACAGTGAGCTGTGTTGACTCATAGCATTTACACACCAACCACAAGTTCGTTAGTTAAAATGCCACGAAAAGACTTATCTTTGTTTGATAAAATACAAATTATAGACAAAATTAAAAAACAACCTGGAAACCCTTCCCATAGTGAATTATCACGCATAACGGGTGTTTCGCGAGCCACAATTTCTCGTTTAATTACCAATCAAGAGAAATTGCAAAAAGAATGGACAGATGTAAAAGATCAAGGAACATCGCGAAAACGACATCGTGAAGGAAAAGATCCGGAAGTCGATGATGCCCTAAACCGTTGGTTTTCTATTGTAACTCATCGAGGTGTTAATGTAAGTGGAACGATATTGAAAACTAAAGCAGAAGAATTAGCTCAAAAATTGGGTCATAAAGAGTTTAAAGCTACCGACGGCTGGTTGTCACGTTGGAAAATTCGAAACGGTATTAAATTTAAAAATCTTACGGCGAAAAAGCTAGTGCAAACCTGGAATCCGCGGAAGACTGGAAATTAACAAAATTACCAGAAATTTTGCAAACCTATTCAGCAGACAACATTTATAATGCCGACGAAACCGGCTTATTTTATTGCGCTACACCAGATGGATCGTTAGTTTACAAGTACGAGAAATTAGCAGGTTCAAAGAAAGCACTTGACCGAATAACAGTTTTATGTTGCGCAAACATGTCTGGATCTGACAAAAGAAAGCTCTTGGTAATAGGAAAGTCTGCAAAACCTCGATGCTTCAAAGGAATTACGATAGAAAGATTATCTGTACAATATTTAGCTAATAAAAATGCATGGATGACGTCCCCAATTTTTGAGAACTGGCTGAAAGAATGGGATAGACATTTACAGCAAGAATCTAAAATAGTCGTTCTTGTCGTAGATAATTGCGCAGCACATCCTCACTGTAACTCCTTACAAAACATTCAGCTAGAATTTTTACCACCTAATACCACTTCAATCATACAACCAATGGACATGGGTGTTATTAAAAACTTAAAAACATACTATCGTAAGCGGTTAGTGGATCACATTCTTTTATCATTTGAGGAAAATATAGTAGAATCTTCTTCGACAGCTATCGAAGTAAGTTCTAAAGTTAACATATTGCAAGCAATTCAATTTGTTGCTGATAGTTGGCGAGATGTAAGTGATAAAACTATACGTAATTGCTTTGCACATTGTGGTTTTAAGAATTTTGAGAATGAAACCTTAGAAACTAAGGAAATTAATTCAGTATCGAAAAATGAAAATAATTTAGATATTCCACAATGTTTGGAAAATTATGAGGAATATGTCAACATAGACAATGGTATTAATTGCTTTGATATAGATTCACATAGAGAAGAAGACGAAATAATTGCAGCTATAGTAGAAGGAAATAATCTAGAACAGGAAGAAGACGACGACCATGATATTGAATTTATTCCAGTTAGTACCAAAGAAGCTCATAGACACATATCCGAACTCAGACGCTATTTTCTCCAAGAAGGTAACAACAAAAGCCCACTAATTTCGCATATTGGAGCTGCCGCTTAATAGACCATATTTGGTTATATTCCGATGGTGATCTATTAAGCGGAATGCACTGTACATATATTTTAGTTCTTTTTCTTATGTATAAATTGGGTGTTCTACAATGCCACCACTAAATAATGTAATAATACGGAAAATTTCAGTTCAAACAAAGATTTGATCGACATTCAATGTAAAACAATGCATAGCGAATCTGATAAAGTATAAATTTGGAAATCGCAAATGAGTGGTTAACAATAATTTTTCTCTCTTAAGCAAAAATGTGATGTTTTTAAAGTCTATGAAACTAGGTTCTTTTTTAAGATGACGCTCGACAAAATTTTATCATTTAGAGGGGAAAAGAAGTGCTCAGGAGGAAAAAAGGCTCTCGACCGTATGTGTTTGTCTGCGCAAATGGATAGCCTTGAGAAGAGAAAACTCGCTATTGTTGGCAAGGCAGTTCCATCGAGATGTTTAAAAAATATTCACGAGCTTTTTGAGATATATTTTGTCCAATAATCGAGTATGAATTAATATTTTTGAAAAACTTTTGAGGGACTAGGAGAACTCATCAAGGTAAAGAGAAAGATTTTACTTTTGACTGAACTGTTTAGCATATTAAAAATGTCGTTAATCTTAATTGCATTGAGCTAATGTCACCAAATGCAACAGCCATACTTAAGCCTATAGATCAATAGGTTATACGATATTTAAAGGCTCATTATAAACAGCAACTTTTGAAGTTAATCACTGCTTTAGACGGCCACTTCCAAATAAACCATACTGGATGTAGTTATGATGTTAATCACAGCTTGAAACTGTGTGAACGATTGTTTCAAATTGTTTCCGTTATTCTAGATTACGAATTGAGCAAGATTATGAGGACTTATCTCATTAGCTTTATGGATTGAGCGAGAAAATAAAGAAATGAAAGGAATTGTCGATTTACAAGAACGGCCTTACATAATTCAATTACAGAGCTCGATCATTTAAATTTATTTTATTTAAATTCGATTTTATTTAAAGAATATAACATATATACAAAATACAATAACATATATTTCATACATATATAACTTCCACGTTGCGTAGCTGATTAAATTTATTCTATTAAATAATTATTATTTTAAAATATTGCTGATAATAAATACATTATTTATATTAAAAATGGGTTAGTTGTACCGCAGAAAGTAGTAATAGTCAGAAGACATAATATACTCTACTGAAATAAATATCAGATGTTCCCCTATTCTATTCTTCCCAAATTTTCAAAACAAGTTATAATAATTTATACTACAAATCCGATATGTACACACAATTGAAAACAAAAAGTTTTATATTAATGATTGAAATAAAAATAACAATAACAATTTGTCCATCAGCACAACAAATATGTGTTATACGAAAGGGATGTGGTCTGGATAAACCGGAGCTAGTTGAACAGAGTGTTTTGTTTTCTTATTTTAGATTTTTTATTAGTGTTGGGAAAAATGTAATGATTTCAAATAACCAAATCTGCGTGATCTAATAATCAGCTTTTATTAGTAATAGCAGTATGAGGTTATGTCCGTATTACGAACATAAAGTCATATTATTATTATTATACATGCAAGCTTCTTACGAGCTACAATAAGGATTCGGTTATTTGAAATAGCTAGTTTTTTCTAACATCAATTTTTATATTTATTTTTTGTAAATTCAAAAATCAAATATTAAAATCACTGAATATCTAATATTCCACATAAACACATATTTACTTATTTTGTCATAATCTGGAAAACGCAACGTATGATTTAATGTTTTTTTAATTAATACACAAGTGTTGGTAACATTACAAATGAAAATTAGTCAGAATAAGTTTGAAAATACATTTTTATGTTAATTTCCGCGTATCTACACGATATAAACTTCGGTCATATCAAAGTAAAGCCAGAAAGAATGATATAAAACATTACTGATACGATCTGCAAAAACTATAAACAGATGCGTGAATACCCGAAACGATACAATACAAACACAATAAATCTAGATAAATCAACTTACAATTAGTTTACAATATAGACACTTTTGAACTCAAATAACACAACAGCAGACGTACCATTTTAAGAATTACGGCCAACTGATAAAATCGAAAAAACCCAAGATTTTTGTTTCCAACTATCGCCACGTTTTCGGTGTACTAAGTGGAATAACTATTTGTCTCTGGACTGCTTTCGAATCTTTTCTTTGCTCGTCGTCGCGTTGGTTTCTGGCTTCTTCCTCTTAGGATGACCTTCTAGCGGTCCTTGGGTATTTGTCGGCTGGATTCTTGAAGTCTTCTATGTAGATCTCCTTTGATGATGGATATCTGAAACTAGAAAATCCGAATGAGGCATTAGTGTTGGGATTGTTGTTGATTTTTGCGCGATGGCGCTACTCATCGCCGGGTTGCTGCTCGCTTAAAAACTCGTTCAGGCCTTGGACGTTTGCGGCTGTTCATTGCCGAAGGATTACCAGTAAGGTGCGTTTAGAAAGGCGGAATACAAGTCACCGGACGAGATTTTGTACCTGTGCCAATGGGAGAATGTAGGATGGAGCCTCCGTGACCCAGGCTGGTGGCGCAGATTAGGATCAGGTAGATGTGTATTTTATACAGCATCGCTACCTACAGCATTACACTTTATGAACTTATTTCGCGTCTATATACTTTGCTGCAGACTTTTAATAATTGCGAAAACTATATTAAGCACTCTTAACGCACTTATACATATATGTTTAAATAGACAACGTCTGAGAGCGGGTATAAGACAATATGTTCAACCTGGTTCTGTTTTTTCGCCGATACCTGTATTAAAAGGGATATATAAGGGATATTAGTAGTGGATATTGTGTTTTTAGCTTCAAGTATTAAATTTTTCGGTCCACCCTATGTAAATGATGGCTAACGGAGTTGAGATGCATGGCTCCCACGTTGATATATGCGTCTTATAGTGTCCGAGCAATGAACGGGTCCGGTGCCGGGAATGCTCCCTTATCCAATTCAGGCGTTTCGAATGCTTGCAAGAAATTGAAAAGCCTAAAACTGGATATTGGACAACAAGAAAGCAAATAACATCCATAAATAAAATTTAATTTATTATTTATAAAGATGTAAGAAGCATTTACACATATGTATTTTGACACAAATTTTTCTACGTCTCTTGTGTTTATGAAAGTATACTTGTACAATTTTGATTCAGTACAGTTTATACAACAATAATACATTATTATAGTAAATTTTTTGATTTACCTGTTGTAAATTGCGTCAATATCACTACGTACAGTATTTTTATAAATTTTAGTAGAAGTAGCAGCGTTAAAAATTAATTCTCGTGTTCTCTAAATATTTATTTATATTACAAATCTAACTTGATACTTTCATTGTAGGTACATACATTTTCTATCATTTGGGGCCCCAATTATTTAATACCAACATCCGGTGGTCATCAGGTTTTTTGATTTACCTGTTGTAAATTGCGTCAATATCACTACGTACAGTATTTTTATAAATTTTAGTAGAAGTAGCAGCGTTAAAAATTAATTCTCGTGTTCTCTAAATATTTATTTATATTACAAATCTAACTTGATACTTTCATTGTAGGTATATACATTTTCTATCATTTGGGGCCCCAATTATTTAATACCAACATCCGGTGGTCATCAGGTGGTGTTGGATTGTTGGCCTTAAATGAAACGCTTGGTTAGTGACGCGTGAATGGCACGTTCCCCATTTTTTTTATGAGAGCACGGCCCTCTGTGTATGTGTACGGATATAACAGAACAGACTGTGAGAGAGCGGATATATCATCGAAATGTGACCAGAATACTAAAACAGAGAAAAGTTCACTTTTAAAAACACAAGTAAAATGTTAAGAGTTTTTATATTTCTACACATATTCGGACATGAATGGTTGTGCTTTTTGTTAACCGTATTCATATAGAATTGAGATAAATGCAGCATTGAAAGGTAGGACATGCAAACAGGTGCTTACGTATCAATTTTCAAGTATTATATAATGTGCATAGATATTAACGTGGAATTTTTAAATCGATAAGCTATTTACAATGAATAATATTTACAATATTACAAAATACGTGTATAGGTATTTTATTACAGTTGCTTTACTGGTTTGTATTTTAGGGTATTTTAAAACAAATTTGAAAACTTTTTTTGGTATAATTTATTTGTGAAAGTGTTAATACATTATCAAAACGTTCAGAATATAAATATGAATAAGTGTAGGTATTATTTTGAAGTGACATAGTTTCAGTTGACATACGTAGTTAGTTTGAGCTGAAAATATGTATACTTAACCAGAGAGGAACAAGAAGCTAATTGGTCTTGAAGAAGACGGAGTTACACTTACGAGTGTTATAACTGGATGGTTAAAAAAATGTTTTCTAAATTTAAAGATAATTGCGAAATGGTAGACAATTTATCAATACTTTATTTGTACTAAATTCGGGTTAGTTTCGAGAAATCTTAGATATGCAACAACAATAATTATAAAAAAGAAAAACGATACTAACATTTCTGATCTAGAATTTTCCTCTAATACCATCACTTATTTATGCTCGTTCAGTATTTTATGTCTTTCTAAGGAACGTTTGTGCTACCTATTACTGACAACTAGGATCGATCCTATATAATTACAAAAATCAATTTCTCATTTCACTGAGTTCGGAGCACGATTACAATATAGCGAGCTATTACATCACGTCGAACAGAACAATGGAGTATTGTGTTTTGTATTTGTATGTGTGTGGACATTAAAAAGCCATTAACTTGTATGTGACAGTTTCAATACCTAATGTATAGGTACAATCCTCAAATAATACCTAACCTGCAAGGTCTAATGGTGACCGTGTGTGTGTATGGATTCTGGGTAGTTTTATTTTATTTATTTTTCTATTATTATGTATAGTTTTTTTATATAATACTTGCTTGTTTTGAAATATGTATTTTAGTCTAATAGGAGCATAAATGTACTTCATAAACGTCAAGACTGAAATCTCTTCGAAGAAAACAGGACAGTTGACATTATTTCCAATAGAACGCAAACCCATCCAATATTTAGAATAATGCCAGTCCAGTTAATAGATATCGATTGGCTTCGTCTTTAAATATGTATAGGAATTACCAATTTATAGTAGTAAATCTACAGTTAGATAGACAGTTTGCTTGTTCTATAGTTTCAGTTTGTCTGTTTACATGTAGTAAATTGTTTATTCATGCTTGATTTGTTTTTCTTTTAAGAAAACTGTCGCGTATAGGGGTCGGTATACACGTGACTTAAAAAGTCCTTTTTATTTAAACCAATCATACCTTAACAAAAAAGCCGTATGTAAATGAGTTTGTAGAAAGATAACTCGTGAATAACTGATGGTCACTGTTGTAAAAAAAAAACAGTAAAGGCTTTATCCAATACCACAATATCTCTTCAAATGTAATGATAACTGTGTTTAAAATATTATATTTTATAACTGATAAATGTTGTCAATGCGATTTCGTTTACTCCGACTATGCGTAGTACATCTATGTATCTATACAACAAAATACATGCTCTAGGAATGTTTAGTAATTTTACGAAAATGGGCGAACGACACAATATAGTGCACTAACATAGAGCTATTTTTCATTATATTGTAAATGGGAAACTTTTTTGAAATTTCATTATCCTGCTTACCACTAGGCGTCGCATAAAAGCAAATACATATTTATTTTTACCACATAGGGTTGGGACATTGACATTCGTCAAATTATTCCTGTTTACAAAAATGTTTGAATTAAAATTTATTTAATGGACAGAAGTTCTTTTTTGCTCTTCACTCTTCGCTAAGTCTCTAGGACCCAGTTTTGATGGACGCCTTCTTCGGAGGATTTTGTGTCGGTGTTTGTATGCAACTGCTCCGATGGTAGATGTGTTGTTGAATGCTGCAACGCGTGGTCCTCGATGCTGATTTGGTTAAAAAAAAATTAAGTTAACGACGGACTGGGGTAGTGGCAGTTTAAAAAGCCCGTTATTTCTTATTCAAACGATTTATGTATCTGATGATAGTCAATTGTTAGTAACCGTCTTTATTAATTTATGCAGATTTGTTAGTTTCTACATACAGCGATGTTCAAAAGTTCCCGTCGTATGTTTTTCGACTTAAAATTCGCGTAACATGTGTGTGATATCAAGCCCTTTATTTATAAACACCGCACTAGTTTAGGGCTGTGTTCATTTACAGTTTTGCAATTTTTTTTTAAATGTGTAGTTGCAGTGACTCCGTAAGCTGTATTACTTGTCTGGCTATCACTGCAACTCTTGCGGTGTAGTTTAGTGTGTGTAAGTTGTGTTTAAATGGCTTTGTGACAGCATCATATCGCCTTTTATGATGCCGCGCTGTTAATCACTTTGCTCCCAACAGCGAATGGCAAGTCGATCCGGGATTAAACTCTCTGAAAAAATGTCACCGTCTCTCCAGAGAATATAACCCCGGCACCTATCGTCCTCTCACAATAATAGTCAGTCGCCTAACCACTGCGGCCATCGACCAGTTTAATCGATCCGTTTAATCGAACTGTCAATAGAAATGGACGTTCTACCTAAACAAAATAAAAGTTTTTTAATTTATGTTCGCATTGCAGACATAGTTATTCACTATTCAGACTGAGACACTCGATTTCATCAGAACTCAAAGAAATTCCGGCATAATTAAGTTACTTCCACGTTTACTAGATCAGTCACCTTTAGACTTTTTATATAGAAATACCTTGAAAATACAAATAAAATATCGAAACAAAAGTTTTGTATTTTTTTTTTTTTTCCAAGGGAAGTTACATTATAGAGAACGTTTGTGTAGTTATAACAATAACTCAACGACTGCTAAATAAATGCTCAAATCCGAATACAATAATTCTGGTGCTACTTACTTCATAATGACAAAATATGCGTTTTTAAGTTAATGAGACCGTGGAAAAAATAGTATATACCATTCGGGAGAGATGCTATTTTGTCCTCGGTGCATTGTAGCCCTCGGGCTTCAAATTGCACCTCTGCCAAAATAACGCATTTCTCTCCCTTATAGTATAACATACTATTATATAGTAATAAGAATCACATTTTTATGTTTCCTCTTTCATATAACAATTGGAATAAACCTTACAATTACGTATGTCCATACAAATATGGACATACGTAGTAAGTCTTACAAATAAGACTTCTAACAACCAATAAATGAGTGGGCATTATTTCACTAAAGTGGGGGAACGGGACATTCATCCGGGGGATATTCTGATAGCAGAATTTTGTGCACCTTAACACTTAATACCGAAATGCAGACAAATTAAAATTGTTATGACTTGGTTGACTGGAAGAGCCCAAAATAAGTCGAATACTGTATTCCTTAGGGGATTCTTCAGTTCTTCCTTCCCTGTTTTTTCTGTTCGTTTTATATTATTGTGTTTATTCTACGTATTGTCGATTTTTCTCACTTCCTCCTCTTAAATATAGTTGTATCTTGCTTTTCTTCAACAACATGACACATTCGTTTTCTTGTTTACGAACAACTAAGGTTTCTTATTAAGTTTCATAAAATTGGTGATTTATTTTGAGAAGATTTTCAGGAAATTGGTAATATCTTCAACGTCGTAAGTTGATATATATTTCCCATAACATTTGTAATTTCTTAAGTACGGTCCTGTTTCGTCCGACTGAGCTTTTAAAGAGACTCGCCGAGACTAAAAGATCGAATAGCGTCCATCCGAGATAAATTTCAAAGTTGTTCGCGATTTCCCAAGGGATCCACAAACCTATCTATCTATCCAACGCTGCGCGACTATTGTTTTCTTGGCAAGGACGGGCTTACCAACTGTTACCGCAAACATTGTACGATATATACTTCTGTTTATTTTGTGTAAGTGTTTTGATTGAAGCCGATGTGGCGTTCTACTGGCGGACGGATCTCCCAGGACGTATAATATAAATCATTGCTAATCGCTTTATCGTTCCGTCAAAAGTGATGCGTTTCTTCTTTCTTTTTATATCGTAGATATATCGCATCGCCAGTACATTACGTAAATTGAGTTTTAGTATCTTGATCACATTTTGCTTTCAATTTAATCTTTTTGATTTCCATTTGAAGTTCATATTTGGTAGAACACGATATTAAATGTGATGCTGTATTACGTTGTTTGTAACTTTTGAAGAGATTATTTTAGAAAATCATCTTTACTTACTCGTACCTTTTTTTAACAAAAAGAGCTTCAGATCATTTTCAAGTAGTTAAAGCACGCACTTACAGTTGTGGTTTATGCAAAAGAAGTTATGTTTATTCACTACAAGAGAAAATTCCTTGTTTTGATTACATAATTTTTTGATAGCAGAATAAAACATCTACCTGAACGTTAAATCACTATAAAAAAACAGATAATCCAGACATCGTTATATGTTAAAATTTATGATTACATGATTAACCTCCGGACTTTCCCACATGAAAAGTTTGAATCAAAATTTACATTTAGAAAATTTAATGAATTGATATTTCCGAAGTACTAGATAGTCTAATGTGTGTGCAGTTGATGGTCTAGATGAGTGCTGGGTGAAGATTTGCAATCTATAGATAGAGATATCGGTATACCCATTGAGATTCACTAGCATAGTGCCTGTCTTTTCAAAAATTATTGGGTAAGATAAGAAGCGATAGTTGAGACTTGATAATGAAAAATGTGTTAATGAAGATCTGTGCTATGGATCTTAGTTAATCGCACGATAAAATTATTGACATTTATAGGTATCGAACCATTGTATAAATTCTTAAGTTTTAACTCAGTATTAAGAACAGTTCTGTTTCTAAGTACAGCCGGAGAAAAAGTATCCTGCCAGTGCATGTAAGAAAGACGCCCTTCACTCAAAATGCACGGGTACTTTATTGACTCAGTATACCTACATGGACTGTCTGTGGCACAGACATTATTTGTATGCACTCTAGGATAATAAAGTTCCCGTAGGGTTTGAGTAAGAAACCTTCTTCTTTCGCGCACTGACCGGATACTTTTTTCTCCTGCTCTACCTCCCACTCGCAAAAATTTATTACATACCTAGATGCGGTACATTTGCCAAAAGACTTAAGTTGACCAGCTGATTTAGGCTTCTTTAGGGAAAACTTGTCAGTGGTGGGTTTAAAGTCCGAAAAGTTTTGGTGGTTAATGTTGATGCGGTTAAATAGTGATGACTTCTCATGATACTGTGTTATAAACGTTTTACAATTCTGCGGTATTTTTACAGTTAAGACGTTTGGTCTTTTATAAGTAATGAATCCTACGGAAGTGCGACTGTCCTCTCAATGTAAGGCTGTAAGTACCAAAGACATGACACGATAACTATCGTCATTTAAAAGTTAAATTGTTCCTCACATGGAAAAGGACACGATTCTGCATAAAGCTATAGTAAATGAGCAGTACTTCTCTTTTATTAGCTATTGCTTTTCAAACTTTTTTAAGGTCGTAAAAGGGGTAAAGAGTCGCAAACTGTGTATGATGTCTTAAGTAAATCGAATTTAATATGAAACATTTTATGAAAAATTTACTACTAAACCTTATAACAGGCATATATCTGAAATTCCTCCAAAAGCATTTTATACATGTGCCAAATATTTATTGGCGATTTCAAAGTTTCACATTGACTTTAGCCATGTGCAGAAGGGTGCAGAAGTTAGTTGTGTAAGCTTTCTTACAAACCTGTATTTCCCTGTACTGGTCCATACCAGGTTTCTTTGTACAGATTTTATATCTGTAATGGACAGTGCAATCACAATTCGGTGTAGTATTGTGATCCAAAGAATTGGAATAATTCACAAGATCTACGGTCTTGTCCCCGTTGTTTAATCTATTCATACATACTCTCGTTAGCGGAACAATATTTTTTGGCTTGGTCATTTTGGCTTTTGAGAAGTTTGTGGAAGTTTATTTCAATTGCTTGTAGTATTCTGACTACTGCTGCGTTTTAAACAACATGTATACAATTAGATATCACCGCTAGTAAGTGTTGCTTATATTAGAAAAATAAAATTTTATGACGTGCTTTGTACTGTTTTCGAAATCAACCCCGTAATCTAATACGTACGACTTTCAAATGCCAAGTTTAATTTTTATTCGTTTTAGTATGATAGCAGGAAATTTTGTATTTATAGCAGCCTTGACATGAAAATCCATTATTCTTGCATAGCTATCTTGATTTCATTCATGCATTTCAAAATAGCTCGTCTGGGTACTTGAAGACGTATTTCCTTGATTCATGCGTAGATATAATTCGTGTTACAACTTATCCATGAATATATATAACGTGTTTACGGCACTACCTAAAACGCTTTCACCAAGTTGTATGTAATAAGCATTATCAAAAATTATAACGGCACCTCCATTCTACTAGCGAGTATTTGTACAGCTTATTTTCATACATTAAACTTGAGAAGTGACCGTGTCTCTTGATATTATCTTACATTTATAGTATACATATTTATATACTACCACAAATGCGGACGATACTGCTAGTTTTGCCGTTGATGTTGAAAATTAAACGTGAAAATCACACGTTTCTTCTTTATGCACGCGTCTGACGAACGTACTAAATTCATTTTAACAGCCACTTGCCCAATTTAACGTTCCAGATGACGGAAAGGAACTTAATTAATTTTTACGGTCAGCAGTTTCAAATACGTAGCGAAAAACCTTTACAAAGAATTGCTGTACATCAAGCTCGTGTTGAATTAATGTGCTGCTATTTGGATTAACGAAGCAATAGTAGAAAAATTAATGAAGCATCTGTAACCATCAAGTGTAACAATAAAATAAAAAATAAATCTTTTGCGCTTATACTGCTTCCTAAATACAAAAAGAAACCGAATGTTATATTGTCAAATAATCTCTTGTTTGTAGATTATAGTACCTATGGTATAAAGTTTCATTTTTTTTATATTTGGTAAAATATCTGATTATACACAGCATTGTGGTGGTATGGTTCATGGGGCTTATCGCTAGTATTGCTGACTATTACTTGCGATCCATATGTAATACTGATAATAATATTTGCAAAAGTATTTTAAACCTATTTATTAGTTCCTTACTCCACATGCCGTAATGTCATCATTTGAACAGCTGAACCTTCATTTAGATACATATATCTACAAGCAATCTCATTTTGGATTTAAACTGTTGGTGAATTTGGTTCTTATTCACATCTACAATTTTTTCTCTTCCTCAGTTCTTGCTCATCAGTTTTGAATAGATAATTTACACACACAATATGTAACAAAAACGTAGGAATGTAGAAGAAATGTATTCAGGCGTATACTGTTCACAAGCCAAAGAGATAGCACCATAGATAAAAGATTTTTTCGTATCCTTATTCGAGGATTGCTTACTTTGTCGTCTATCACTGTGATTGATACTATAGTTGTTGAACGTGTTGAACTTATCAGCTCGATAGGTGCAGACTTGAAAACGGCGGACACGGAGGACAGTACTTATGGTATTATTTATAGTATTATTTATGGCGAGGTAATGTTGCAACAAAGCTATAGAAACACATTAACACACACAAGTTACATAGCTACATAGCTGCAGTGGTAATTCTGATAGGTAATGCAGCTTGGGAAGGCGCTGCAGCTGCATCTACTACAGAAAAAACATGTACTGTCTTGCTATCGATTTAGAAACAGGTGCGTAATTTAATAGAAAGTATTACGGAAGTACTTAAAAGAATAATGGAAGCAAATATTATAAGAATTTTTCAAAAGATGGTTGATCCTCTAAATAACTGAAACTAAAATCTGTTTTGGCACATTTAAAGTTAAAAACAAATATGTAAATAATATACATTTAGACAAGGTATAAGAATGTTAATTATTGATTAAATGCTATTATACGGCAGTATAAGTGTGTGTATTTCCCCCCAGTCATCTTTTATTTGATCAATGGTTTTGTACAACCCATTGTATGTATTAGAAGAACAATGCATTGGAAACTGCTATTGTAAAATTAAACAGGCATAATAGGCGCACGATAACCTACCCGGATCCAGAGAGTAAAACGACTAATGAAAATTCAATGGAGCGTCCCTATTTTAAACAACGCGTTTCGTTCAAAAATTCATGCAACGATGAAACTTTAATTCTACTAAAAACCAAACTCTAAGGATATACACACTGTTTTAAGTAACTAACCTAGAAAATACCTCATTGCTGACCATTTCCTTTCGACATTTCGATGCGTTTCTTTTCTTTTCTCGTCTTACCAGCGACGAATGTGTATGAATATTCCATAAACATCCAATGAAAAATTTAAACATATTGACTTAGGAAGAGAAGCAAGAAAAGTAGAAACGCGCAGTTGAATGTAAAGTTGTCGGTCGTTGGTGCGGCTAGTGCAGGTGTACGTTCCCGTTCCATTTTACGTTGCGTGTTTCTGAAAGTTCTGACTGTATAGTCCGTTTCAAATTATAATTTTTTTTTTACGTTTTTATTAGTTTTAGCATAATCTATAGCTTCGATAACACTTTTTCTAAAAGGTATAATTCATTCACAAGAAAAAATGTTTTTACATATACATATACTTATGTAGTTAGTACATCTTGTACTAGCAGTTAGAATGATTAACTGGCAGATGCAAATGAAACAAATTTTAACTAAATAATTTCGATGTATATATTGTGTGGTGAAACTTTTCTTATATCTAGACGTGACATTATAACCAGTTTAATTTAGTTAATTAATTAGATTAGTTAGTTTAGGTAATACAGGCGGTCAGATCTATATGAAAATATTTCAAGAATGGCATCTTGGACTCTTTGGAATTCCTTTATATGTCATTGTATTGCCTGTGGATTTGTATATTCTTTTGCGTTGCTTTTGTTACTAATTGTAAAGCTGTTATATATATTATTGTGTCGATCACAACGCGTAGATGTAAAATGTTTTGGATTGTTTAAAAATATTTGCGAATGTGTTAATGTTTGAATCGCGATGCTATTACAAAACACAAAATACAAAACATAAAATGCCAACCATATAGTGGACGTTAGAAGATTAATAACTTAGGTTCATTAGCGACAACTGTGGTGTCCTGGGGGTTGAATATGCAAGAGAGAAGATTGAAATTATCTATTTTTGCGTATTTCTATTTGATGCTACCTTCATATATGCAGACAAAATATGTATACGATCCTTTTAAACACACAACTCTCTTTAGTTAGACGATTGATATGATGTATATTGATGATTCTTGCTTTATTCATTATATAAAGTTTACTAACGCATTAGTGCTCTGTTCTAGATGGTACTTTTTATCACATACTGTAGACACGCGATAGTGTGATAACGGAAACCTCGAATAATGTGAACAACAAAATATTTATGCAAGGCCACCGTATACCGTGAACAAACTGTAAACTGCACCTTCGTTTATGGAAACAAATTTTATTAACTTGTAAAATCAATAGCGAGCCGTTGCTTTGAGTGTAAATATCTGATAAATATGGTACTTCCCCGGTGAATTCGTTGCATTCACCATGAATTCACAGTAGGTTGTGTGGGCAGTTCGTCGTTGTTATCTCCGTATACGGCCTACATGATTTCAATACATAGATATCAATAAAATGTCATTTAAGAAACCAAAGTGTCTTACTCTTCATGAGAAATTGCTTATGAGTCAAGTATTGAAAGATGGAGAATTATAGGCTGCATTTGAAGAATGAAGAAGATGATGATATTGAAGAATGGCATGGTGATGAGGCCGTCGAAAAAGATCTTGAACCGTTAAACAAAATTTCATTAGATAGTGCTATAAACGCTTTGAATCTAGTAGCTCAATGGTGAGAGGAGACTGACGTTGTCTATGCCGACCTTATGGTTATAAAATAGCTAAGAGAAAAAGCAGTTAGGCAAAAAATAAACAATGGGTATAAATAAACAAATACTTTCACACAAATACTTTTCACAAAAAATGATTTTTTTTTTTAATTTTATTTTATAACATATATATCTTTTATTTCCTCCACTTACTCCACCTTCCTCAGGACATGAAACCAACAGATTGTTGATCCCTCCCTCCGAGTACCTCACGCTGAACCACCAATTGCCCCCCACCACCCAAAGGTAACTAGGCACAAGAGGTGGGTCCCACACAAAATATAAAATAACCAAAACCAAAATATTACTAATAATATCTGATAAACTTATACATCAAAAACCTAGTGCTAATCATTTCGGAAATACTTATAGATAAAACAGAAGCACTAATTAGCAAATAGAACGTGGATCATGCTAGTTGCGAATTAATATAACTTATTGTATAAGTATAATATCTGCAAACAGAATAACTAAAAACTATTTCTATCACTAAAAACAAGAAGTAAAGCCAATTTTTTGTGAAAAAAAGAAAAGCTACTTGCCTACGTATGTACATGCAATCATTGCAGATTTTGTGAAAAAAGCCAAGTATTAAAGAAAAGATAGTAACCTTAATTTTACATATAACGTATACATTTTGTTTATATAACAACCAAAACAATTTCCTATCCCCAGAAGTACGTGATAGGAGCAAAAGCAATTCAAATCACTGGTTATGTAGGACTCTAATGGATTAGTTATTGAAATGAATGATTATATTACAAACTGTAAACTCAACAAAAAAAAAAAAACAGTAAGGTTTCTATTTTCTGTATCCTACTTTAACAATTTACAATAAAAAATTAATATTGTACAAAATGTACCATAAACCAAACGGAAAAACGCCATTATTTAACATACCGTAAACTCAACAAGAAACCGTAAGGTTGCTCATACTTTAACATTTTATAATCAAAAATCAATAATTATTGTACAGAAAATACTATAAACTAAACGGAAACACGTTAGAATTATAGTTTAGTATTATGCATGTATACACCACCATGATATGCCTATGCATTTTATTCGAAATAATAACTAATTTTTTTCTTCTTTTCCTCCTCCTCAGTATGATATACCCAACAAAACGCAACATACCTGTATGCTAAACACCTGAAAAGTGCAATGACCTTAAAAACAAAAAATGATGGCAAATCTATTTTATATCTTCAGCAGCATTGCACATCCACAGACATTCAGAGTGCAAAAAGTAATCGAGAAGCACTAGTAACTGCTATATAAAATAGGAAATTTCCATTCTTAAACTAGACAATATAACGGGGTGGGCATAAGTCACCTGGCAGCCTTGAAAACAGGGCATGCGTCAGTTAGTATGTCAGTTAGTAAGTTAGTATGCTTGTCGACCTCGAGAGAGGTCAATACCGGTATTGTTGCGCGGTTAGATAGTTTTCTGTCGAGTGAAATGGCACAAAATGTTCGAGTCAAGTTTTCGTTACAACAGCGTATGTTTTTGTTGAAACATTTTTATTGTCTTGATCGCAATTATGGAGCCATTGAAGAGGGTTTTAGAGAAAGGTGGCCTGATACAAAATTCCCAAACCGCAATTACATGGTTGAACTAGCCAAAAAGTTTGAAGAGGCCGGTAGTGTTCAAGATGCAAAGAAGATTTCAAACATTGGATAACAATCGAGTTCGATATCATCAATGAAGACCTCGTGTTATTTGAAGTGTATCGAGATGAACGGTGAACATTTTGAACACCCATTGTAAATATTTTTGCGGTATAATGAAGACAACCCAACGTTTTTTAATCTTGTGTTATCGTTTTTTAAAATTACTTAAATTTTTTTAATTTGTGCAAATTTGCCAGGTGACTTATGCTCACCCCTGTATATATAATAAACACTACCGCTAAGCTAAAAAAGCTCGTCAGCGGCAAATTCGTTCTTTATGCACAAATTATTTTAAACAGTTTCACACACACGTCATATTTAAATAAACGTTAAATATAAGATCGCACTATTGATTTAGTTTAATTTCAAGACTGTAACAGCCAAGCATGAATAGTTTTTTGATTTCGTTTACTGTTTTTAGATGCAACATATTATTAGGCAATTTATTCAGAATTTTTGGCAGTAATACTTTTAATTGTCTTTCGCCGTTTTGGCCCTACGGACCAAATATTTTCCATCTACGATTGCTCTAGTTGTTTGCACATGACTTACTATACTTAAATGTTGTTGATTAAAGTAATCATTAATCAAATAGCGATAAGTAAATAGATTATGGACATGTAGAATATTGTGTTCTTGAAAAATATTATTTGTGTCTAAATTTCTATTAAGATTTTTTATGATTCTTCTTTGTGTTGTATTTAGTTTTTCTATGTAATTTTCAGACGCAACTCCCCATATCGTTATTCCATATGATAAGATGGATTCGACCAATGAATGATACACCATGACTAGAACTTCAGTTGGCACTAAGTCCTGCAAGTAATAGAAGCATCCCGCAAAGTAGCTGAGTTATTTTCCTAACTTTCGAAATATGCACATGCCATAAAAACCGATTGTCAATGTAAACACCTAAATATTTTTGTGCACTAACTAATTCTATAACACTTCGGCACTCACATTGAGAAATAATGTCGATATTATTATGCACACACTCACTAGAGTGTACAACTAGATTTAAATCGCATTTTGCATTGGAATGAGGCAACACAATATGCATCCGTTTTGTTTTAGAAGTGTTGATAATTAGGTCTTTATCATGTGCACAGAGTTGAAATTTGTAAAAGTCTTTTTGTAGCGTATTTTCCGCGTCTTTTAGGTTTTTATGCATCGCTAATATTAAGGTGTCGTCCCCATATAGATAATGCACACATTCATCAAAACAGAAGCTTACATCATTTACGTCGATGAGATATAGTAGTGGTCCCAAAATACTACCCTGCGGAACACCTTTGTTCAGATTATTTACGGTGCCCAGCGCATCGCCCACCTTTACGCTAAACTTCCTGTCATACAAGTAACTTTTAATCCAGTCTAATAGCGATCCACGGATTCCTATATCCTCCAACGCCAACAAAAGTTTTCTGTGGTTGATTCTATCGAAGTCCTTGCTGAAGTCTATGAAAAGTACCAGTAGGTGTTTATTACCATTTAATTTACTGTGTATAGTATTTGATACTTCCTGCAATAAGTTTATGGTTCCTTTGTTTTTCTGATAGCCGTATTGTGATGTATCCAGTAGATTTTCTTTCTGTAAATAATTATGCGTGATTTCCGACATGTATTTTGTTATTTTCTCAATACTGGGTAAAATAGAGATTGGCCTGTAATTTGCGTAATCACTCTTTTTTCCAGATTTGTATATGGGGTTCACAACAGCAATTTTCAATTTGTATGGAATAGTCGAAGATGTTTATTAATCTTATCAGAATTTTCGTCTAGTTTATTTTCTTTAAATCCGTGATTGCTATTATTTGTATTATTTTTGATCCCTCGGTTTTGCGAGATAAAATGTTTCCGTCTTGTACCCATACAAATTTCCAGTTTTTCTCCTTTGCTTTGACATTAGTTTTCCATAAGACCTTTTTCTGAGATGTCGACAGATATTCCAATATACTTATTCTTCCCTGCGCGTTCCTTACTATATCACTATTCATTAGGCCCGTACGCTTTTTTTTGATTATTTCATTTCGTTTTTTCGATGAAAGAAATCTAACTATAACCGGTCGATATTTTTCCTTGTCTCTACTTCTTCGCCTGGTTGCATAATCAATATCACATGGATTTATACTAACTTCAAGTTTTTTTATTGTATCCATTACTACGGTCTCAAGATTTTCACCATCCTGTTCAATCAATCCTTGAGTTTCTATTTTGTTTTGATTTTCAAACTTCTCCATTTCAATAATTCTACTTTCTAAGTAATCAATTTTTTTTTCGTTTTCATTTATTGATGATGCTACTGTACCTAGTTGAGTTTGTAAAGTCTTAATATTAGATCCTATACGTTTTTGTTCTTCTACAATTTGATCATATTTTTCTGAGATAAATTGCTGAGTTTAAGAGGATAGATTTTATTTCTGATATATCTCCTCTGAGTGCGTTTAAATCGCTTAAAGTTTTATTGGCATTACCAGCCTCTTCATCATCTTCTTTGTTCCGTTTTTTTTTCTCTGCATACCTCACATCACCAAGCTTTTTTTTCTTTGGTCCCATGGCATTATATGTAGCTTGCGATAATGAGCAACAATTATCATAATGATAATCGCTATTGCAACCCATGCAACTTACGTAGTCCCCATCAGACGGCAATGTTCCATTACATTTGGTACAATTTGCACGAACCATTGTGTATACTCAGTTAAATCACACAAATTCCCGATCCAACTGAGACAGAAATCAAAACATTGGCCGTTTTCCTTTTACTTTAACACATACATACATACTAGCAAAAGTAAACCACAAACGAAACATTCCGACACATGCACTAGTTTTTCATATTATACTTTCTTATAATATTTTATCAGTTTCTTTTACTCAATGTTTTAATTCACACAAGAAATCCCCAACTTGAAAATTCAACTCGAACAAATTACATACCTTTATTCATTTTATTACTAAACTTGAGTAGACAAAATATATAGATTTTTGTGATTTATATATTTTGACCGCTTTTTTTGATATAAGTCTTCAAGTTAGTATATTTCCTTTTACGCACAATTTGTTATCACGTAGATTTTTTCTTCTCTCACATAAGACGTATTTAACACCAAGGTTTGTCGTTTTACAACAGAAAACAGATCGTTTTTGTACAGAGACTCTAGAAATGCCGAATTTACGGGAGCGTAGAGAAACACGTGTGTCTACTGCGACTTTCTGAGAACGTTTTTTTTATTTATAACGTTTTAAATTTGTTACTATTTTTTAATAAGTGTGATATATTGTTTTATGTATTAGTTTTGTTAATTATAAGAGTTTATTATATATTAGATATCACCTTCGTTAACGTGAATAAATCGATAATGTGAACAATCCGTGCTTTTTTCGATTCACACTATCGCGTGCCTACTGTATCTTTAAATTTAAGGTATTGAAGATGTATCATTATTATTTTAACTTTGAGGACATTTACTTGTTTCCTAATATTATCATATTCATTCTTTTCCTTCAACTGATACACGTACACTCGGTACGACTTAGTCTTCGAACGATTTTAATAAGGTAACTCACTAAAATCGTTCGAAGACTAACTCGTACCGAGTGTACGTTCGAAATATAATCAGCGATTTAAATTTATAACATGACATGGACTATACACAGCCGTAGTACCTACCATATCTACCTGCCTTAGCTTTGCCCTTAAAACCGCCCGCGTACACCCCGGAACGGCCCACCACCGCCTGTTTTCCTGCGATCGATAAGCGTTAATCTTTAATAAACATGCTCGTATGGACACGTAATGACATAAGTTCCGTATTTATTGGAAAGTTGCCTATCTAAAATGAGAGCGATATTAATAAGAAATGGGAAAGGCGTCCCATAGGCAGTCGTTCACGGGTCCCTTGCGCTTGTTGTCAACCAGGTGGAGATGGTACCGAAGTTAGTTTTCTTAGCTTTAAATAACTTGCCGTCGAAGTTTCCATACCTTTCAGTTACATGGTTGACGAAATCATACCACACATGGCATATTTATAAATAGAAACGTAATCATCATACGGAATATACATAATGTAATCTATTCTTATGCTTGTCACTGATTCAATTATTAAATGCTATAATACAATATTCATGTTTTAAGCAAACTATACTTACTGTTAAAATTCAGTGGTTGTATATCTTCTGTACACCTCAATTGATGTCGATTAACATTTTTTTTAATAGAAACTTTAGAATTCCATAAAAGTTTCAAAAACTGTCATGTGTTGGTGAAAATTTATAGTTCTTTCAATGTTGGCATAGTCATTGTATTAATTAGGTCATACTAGGTTTTGTCTATGAAAATATTTAGATAGAATTCTCCGCTTGAACAATGGAGTCCATTTTCAATCCGTTATCTATGTATATCAAAATGATTACACTAGAATATCCAGTAGTATAAGTAGTAATTTTTACTACAATTGTCATAAGTTCTAATATGGCTGTGTTTTTACACAGAGCTTGTAATAGAACATATTAAACATTAAAGATAGAAAATAAAACCAAAGAAACGTTAGATCAGAAGAACCAAATAGAAGCTACAACAAGCACGAGTAAAACTAACTACATATAATAATCGGAATAATAGTAAGCCTTTCTAAGAGTCGTGTTGACGATATTATTCTGCAGATTATCATGCAAAACATAAGTATTGATCAAAGAAGCCAAGAAAAAAATTTGAGAGTATCAGAAATAATAACTGGTAAAAAAATTAAGAAAAGAACAGATACGAACATCTCATAAATTCAAAATAGAAATAAGATAACTGTAAGGAATTAAACACGTGAAACCAAAATGTTATTCTGAAGCTGATACAAATCAGAAAGTGTACCACCTTATAGAAACCAGCAAAATACATCAATGTAGGAAATGCATCCAGCCAATTAGAGATCCAGAAATTGTGGCTGTTTCATTAATTAATAGTAATTCTGGTGGAAAAGTTACCCAAATGGAAGAGCTAACTTTGTTGATAAATACATATATGTACATATATGAGAACACTGTAACATATATTAATACAAAAAATTTGTTCCGTACTGCTGTAGTTTGGTTAGTGCACTGAAATGTATTTTCAGGATCTAACTTTGTAGACTGCGAGAATTAGAACGAATTCGATGATGCCATTCAGAATAGTAAAACTGCACACGGTGAACTTTCTACATGTATAACATATAGATACGTTTTCTTCGTTAGCAGTTTTTCTAGAAGAAATTAATCTTATTTTAAAACCAAGTGCAGAGTATCACAAGCGGAACAGTCAGGAGCAGCACATAATGAGGTAATTTTAACTATTAGCCAATTAAAAATGAGTTAGAAAAAGGAAACCAACTAGGTGTAATTGCAAACAGTTTTAAAATGTGCTCCGTATCGACTTTTATATATATGTGATTGAAATTTGAAAAGGATATCTTTTATCGTCTATTAGGTACTTACAAGATACAGAGGGAATAGCGGTGACTCACTCAGTATTAATGAATTACTGCATAAGCAGTAATTACTATAAGGTAAGAGTACTAAAGTGCTACAAAAACCGCAAAGCTTTAAGTATTTGAGAAAATATATTTGTTACTCAAGTTTGTTTCATATCAGATATGTATATATGAAGCGTGTTTTTAAAGTAAGTACCGTTTATTTATTATTATTATTATATTTAAAAAATGAGGGAACTTTTTATAATAATTTTATTTTTATATGAAAACCTACTTTTCCACATAATTGCCGCCATTATTGATGCATTTATCGTATCGAACAACAAGTATCCCATTGTCATAAAAGTCTGTCGCATAATTCGAAGCATTCGGTCCAATTTCATACAGAACACTTCTTGAAATTTGAGAAAATGTCTGCAATGACGAAGAGATCGTCAAGTGCCTGTTCTTTTTCACATTTTTGTCAACATTTTGCATCAAATCGTCAGTAATGACAGAAAGGCCCCCAGTCCGTTTCTCGTCATGAACATCCAACCATCTTTAAAAGCTCTAACCCACTTCATTACCATTCCATCACTCATAATGTTTTTTCCATAAACTGAACACAGATCTGACGATGAATTTCAGCTGCTCTCACGCCTTTAGTACTAAGAATGCGGATAACAGCGCCCCTAGGCGGGATTCTCAATCCACGGAGACATTGGTCGTGTTCAGTTAGCGCATCGGTAAGTTACCGGTAAGTACCGAATAGCGAAGTACTTAGTGAACTGAATATCTAAATTGTAGGTATTATATCATTGGGATGTACATATTAAGTGCGGTACTTCACTATTCGGTACTTATCGGTGACTTACCAATGTGCTAACTGAACACGCTCATTTTAAATACTCACAAAAGAGTGTGAAAATCTGGTGGATTATTGCTATAATGGCGTCTGTAGCTTGTCAACAGATGAAGGATAACAATGCATATGCGCGAACTGCCGATCGTAGAGCTGCAGCAGCGGACTTTCGAAAGAGTACTTACTTTAAAAATACCCCTCGTACTTACATAGGTATAGAGACTGTTCGAAAGAGAATCATCTGATTGGTATGTAGCAATGATATTGCGTTACATATGCGATAGATAATAACAGATAGCTCATCTCATGCAAATATATAAAATCACAGAGGTTGTATGCATGGCAGACTTTAGATACATATATACTCTATATGAGCCGGTTCCAAACGGGGATCCATTCAAGGTGAAATGCCATGACAGATATGGTATTCTTTTGAGTTATCTGTATATACTTATCTGTGCCTATGCTATAAGAGCTTTCATGTTTAAGTTCCGGGTCTTTCTGCTAGATGATAGCACCTAATTTGTATACAGTCAACCCTCGTATAACGCGATTAATTTGTACCGTGTTATATGGAAACCGCGCTATAAGAAACTCAGATTTAACGTGCAAACCAAATGAAATCCTGGTGCGTTATATGGAAACCGTATACCGCGTTATATGGAAACCGCGCTATAAGAGACTCAGAATTAGTACGAATCAGATTGACTTGTACCGCGTTATATGGGAACCGCGTTATGTGAAACTCGAAAGTAAGTAAAATCACTTGTTAGTCAGTTTGATTCGTTTATTCACAAAAGGCAAAATAATGTGTTTGCAGGATGGCCAGATAAAAATGCAAAGTGTTGTATCTCTGAAAGTATTCGTCGTAGAAACTTGTGGTAAACATTTTTGATACTAAAGTGGGCAAAAGAAGACCGTTGAAAATATATTCAGATTTCCAAAATGGTCGCCGGGGGCGTAATCGGCATCTTAAACTTTTAAAGTGATTTTTCACTGAAATTCACCCAGTAAATGTTACCAAAAAATATATGCCTTTTAAAGCTAAGCTTTCCTCGAGTAATTTTTGTTCAACACTTTTTGACGTATCTATTAAAATAAAGTGGTGGGGGTAATTCAATGTTTTTTTAAATAAACAGCTGTAACTCCTAAACGACTGAACTGATTTTAACAAACCTGGTCTCATTGAAAAAGGCATTTATTGTTCCATGAAACCTATTATACCTGCGATATGTCTATTTATTAGTAAAGCCAATAGAGCGCATTTTTTGACATAATAGCAGAAAATTGCAAAATTCTCTAAAAAATTAAATACAATAATATTACTTTTTTTCATAAAAATGTAGCGAAGTGATACCTAAATAGACTAGTGAAAACCGTATTTCGATATCTTATTCGTAGCTTGAAGTATAGCAGAAAAAAGATTTAGTTATATGATTTTAAAAAGACGCTATTACACCGGTAGATATTTATTGTTATTTATTTGTCTTTTTTCAAGATTCAATGATAAAATTTCTTAATTTAATAATTTTTAAGTAATAAACGTATTCTTAGTTCAAAAAATTAAAAAAAGAACGCGTAGGGGCATAATAAAAAAAAGGACTGATTTTGAAATAAAACTTAATGCCTCCTTAAATGCTCGAAATGTCTTCCATCACACTCAAGGCATTGTTGGAGCCGCTCATGCGTAGACATTACAGTAACTTCCATTTCTGCTCTTGACAGGCTACGAATGGCCTCCTTTGTATTCGTATTTTCATGTCGTCTATCGTTGTTGCTGGAATTTGGTAAACAATATCTTTCAACCGACCCCAGAGATAGAAGTCCAAACAGGTGAGGTCTGGGGATCGGGGAGGCCCAGCAAATAGACTTCCTCGCCCAATCCACCTCTGGTGATATCTTAGACCTAATTGTTCTCACACATTTCTTGAGAAATGTGCTGGACAACCATCTAGTTGCTAAAACGTATTTTGCTGTAATTGCAAGGGCACATCTTCTAATGAAATAGGCAATTGGTTTACCAGAAAATCAAGAAACACGGCACCAATTAGTGGTTGATCAAATATATAGGGAAATATAATAGTTCCGCCCAGGATGCTATACCATACATCGAGACTCCAATGGCTTTGATATTGAGCCCCGCGCAACCAGTGAGGATTGTTGTCAGACTAATAATGCATATTATGTAAATTAACGTTGCCATCATTTCTAAAAACCATTTTAATACTTTTAAACCTTACTTGTGTGGGCAAACAACAAATTAAACTGCCTCTATTAAGTATAATTTGTTGACGAGTTGATTTTAGACATTTGCTTTCCCTCCATGGCCTACTATGAACAAATACCGGTGTAATAGCGTCTTTTTAAAATATAACTAAATGTTTTTTCTGCAATATTTCAGGCTACGAATAAGATATCGAAATACGTTTTTCACTAGCCTAATTAGGTATCACTTCGCTCCATTTTTATGAAAAAAGTAATATTATTGCATTTAATTTCTTAGAGAATTTTGCAATTCTATGCTATTCAAAAAACACGCTCTAGCGGCATCACTAAGAAATAGACATATCACAGGTATCATAGGTTTGATGAAAAAATAAATGCTTTTTCCAATGAGACCAAGTTTGTTAAAATCAGTTCGGTCGTAAGGAGTTATAGCTGTTTATTAAAAAAACAATGAATTACACCACTTTATTTTAATAGATACGTCAAAAAGTCAAAAAATTACTCGAGTAAAGCTTTAGCTTTAAAAGGCATATATTTTTTGGTAACATTTACTGGGTGGATTTCAGTGAAAAATCACTTTAAGATGGCGGTTACGCCTCCTGACGACCATCTTGGAAATCTGAAAATATTTTTCGCGGTCTTCTTTTGCCCACTGTAGTAATAACACACTACGACGAATAGTTTCAGAGATACAGCACGTTGCCTTCTTATCTGGTCACCCTGTACAATAAAATTATCTTTACTGAATCGAGTTCATACAAAGAAATTACAAAAAAATCAAACTGAAACTAAATATGTAACACGAAACTAAAAAACTGTTTTCTAGCAAAACCAAGAAAATTATTTAAAATCGCGTAACATAATTTCATATTTTCATATATTGAACAGCATCGAAAGTTCGGCAACGCAATTGGATACAAAAATTCGCACAAATACGCACAGCCAATCATACAGTCTATTTTAATTATTAAAACAGAGCATTGTAAACAATCTCCCATTGTTTCTTTGTTTATTCGTTTACGTCCCAGAGGATTTAAAAAAAAACAAGATCGAGCAAGTCTAACCAGCGCGATAGCACATGTCTCAATCGTGGGCAAAGAAGCTCAAGCAGCGTGACCGCGTTATAAGAGGGCTGTCGCAATGTTGGCTCCGCGTTATATGGAAACCGTGTTATAAGAATACCGCGCTATAGGAGGGTTGACTGCATACATATTTATTTCATTTCAGTTATTCTGAATACATACACACATCTTCAGCCAACAATTAACAGTGGATAAATGTGAAAACGCGAAGGTATTAGTTAATTCTACCATTGAAATAAATTAAATTAAATAAAAATTATTATGAATTAAGTTTTTGAAATTGTTTTATTATCTATATCTAAATTTAATTTTATATCCATGGATATTTCGGATTTATACTGGTGCATTGAATTTTATACGTATGTGTTGGTTTTCTTACATTTGATAAGCAACATACATCAGAAAACGTGTGATGGATTTTTAAACTGGACTGTCTTCGAAATAACATATTTTACAAAATTAATTAATTGCTAAAAATTCATGGAGATTTTATTTCCTTAGGAAAATTAAGGTTATTGAAATAACACGACTAATAACACAATATATTGTAAAATGCTTACAAATTATAATTTTGGTATCGTATACAACACCAATATTGGCATAAAACGTTTGTCACATAATGCTATTCTTTGAAAAATGAGCATTGTCTAAATTGAAGTGTATATCTACACCTTCATTAATTTAAACAATATTCCGTACATACTTTGAGAAGACACATAAATAGGATTGAAGATGAAATATATGATATGATATCTAGGCATAGAAAATCGCACGCTGAATAGTACAGGAAGACCTTTTGCGTGTAAAATTATTCATCTGAAATAGAACTGAGGATTACCATAAAGTAATTATAATTAGCTAATAACAGAGGGCTAGTTATTAGATTTTTTTTTTGTAAACGACTTTATTCAATCAATTTTTGTATTACACTGTAATAATAACCAATATATACAGTGGCATCTCTCTTAACGGACACTTCCTATAAGCGGACACTCCCTTTAGACGGACACTTTTGCCAGGTCCCGGCAGCGCTCCATAAGAAAAGCATTGCAATCGCTCCCCCTTGAACGGACTCTCTTGAGTGGACGCGGACACCCGCTTAACAAAAAATTCCCTTGAACGGACATTTCGTTTGTTTTTTTCCGATATTTTTCATGTCATAATTTACAAATAAGCTTGTCAAGACTCTTTTAATTTGCTCGTCTTAACAACAAGGGTCGGTTTGTCATATTTACTACATCACATAACACATTACATGTGGGTATGGTACATAAATATTTTCTCTCTCACATAATATTTTCAAACTAACGTTTTTTCTACAATTCTAAGCTACAGAAATAGCTGAATCCTTGGGTAAAAACACTTTCAATGGCGCGTCCGGTTGGCTTAATAAGTTTAAAATTCGTCACAATATTACGTTCAAAACGATATCTGGCAAAGCCGCCTCTGCATTACCAAACAAGACCATGAATTTAAAAATCAAAAATGTGTGGGAGGAAAATTGTCTAAGGAAAGGATAACAATATTGCACTGTGCGAACATGGCTGGAACAAGGAAAAGTTGCTGGCTATTAGAAAGGCATCTAGACGAAGAGTTTTATAAAATTTAATAAATGATAATTTACCGGTGACATGGAAACCAAATCAATAGTTAGAAAATTTTGATCGGAAAATGGGAGCACAAAACAGGTAAATTTTACTTTTTCTGGACAATGCGGCATCGCATCAAAAAAAAAAACATCAATTTGGAAAACATTAAAATAGACTTTTTGCCTCCAAATTATACTTCAATCAGCCAACCACTTGATCATTTAAAAATTTTGAGCATAATTACAGAACTTTGATACTGAAGCACTTACTAGCAAACATTGAAATTTCTAACACAGCCAATGATTTAGTGAAACGTATAAACTTATTGGATGCAGTTTATTTTGCTAAAAGCGCATGGAACCAAGTTACTTCTGAAACAGTTCAGAACTGTTTTCGAAAGGGTTTACGTTTAACAGCCAGGAATATCCAACAGCATTTGTTGTTGATTTTGAACCTGAAGATGAGTTGCCATTAAATCTACTTGCCGAAATTCAGAAAAGAGGTATTGCAGGGGTCAGTGGGCAAAGCCTAAACGATTTTTATCATGTCGATGATAATTTACCAGTTGAGAGATCACCTTTGGACTTACGCGTACCATTACAAGAACAAATTCCTCAAGTTCAAGATATTTCTGATGACTCAACAGATGAACTTAAACCTTCAGATCATCAAGATGCAAGAAACAAAATCTTAACATATAAGGAGGCTTTGGTTAAAGCGCATGATCTTATAGCGTTTGTGAAATGCCAAGGTGATACAGAAGCTATGAATATACTTTCATCGCTTGACTTACATTTTCAAGACATTATTGCCAAGACCAAAACACGCCTAACTAGAATGGAGGAATATCTATTGTAAGTTAGTTTTCTAGTAGTTTTCTCTAGACCGGACAGCTCCCTTGTACGGACACATTTCAATGGTCCCCTCGGTGTCCGCTCAAGAGAGATTCCACTGTATATATATAAACTGGGATTGTTATTGTCATTTTTCAAGTTATTCAAGAGCAATTCAATTTTTAAAATTTTACGGATTTCCGTAGAGGAGGTAGACGGTTGTAAGTCATTATAATTGATTGCACACATTGACACATTAGTGGAAATATTTAAACAGTATATTTATACTTGTTTCATATATATATAATTTCTTCGTTTTTAATTAAGATCTGCAAAGCAACAAATTCCTGAAACAAAAAAATTTGATAAATTTGCTGTGTGAGAAATAATGAAATATCCTTCCACTTTTACCGAATATCTTCTTTTCATCATTTACTTCAAATAAGGTAAAACGTTTACTGTATTGATTATCTTATCTCTACAATCAATATTTTTTTCATTAATACTTAAAAAGCTCTCTATTGATCGCCGGAAAAATACCGCACGTAGGTAAATGGTGTTATTCCAATACAAATACCGCTACAGAATTCTTAATATTTAGTAATATTTCAGAGTTGGGAGAGTTATGAATTTGTTCTTTTACGTGTAATAAAACGTCGAACCACACGCACGCACTTACCTGATATAGAAAGAATCGATAATTCGACCGGCGAAGCCGACTTGAACTTAAGAAATACTGCGGGGTTTTGAAGTAATTAGGCCGCATGCCACGAATACATAAGTATATACAGTTCTAAATCGCTTTGAAATGTTTGTACGGTAATGCATATGTGCGATGGGAACAAAATCACATTTGTAACTTGACGAGGCAAGTTACATATATAAGAGCAATTAGATGGTAGTATAACATGTTGTCTAATAGTAGACAAGTTAATTTATTGATTAGATTTCTGCATCGATGTAGGTAGTTATTTGCCTTGCTATTTTACGCGCCGGCGGCGGTAAGTCATCCCTCAAAATATATTGCTTAGGGTAGAAGAGATTTCATCATTTCCTCAATTTTCACGTAGGAAGATAAACGGACTATGATTCACGTAGATAATTTCACGAAAATTATTCATATGTGAGGCTTAAAGGATTTCTGGAAGTAATTTGATTAAGTAAAAATGACAATTTCCCTTAACTTAATCTACTACATATACAAATTGTTTTCGTTTCAAATTTGCAAGTCAAACTTAAATTATTGTTAGTTATGTATCACATATTTAAGGTCCGTACTTCTTTAGTGTTCATTGGCGCCAGAGAACTCTACATGGAGAACTAGTGTAGGTAAAATATCCAATTTGGTATAGATGGATTATCTAAAAATCTGACTAATTTAATAGCTTAAGAACATGTTCCCTTGACTTAAATGGACCTACAAACTCGACAATAGAACAAGAAAAATATACAAGCACTTTCCATACATAAACAGACGTGACTCTACCGTCACTCTCTACAATATACAGGTGTCTCACGGGGATCGTTCATTACAAATTTATAGGGTTTAACCTGTGTGAAAAATTAAACATTTTCATTTTGCTATACATATCTAAAATATTTTCAGTGGTCTTCCCGTTTTACACATTTTATAAGCTTCGTAATTTATGGAATGCAATGCAATTATCCTTTATTAAGATTTTGTATGTTTTCTGGAAAATATTTTTTTAAATTAAAATTTTCAAAATTTCATTTCGTTGAAAAGTACGAGAATTTGCTTTTCTAAATGAAATACTTCATATTTTGTTTTACAATTGCAATCTGGTTTGCGGTAAAAATTGGCGCAGAATTTGAGTCACTGGTTTTCAGTTGTTGTCAGAAATGTAGAAAATTTAATTTTAACAAACTAAAATTCAAAACACTCTGTTTATTGCTGCCAAGCACAATTTATGCATACTTACCGTTGCCACCAGCGTGAACCAGTATTTTCAAGACCTTTGGGATAGAGGACGCTGTCAGATGTTGGATGTTGGTTCTAAAAAGTCAAGAAACTCAGCTGTCAGGTTATTCAGAAGGTTTCTAAAGACTGAAGTTTTTGTCTTCTGCTCCTCGTTATATACCTGGTTTCTTCTACGCTTCGCTGATTCTTTACAGTTCGATGAGCTGCATCCGTTACGGTATTGTGATTATGTCGATGATCTTGAAGTTATTCGCCAGGTATTGCTCAGTCTGTGCCCATCATCTCGGTTGAGGATATTTGGATTCTTTATAATTTCCAGTGATTCTCGTATCAATCTCTGATGGTACTGCGTAGTTTTGGCTTTAATGTTGCCATTATTCGAACACTAAATACCGACGCGTTTCGACAGCAAACCTGTCATTATCAAGGCGATAATAAAACTGAGAGGCATGAGTTTTTTATCGCCTTGATAATGACAGCTTTGCTCTGGAAACGCCTCGGTGTTTAGTTAAAGCTTTTGGTGTTTAGTGTGTTGAAGTGTTTAGTGTTCTACTTCAGCATCAAGAGATCCAGTGAAAAACTTCGTTGTCATAATTAATGCGATGGTTTCCTTCTTGAAATAGGTGTTCAGCTACTGTAGATCTTTCCGCATATCCACGTTGGGTATCCCATCAGTGTTCTTTGATTCTGTGCTGGATACTCCTTCCTGTCTGTCGGATGTAACCTTTCCCCGGAATTACATATGCGTTCGTATACACAGTAAATTATAAAATGCCTGCTGAAGTCGCAAGTATTAGCAAATTAACAGTTCACAAATACAGCGTTTATCCACAGTAACAATGAATAGAATACTCTGAAGAATTGTTTAAAGTTAAAGGTCCCAGATTTGGAGCAAGTTTTGTTATCAACGGACTATATAACAAAATATGAGGTATTCCTGGGTATTCCACTGTAGGTGATTAAGTTTTGACATTTTTTAAACTGACGTCAAGGCTTTTGATTACAAGATATATGGCATGAGAACATACTTTTTTAAAATACATACCTGTGAAACCGATATGTGTGATATAAATTGATTCATGTTTCAAATTTCAATCGCATTTTCATAGAATTTATACTCCTTTCTCCAAAACACAGTTGTTTAACCTTAAAAATCAGAAGAGATAAGTGATAATGGCTCAAATCGAATTATCGTTCTCGAACTTTTTTGAGTTTTTACGAATCTTTATATCGCGCTTTTTGTAATTGCTATCGAAAAATGGTTTTGACATCCTCGAGGCACTTTTCTGAATTACATTCGACGGCATAAACATTTTCATTACCTTTCTCCGAAATTAGTACAATACTTACAACAACTTACGTAACAACTTACTTTTTTTCACTAAACGTAAACAAGATGATCGTAGAGCTAGTGGGGTTAGCAGCCAATGGAAAAATCCTTTTAAAAGCTAATAAGACTCATTTATCTTAACCTTAAGCTTTCGAATTTTATTAAATTCTTCTTCAGAAGATAATTCTACAAGAAAATATCTAAAAAACTAGTAACAACAGTAATTAGAAAAAAAAACTTACAAGTAAGAGTAAGAAACTAGCAGTCAAAGAACATAACTTTACAATAAGTATCATTAATATTAATCAGTCATACTAAAAAGACGTTTGAACTGTACCCGGTGATCATTTATAATGTCCCATCCTCTTAATTTTTTTTTGTTTTTCGTTTTAGACAATAATGTTAAATACAAAACTTGTACAAATTGACATAAGCTATTTGTGGAATAATCCTTTTTATATACAGGGTGTTGCAGAAATGCGTGACAAGTTGAAGTTAAATTTTTTTTAACGGAACACTCTATATATTTTGAATTTTTTTAATTCTCCTAAAAATTCTGAATATTTTGTGTATAACATGTCCTATACCTAACTGTAATATTTTTCGAAATAATCGCGTTTTAACTACGCGGACGGCTACAATCAAATAAATATTCTAGACTCTTGTTGGACGACCGTAAATTAGCCAACTACAATACGTAAGGCAATAGGTAATAAGGTAATATTTAACAGCTACTATACTCTTTGAGGTGGAGCGCCATCTTGTTGGAAGACAACGTTTCTCAGTTGTTCCAACGGAAGCTCATCAAGATGGTCCTCTAGTTCTTGCTGGAGAAAATTCAAATAAACGTTTCCGTTCAATATAACGTTAAAGAAGTGGGGACCTATTATTTTGTTATTTAATATAGCACACCATACATTTTTCAACTTTCAGTAGTATATTTAAATCACGATGTTCATCCCTTTCCAATGTTCTGCTCTTTCTCGCTAGGCTAGATGTTTGCTGAAACTTTTCGTAGATGCGACGAAATGTCTTTTTATTTGGAACGTGCATCCGGGGATTCATTCTTCGGAATTCCCTTTGAGTCAGTTTAATACTATTATAAGTTTTAATAAATGTTTGCAAAATTAATTGTTTTTCTCTTTCTGAATAAGGCATTTTTGTCGAAGAAATAATTTTATGTTTACTTAATCTGACACTGTCAATAATAATAGAAGTTTTTGTTTCTTCGTGACAGTCTAATTCACAGCCGCCTAAGAACTGGAATCTACATTTTATATTTTTGAGTGTAGGCGCGTAGTTAAAACGCGATTATTAATGCGAAAAATATTACAGTTAGGTATAGGACATGTTATTAAATATTCAAAATTTTTAGGAGAATCTAAAAAATTCACAATATATAGAGTGTTCCTTTTAAAAAATATAACTTTAACTTGTCACGCATTTCTGCAACACTCTGTATATAAAAAGGATTATTCTGCAAATAGCTTATGTCAATTTGTACAACTTTTGTATTTAACATTTTTGTCTAAAACGAAAAACAAAAAAAATTAAGAGGAGGGGACATTATAAATGATCCCCGTGTACACATCACAAATTAAAACACAAATTGCATTGTGAAATTGATTAGAAATTACGGTGAAAATTCACCAGAAAACCGCAACAGACCGCATGGCCAAAGCGCGGGAACCAAGAGTGTGGGAGATAGGTTAAGGAAGGCAAATAATTAATATGGGGGAAAATGTTGCCAAAACTGAAACTTACTAGCATAAGTCAAAATGTAAAACAAAAGAGGGGAGGGAGGTATGGCGGGAAATTCAAACTGAACTAGTCAGAATCTATAACGATAATAGTGGAATTTCAAATCTGTGATAACGGGGCTATGAACGTGAGAAGCCTTTTTATTAATATTGAACACTAAAGTGTATATATCACTGAGATTATCCAAATCAGTTCTAAAATTCATAGTATTGTTGGTAGTCTGTATGTAATACATTTCAAGAAACATGCATTTCCTGTAGTTGTTTTCAGTAGCTGTAACAGAAGTGCCATCAAAATCCATTAACTGTTTATTGTGAAAACAGTGGGAAGAAAGAGCAGTACTGTCAGAGTTCTTATTGCAATATCTGCTGTGTTGATAAATGCGGTTTTTTAACCATTGACTGGTAGTACCTATATAGACAAGTTCGCAGTTCCTGCAAGAGATATGGTAGATAACATTAGAACGTAGCTTTTTTTTCACGCAACAGCCTGTATATATCCTCAAAACTGGAAAGTGGACTGAATGACGATTCCAAAAATATATAATACGTATAGTATTTCTTCGGGGAGCTATTTGAAAAACCTTTAATTAATTTTACCTATTGTAGACTCTACAGAAATAGTTTTGCTGTCATTTTTTCGCTTGGTAATCATTCAGTTCTTGAAAATGAACCGATTTGCGAATAAAGGAATTATAATTTAATTGTTTTAATAAACAAGCTCATACAATAGAGGCAATTTCATGGAATCTTCGAAAACATTCGAAAATGGGTCGGCTGTTACTCTACTTTAAGTTGAGTTTTCAATTTTTTTATATAGGTAGAACCCCATAAACTTCTAATGAACAGGAAGAAATCTTTAGAAGAACTAAAATATCAATAGAAAAACGTGGATAGAAATTTATGGAAAAGGATTACTTATCATTTTATTTTGGGTTGCTTCAGTGTATTTTAATCTATAATTGGAAAATATAAATCACTGATGTTTAAAAACATTTTAGTGAAATATAATGGTTTAATAGTATAGTGTAGTTATGTAGAAAATAGGCGTACCAAATGGATATTAGACAATTTTATACATATTGTCACATTTTTTTTTGTGTACGAAGGGCTAATTACGTTTATTTCTTTTCAGCTGTTTGTTCCACCATCATTGCGTTATATTTGTCGCGCCAAACTAATAAAAATAATGAAATGCTAATGTTATTAAACCCACCTGGGTGGGTCGTATATCTTAATATGTTTTAACAATGAAGCGAATGATGTTCCTATGTGTAACAGTCACAAAATATTTTATAGACGGTTGTCACGCGACTTCGAAATTCTCCATAAAACTTGAAAAATTTATGTTTATGCATATAAGTCGTTTGGTGCCCTTTATGTACTATGTTTTTTTCGCCTTTTCGTTTTCCGAAGGGCTGGTATTTTGTTCGACGACGAAACGTTGAGTGTTCGGTGGCAGTTATTGTTATTTGTACGAAGTTGTGTGTGCGTGCAGAATAGGGAATTCTCTGATCTATTTATGTGAACCTTATACAGAAGCGACATCATAAAATTCGTTATGAGATAATAAATCAACCCAAAACATTAATTCGACGAAATCACAGCGATTTAAATTTGAAAAGGGGAAGGATATACAACAAAAGTTTCTTGTATATTACTACTGTTATAGATCTACGGTTTTCATCTGTAATTGTCAAACTTGTTCTGTATAATACTGGTGAATTATTGAAATGGTGTACGTTCTAATAAAACTTACATATTTAACCTGCGGAGGAATGAATGTACAATATAGTCATAACCTATTTCCATGAGTAAAATGGGTCTATAATCACGCATTTAATGATGATAAATTATATGAAGGAGATATTATACAGAATCAGATTGCACCTATGAATCAATTGACCTTCGACGAATCGACCTTGTTTTTATTTGTATTACGCAGCAGCGACTGGAACATTTACGGAAACCGAATGCGTGCAATCTAAGACTGTTTTGTTATTGTATTATTTGTATTCAATTACATATTATGACATATTAGTTTTCTATAAAGAACAAATAAGTTCTAATTCATGTGCTTTAGAAGAGAACATTAATGTGTAATTATAAAGTTTTCGAATCGAATGTAAAAATGTCGTTTATGTTAAAAAGCTAATCGCAATTATGACATGACTAATACAGAAATCAACGGTCCCGTAACATTTCTAACAAAGGCCTAAGATATATACGATATACTTATGTATATTAAAATAATATACCGCTTGATTTCAGAGATAGGATAAATAACGGCGTGAAGGGGCAAGAGGCACGAAAATTCGCTAAGAAGTGGGGACGCGTAAATTTATGCATCGCTTCAACTTTACTCCATAAAATATATCCAAAAAATTTAAAAAGACGACTAAAGAAATGGTTCGAAATGTTTACTGTTTAAAAAAATAATACACCAAGTTTTAGCTGCAACATTTTTGCATTATTATTTGTCGTGAAATTGTATTGAAAGTAAATACTTTTGTAGGCGATTTGAATAATTAGTATAAACATAATTATTGACATTTCACCTTTACCGCTACATGTGCTATCAATTATTATCAGACCTGGATATGGGAAATTATTTGCGGTTTTGTGAATGCCCACGGGAAAAATAACCAAGAAAAATGTTGTTGTCAATGTTTTTGTCAAGTCTGAATCGTTATTTTTGAATTCACCAAAAGCTAACCTACGCAATTATCACAATTATGCAGATAAAAATAGCAGTTTATTGCGGGTTGTAGATCGTCAACCGTGTTTTAAGTGAACATGTGGTCTGGAATATATGGGCAATATGCTGTTGGAGTACATTTTTTCAAACGCAATTTAAGTAAATGTTTATATTTGAATTTTTGGCAAAATGAGTTACATACGCTACTAACAAATAATCCCCCAGTTGTTAATGATTGACACTGGTTTCACCACGATGGTGCTCCTTTGCATTTTACATTATTGGCAATCTTGTTCAAGAATTCAATGTTGATTCTTCATAATAATTATTATTTCAGGTGAGACAACATTTACATGCCAGATATCCAAGCAGATGGTTACTGCAACATCGCAAATTTGAAGAGATATGTCAAGAAATTTACAAAATAGAGTTTTAGGGACATTTCAAACAATCTCTTTAATTTTTTGAGACTTTTATTAAGTTTATAATAATTACCTGCATCACCTACAAAAATATTCGCGTTCAATACAATTCCACAAAAAAAAATGCAAAAATGTTTCAATTTTTGTAGAAACAAGTCTACTACAATTAAAGAACTACTACAAAATAGATAGAGATATTATATACAGGGTGTTAAGAAAAGGTTGCCGGATATTTTACCCAATTATAGTACTGGTGGAAATAAACAAAAAAGTCTTAGTCAACTTGGGTCCACAATTCAACTGTTTTGACATATAGTCGCTTGCATATTGTTTTAATAGGATAAAAATTTTCAAAGAAATTCTGATCGCAATGTAAATTAAACAAATGGTTATTTAAAGTAAAACTAAAGAAATTGTTCTACATGTCCACCCTTCATTTTTAAGCACGCTTCACACCTTCTTATGAAAAATCGAAGCACTCTTTCGAAAATTCCTGCGAATTTCCTCGCAACAATTTACGATTCGTTGCCTGAGTTCTTCCAAATTGTTTACAGGTCGTGCGTACACTAATTTTTTTAGATGCCCCTAAACATAGAAGTCTAGAGGTGTCAGGTCAGGGGATCTAGGAGGCCATGCAGATGGTCCACCCCGTCCTATCCATCGTTCGTTGTAATCTTCATTTAAGAAATTTCTAACTACGATGGAAAAATGCGCAGGAGCTTCATCGTGCATAAACCACATATTTAATCTGTTAAAAAGTGGCACGTCTTCCAACAAAACGGGTAATTCATTTCTTAAAAAGTCCAAGTATACTTGTCCCGTTAAACGATTAGGGAGAAATACTGGACCAATTAAACAGTCTCCAAAAATAGCAAGCCAAACAATTAGCGAAAAACGGTTTTGGTGATGCAGTTCAACAATAGCATGGGGATTTTCATCTGCCCAGACGTAATTGTTATGAAAATTAAATATTCCGTCTCTTGTAAACCCAGCCTCGTTACTAAATAAAATCTGAGCCGCAAAATTAGGAGTTTCTGCCAGCTTTCGTAAAATCCAACGACAAAAAACCCTACCTGCATCATAATCGAGAGGAGCAAGAACTTGCACGCGTTGAATGTGGTAGGGATAGAGCTGCTGTTACCGCAGAATTCTCCAAATGAGAGGATGACTTACGTTCAGTTCTGCGGCAAGTCTTCGGGTGCTAATATTTGGGTTGTCTTCTACCCGTCTCAAAATATCTAATTCTACTGCGGGAGAAGAAACTGATCTAGGTCTACCAGAACCACCATTAATTTTGAATGAACCAGTTTCGGACAGCCGGATATGAAGTCTTGAGAAAATCTTATCACTCGGTAACAACCGATTTGGCATACATACAGCGTGCTTCAGTGGCATTACCATTCGCACGACCGTACATAAAATGTATATCGGCCATTTCTGCATTTGTGCACTTATGCATAATTTGAGAACAAAAAAAATTGACGCAAATGATAAATAATCTTATGAGAAATGTCTAACAGAACTAATTTTAAGTCACAATTAGTTGTTTGACAAAGGGAACTATTCTCAAAACCGAAAAATGAATTTTTTATTTTAAAATATGCAATCGACTATATGTCAAAAACAGTTGAATTGCGGACCCATGTTGACTAAAACTTTTTTGTTTATTTCCACCAGTACTATAATTGGGTAAAATATCCGACAACCTTTTTTTAACACCCGGTATAAGAACCTGATGATAATTAAACTTGTTATAAACTTGTTGGATTATTTTTTGAACAGTGAACACTTCGAATAATTTTTCAATTGCTTGAGCAGAATTGTTGTTGCAGAGTTTTAAATTTACATTAGTAGATGTTTTAATAGCGTTCGATACTGTAAACATAATCTCCTTCACCAATAATTTTTCGTTTTTAGATATTTTTCTTGATAGTGTTGTTGATAATGTTGTTCCGCGAAAAAATAGATCTGAAGTTGAGCTATCATTTGCTGTTTGGACATAATTTATAGCGTAAGATTATTCAAACGATAAAAAAGCAAGTTATTCTGCATATCTTCGTTCTAACATTCTAACTGTTACAAAAGTAATGTTCCCCATTGCCTTAAAAAATACGTTATAATTGCTACTGCAAAATGGATGTACAAAGTTTGGTCGGCATTTATTTTAAAGCGCAATTACAAGATTAGTATTCATCAATCAAAAATCGTGCTGAATAACAAGGAACGTGTTTTTTCTCTGAAAGCATTTTTACAAATTTATCTTACTTTAATACCTTCATTAGCTTCCACGTACTTATCTAGATAATTTTATTTTAATTCGAACGCTTTTAACATTTATGAGATTGTATGCTAGAACGGATCCTATTTGTTAAAAATTAAACCTCCTTATCAGCAGTTGTTGGTCTTTTTTACCGACGTAAGTATAAATTGATTTTGGAAAACAAGATGGTGTTATCCTACTTCTAGTTTCATATTATCTTAGATTTGTGTTCCAAACAGCTTCATATATACATATGTACCATCTTTGGCAAATTAAATGCGAATTTTTCAGCGAGGAATTTCGATTTACTAAATAAAGGCTATACTTTGAAACAAATTTAATTTCTCTAAAACAGAGTACTGCTTTGATGAACTTCTTTAGAGTAATTAAATTCATTTTAAAGCAGAGCCTTTATTTACAAAATCAACATTCCCCGATAAAAAATCGCATTTAATTTGCCAAAGATGGTACATACTACAAACATGCATATAGATAGGTGTACAATACGAAATTTGTTCGAAGTTCTTTAATTATAGAGGATATTTACACACTCCTAATATTTACTTACACTTACTTAGACCGGTGTAAAGAATTAGAGACTGCAAGTTAGTATAAGTGTCCACTGGCATACGTATATATAATACATACTTATACACATACATATTGGTATAAATAAATTACAAATACCTATAGCAAAGGATTAGTTACCCTGATAATATCAAGGTTTATATTAATAGCGACTTTCACATAACTTTGATGTTAAAAATTCATTCCCTAACATATCGCACTAAAACATTAACTTTCAAATTCCACCGAATTATTTATGTTGCTGTTCATGCGTGGACGAGTGCTTATTTATTTAGGTCGGAAGGGGTAACACTTGTTTGCTATCAAGCGGAAATCTTGATTAGTTTGAAAATTTAATCCAAACCACACAATGGATTGTTATTTCTGTAAGAGTCAATATTTCTTAGCGATTATAACTATGCCTGCATAGACATACATATGTACTATCAGCATCTAGTAAATTTGGAATGGAATCGGATTAGGTTATAATAAATTTATTTATTCACTACAATATATGAATTGTACTTTTAATAAAACGAGGACAGGACAGATTAGGACAGAATTATATAGTAAATTTTTAAAAAATATGCAGGTACATAGTACCTAAAACTATAAGAATATTCGGTAATAATAACCTACAATATTATCATTTAAATTACAACTGTATTAACGGACAGCCAAACTTCAAAACAAATCCTCATTTAAAATGTGTACTACCTTTTTTGAGATAACACTTTATCATAATAAGAAATGTTTCATTGGGGGGAACGACACTATTTCTGAGATCAAATGCAAAGTAATGCAAAGACTACTATACTTTTCTAAAATATTCTTAAATGCAATCGCTCTCGACATTATCGACCCGTTGGTTATTATCATAAACAGCTGTTTATTAGTAGGTGTTTCTCTGAAGGAGCTCAAATGAAAAAATATCTTCAATGATACTTGACATGGTTTCTGCAAGAATAAAAACCATAAGCTATAAGTAAGGCGATAAACACAATATTATCAGCAGTTGACCAAGAAAAAGATATAAATAAGTCTGCTGCGATTTGAGTAGCGCTTTCAACACCGCTGATCATAAAGTGTCTTATCTATGTGATAAACACCAATTTGTTGCATTACAAATCCAAAGATCTGTGATAATGCTACTCCAGGATTCTATATTGGAGCCACTCCTATGGTCACATGATCTGTGTATATGAAGATGAGATGTTTGGGATAATTCAAGATAAAACAAGTGAACAGTTATTAGTGAAAACAAAAACTATAATCAAGCAAGCGGGAGAACGATCCTAACCAAATAAACGGCTTAATCCTAACCAAATAAACTGCTCCATTCAAATGGCAAAGAAGTTAAGTGTTTCTGTTTATGGAATGCAGTTTCCAGAAAAGTAATTGGACATTGAGCCCGGGTTTGACTCCAAATAAATGCAATGAGAGTTCAATGTCTTCTGAAAAAGGACCAACCGCATAAAAACTATTTTATTTGCAAATAAATTCTCACCATAGCTCGCGTATACATATATACTTACCATAGTAAACTATATTTATAAACAGGAAGATAGTTTTAAAGCAAATAGTGGTGTGTACAACTATGATACTCGTGTTCGAACTCATCTACGGTTCCCGTATCACAGAGTTGAAGCAACAGAGGTAAGCACAGTTTTGGGGCATCAACATTTTTAATAAATTGTAGAAGGCTTCTATTGTTTACCTTTTACATCGCTGATGATTGTTTAAATAGTAAAATTGATTAATGCATTTGTGTTTGTTTGTTCCTCATGTAATATACAACGATTTATATACTCTATAAGTAATGGTTTTATGCAAGATATTTTAATAATATACGTATTTACATGTATGTACTTGTATTTATAATACTGCGAGAATGATGTTTTGTTGTAATAGTGATTGCAATAAATATACACTTTATTACTATTATTTATAGGCAATTTTTTTTGAGTTTCTAGAGTATTGAGTTACTTGCGATTCCGCAATAATACAGTACATGCTATATATAAGGTAGGCAACGTAGATATATATATATGTACTAAGTCATAGATATATGTAAGTATATATAAAACTTTCCAACAAATTAAAAAACTAAATTATATTTACCAATATAAAATTTTCTTGCATTCAGTGTCAAGACTATTTGGTAGTTTTAGTAAATTCATGAGTTACAGATAAAACATCGCTAACACCAACACCACAACGTTTGATTACTCGGAACACGTGTTTTGAGAGCGCATCGGCTCTGACTATCAACCGAATACCGAATGAATAAATAAAATAAAAAACTATCAGCAACCCTTCTTCTACTAGAAACGACCATTGTCAGTTTATACCAGTAAAGGGGATGTTAGTTTTTAATTTTGTTTATTCATTCGGTATTCGGTTGGTGATGAGAGCCCATGCGTTCTTGAAGTACATGTCCCGAGTAATCAAACGTTGTGGTGTTTGGTGTTACTGATACATTTTAAATGTAACTTATATATGACAACAAAAATCTGCAGTCGTACAAATTTGATAGAACTAACAAAATTCTGTAGCTGATTATGTATGGATCTAATGAAATTAAAATATCTAGTAGTTCACCTTTTTGCGATAAGTTGAATGGTGTGTACTAGACTACTGTTTCCGATCTGCAGCTAAGATCGTCAATCCTGGAACTGTATACATGGGCTATGCGTGAATTATGAATCTTTATTTCTAATTGCTTAGTTTTTTCAGTGGAATTAGCCAATATTTTAATATGAATCCTCTTAGTTGTTATACTCATCCATGCTTGTTTTGTTTGATAAGTTGAAGTTTACAAGTAACTATTGTATTATATCCTATACATAGAATTATGCTGCGCTGATTGAAATTGAATAGAAGTAATAAAATCAGTATACTAACACGTATTATTCATTCATTTTAAAATTTCGAAAGATTTCAAAGACATCTAAGAATTAAAAAAGAGAGAAGAATTTTAAAGAAATCGACGTGACACTGAAGCCTGAGATTGGAACATTGGAAGGAAACTGTAAGCATTTTTTAATATTTAGTTAGAAGTTAGATGAATTTATCACTAGTTAGAAATCTGTAATAGATCTTTCTATTATTTTTGTATTATTAAAACATGTAACAGTCTTTTCATATATTTTTTATCTTGTACAATAGTTTGCTAATACTCGCATTATTTAGTTACAACAAACACTACTACATATACGCTTTCTTTTCGAGAAATCGAAATCGAATAAATTAACAAAACAAGGTCGAATAAATTCAACTAATTACCCTTATGAAGTTACATTAGTTCTCTTCAATGTCGCTCATAACACTTTTCAATCTTTAGTACTTACGTGCGTAAAGGTTGCAAATAGATTTTTATTGTTGTAATAAAATACTATCACGTTCTACAGTATTGTTTCTGAAAATAATGGTTGTCCAAATGAAGTACATACGTCGCTTTGTTTATCAAATAATCTATCTATGATTAAATAAATACTTATGAATATTAATTAAATTACCGTACCTATTTTTCTTTTGGTTTAATTATATTGATTGTTTCGCAATGGATATCACGTGTAAAATTATCAATTGTCTGAATGAATCGAAAGTAATAATGTCTTATCGTCTAACGTTAATTTTCTTTTAAATAAATATTCCACTCTACCCACCGTTTATTTTGGAATATTTTACGAATATCTTGTTTGATGTTTAGCCCGCGAGGAAAAGCGTTTCCCCTAATTATACAGGGAAAATTCTGTAACTGAAGTTTGTTTCACCTCTTATATTGCGGCGTTATCCAATTATTCTAATTTAATTATTGTGTTGAATTATTAATACAGAATTTCTTTGACGCAACTTTACGTTCAACGAAGAGAGATTTAGATTAAATTTAATGTTATACATATGCAATCTGTTAAAATATTTAATTAATATCTAAGTTGAATTATTGATGCTGGAAAAACTTGTATATACGACAAAACGGGTGATGCATTCTGTTTTAGTCTATGTAGTAATTAATGGTTGATGTCTGTGAAGATTTTCGGCTTTGCACCTATTCCAAGTTTATGTAACTTTACCAGTTCGAAATATACTAAAGTTACAATTATTTTACCTTTAACCTTTTATCTTTGGATAATAAAACATCCGTTTATCGGTTGAGTTACTATTTAGTAACTGCAAGTATGTGGCAAATTAAATAATACCTGGATTATACGTAGGAAAAATATAGTTTGATTGATTTTTGGACAATTTTAATCTTGCTTGTTTGCGTTTCATCATTGAAAAGTCTTTACGTCATTGGAATCGTCTACTTTAAATCATTGTAAATAACTGCGATGGAATTCAAGTTCGGATACGAAGGCAATGAACTTAAGGCCCGTTATTATGTGCAATAAAGTTTATACATTAAGTATGAGCTAGTTTATTTTAGATGGTGATCGGAGTAAGGTTTATATAGGATTGAGATGCTATGTTTACGGCTTACACCTATACTATAGTATCGGTCCTATGAGTCCATCTCCATTAATCCTTTCTTAAAAAATAATAGATCTGAAAAGTACTAAAAAGTTACTGATTTCTTTGTCTCAAATGTATCTTAAATTATCACATAATATATTTACATATTAGAACCAGTATGGTTTAACTACTGACTAGGTGCAATGAAAGTTAGATTCTTACATCGAGTATTTTGCGATTGATTAAAACTGAGTGGTTGTCTAGAAAAATAGATTCAAATATTTTAAAGTAACCGCAAGATTTTTGCCAAATATTTTGGTGAAATGTGCGTCCATGAGAATTTATCTGAATGGTGGATATATGCATATATTAGTAGCGACAACCAGTTATTAACAATTAGTGACTTTCACGGACTTCACTTTTTTTTTCCTTCCAGACCCGTCCGACCTATAGTCACCGGTAGGCACCGCAGCCATCAGGCTTATTGTGCCACATCTGTTTGTTCAAGTCACCCACTCTAGCATGGTAGTCCCCTCCACTAACCTGTACAGGTCCCTAACCGAGTGGGTAAGGTATATCTCTGGGTCTCCTTTCGTTATCCCAAACAGATTCTGCCTTCTGCGATCTAGTACCTCGCAGTCGCGTAGTATGTGATCGGCTGTCTCCGGTTCTATCCCACAAAGTCTACACTTTGTGTCCCCGTCAAACATTCCGATTCTGTGTAGGTGTTCTTTCACCGCAGCATGTCCGGGTATTAGTCCCGTTACGATGCAGAGCTGTTTCCTACTAAGATGTAGTAGTTCTCTAGCTCTTTTCCTGCATGGCTTCCCTATAAAGGTTTTGCCATGTACTATACCGGGTGAGGCTCCCCAGTATTCCTGCTGTTTCGTACGAACCCAGTCTCCTATATGTCTCCGGGCCGTTTGCCTTGTGACCCCGAAGAAAGGTTCTGGGCCGTACATTTCCATCACTGACCCTCTCTTCGCGAGTTCGTCAGCCCTTGCGTTGCCCTCTATCCCCTGATGGACCGGTATCCAAGTCAACCAAACCTTGTTCCGGTTCGACAGTTTCACCAGTTCGTCGAGGCATTCCGTCACCAGCCTGGACGACACCTTCCGGCTTAATAACGCCTTCAATGCCGCTTGGCTATCAGACATGATGTGAATTCGTCTGTTGGTCACCGCTTTCACATTCATTGTGTGTGCGCATTGGAGAATAGCATATACCGCCTGAAACACAGAAGCATACTCCCCCAGTGCGTAACTGTGGCGCTCATTCTGAGAGCATATCCCTGCACCGGTACCATTAGCCGTCTTAGATCCGTCCGTGTACCAGACTAAGTCATGCTCTTTGATTCTCAGTGCATACCTGGCAGCGTCCCGTCCGTCCGCTATAGACACCGTGAGACACCGGAGTCGCTGTGTGTTGCAGCCTATATGCCCCCATCCTTGCCTCCCCTTGTATGACCAGGTGCAACGGTGGCAAGTCCAGGAGTGCCTCCATGGCTGCAGTCGGTGTCGAATGCATTGCTCCCGTTATTCCTAGGCAGGCAAGTCTTTGCACCTTGCTCAGCCTCTGAATAGCGTTCCTTTGTTGCGTCTTTGTCCACCATACCAAAGCTGCATACGTCATTACTGGCTTAACCACCATGCTGTATATCCAACTCAGCATGTCTGGTCTTAGCCCTCATTTCTTTCCATTTGTGCGTCTTACCAGCGTTAACGCGGTCACCGCTTTTTTGGTAATTCTGTCCAAATGTTGGTTCCAGGTAAGTTTGGAGTCTAATGTTACTCCAAGGTACTTTACCTCCCCCACCATCTCTTCACTTTTGATATTTGATGCAGTTTTTCCAGTCAGCAATGAAATTTCATAGTTTCATTTATTTATTTTATTTTTTATTATGGGAAATTTAAGTCTTAGATCCTTGTGTAAAAATCTTATCTTATGCTTATGCAAAATATATATTAGATGGCTAAAACACCTTGTCACAGGACCCAAGGAAGCTCTGGTCATTTACAAATAATAAATAAAGTGGTAACACTAGAATACCGGGACAAACGACGTATATTACTGGACAAACTCCTCAGGAAATAATGGATTCATTTGCGGATTATTTCAGTAGTGTGTACATAGCATCGAGTTATGTCGGAGTAGAAAATATGCAAAAACTTATTTCTTTTCCGAGGATTAACATCACAGTTATTACTGAGGAAGAAATGTTGTCGACACTAACGAAATTGAAGAACTCATTACTGTCTGGCAGTGATTTTGTTCCTAGTTTTCTACTTCGAGACTGCGCTGCAGTCTTTACTCAGCCATTGCACTACCTGTTTAATTAAATTCTGAAGAAGACTGTTTTTCCCGAGATGTGGAAGACGTATTTGTCCCGTGGTGGTGATATAGGTGACATACAGAATTATAGGCCTATCTCTATATTGTGTAACTTTTCCAAGATATTTGAGACTATACTCTTTAACAACATATCCACTTACATCAAATCTATTGTTACTACATTTCAGCGTGGTTTCGTTAGCAAGCGTTCTACTATTACGAATCTCACATGCTTTACACAATACACATCTGAAATTCTGGATAAGCAGGGACAAGTGGACGTGGTCTACACTGATTTCCAGAAAGCGTTTGATCAAATCGACCACTGTGTTTTATTAAAAAAAACTGGCAACCTTTGAATTTGTTGTTTATATGCGAGGAAAGAGTTTGTAGAATACAATGGCCACAAATCAAACGTATTTTTCCAACCTCTGGCGTTCCTCAAGGTTCAAATTTAGGAGCTATTCTGTTTCTAATTTTTATTATCGCTTATCACTTAACATTACAAAGTGTAAAGTAATATATACGAGAAAACTATTTGCAATTAAATATGATTACTCCATATGCAATACAGCGCTGGATCGTGTTGATAACATTAAGGACTTGAGAATAAATTTGACTGTAAACTCAACTTTATACTTCACATAAACACTATTGTTGCTGGAACTTACCGCACCTATGGGTTTACCTATAGAAATTGCAAACATTTTACCAACGTCTACTGTTTAATGTTGCTTTACTACTCATTTATTCGTTCCAAATTGGAGTACAGTTCAATTGTATGGTATCCGTTCTACACTATTCACTTTTCTAAGATTGAGAAGATGCAGCGAAGGTTTTTTGAATATGTTATGTACGTGGCAGATGGTGCATATCCTGAAAGAGGCTACTGCTGCAATATTATTAGATTTTCTGCAATGCCAGTTGAACAGAGACGACTTGCTCAAAGTATAAAATTCCTATATAATTTACTCCATGATAACTACCTAGAATAACTTCACGATATAAGATGACTTTTTACAATGAATTGTGTAGAACTAATATGATGTGTATTACAATTATGTGTAATAACTTCAATTTAATTTTCACTTCGTGTGATATTTATTTTTCCTCCTTTTTGGATATTCTTGAGGATATCAGAAGCATGTAGTTGCTTGATTAATCGCATATTTGTGGGTAACTCGATTGTATTGAATATATAAATTAATGTTTGTTTATTTTTGTATTATTCTATTAAGAATTTACCTGTTGAAAATAATAAAATTAAAAAAATATTTATTTAATGTAACCATTACACGTAATATTAACAATATTAATTATGTAAGAAAATATAATCGAAAACATCTAGAGATACTTGTGGTACCACCAACAATTTTGAGAGAGATTTATTCGATTATAAGAAGAAATATAGAAGGACAGCATGGAAAATGAAAATAATATAAACCGATAAACTAGTTACGCAGTCTGTCTGTGAATTTACGTGCTAGTTTTAGCGGCAGCATTTTATTTAATAGCAACCAAATATTAAAAGTGTTACTATTCTTTCATTCGCCGTTACAATATACAGGGTGTTACAAAAAACTAGGCCAATTCATAGCCAAATATTCTTTGGGCCGAAATGAAGGGACTTTGCTCAAATCTAGACGTTTGTAACCCGATTTGTAAACCACGCTTTCATCAGAAAATTTTCTTCTCTAGCGTGGTTTACACGTCGAGTTACTATGACTTTCTAGCATCCCTCACCCAATTTTTGCTCCAAAGAAGCCACCTAAATTAGTGGCGAAACGTCGAGTTTGAGTCAGTTTTTGTAAATATTTTACATATTTTGTATTTTTATTTTATTTTTTTATACTTTTGTTTTGTATAAATTTATTTTACTATGACGCGGTCAAAACACGGAAGCCTTCCTAAGAGAGACTCCAACCATGATAGACTTTGATACTTTGATTCATTTGGTGACTTGCTTATGTAATCAGTTTCACTGTCAGTTGTTTTATTCTCCTTCGGTAATTCTGCATAAGAAGCAGTATCTACTTCTTCTTCAACCACAAACCATTCTAGAATTTCTTTGGAGAGGTTGGATGCAGTGAAACTCACTCATGTGGGTTATAGCCAGTAAGTGCTTTATGGGGAGATCGTGCGATTATGCAATGATGGGAAATATTTTTTGACATTGCATGAAATGAAGCACTATTGTTCAGTGTTCTGTTGAAGATCTGGTCATGTTATCGATGTCCTGATTAGTACGCTTAATGCTGCTCTGATTTTGTAAATGACGGTGACGCCCATCTATAATAATACATACACACCACAATTCTTTCAGTTCCCAGGTCATCTGGTTTACAAATTCACGATCGTTATTGTGTTGTGAGTTGCGGTGTACGTCGAAAATTAGGAAAATATTCAGCAGTTGAGAAGCAACCTAGCTAGTTTTTCTTCTTCAAAGTATTCAAGCAAACGAATATGGTGCTGTAATCTTGGTAAATCAATATCCACTTAAATTTGTCATTTCGTAGAGATTCCATTAAAATCTTTCGTTGGTGTTGGCTTCACGACAAGTCTACGAGATATGTTTTTTTGTCATTGCACGGATTGCAACTCTTTAAATATGTTTTAATGCAAGGTCTAAGCATCTAAGCACACAATATTTGATTTTTGTAACATTTCTCATTTTTACATTTTCTTCATGTGTTGTTGAAATATAAATTTCATATGCAGCTAGATATCTAATTTCAGTCTCTTTATTTTTTCACGCTTGCTTGTCAAAAATCTCTTATCTCTCTGTTCTTCTGGAATAAATAGTACTTATATTAATAAATATACCAATTTTTAGAATAAAATCGTTTTGATTAAAATATATTTTTTATTTATTTTATTTCGCTATTTTTACTCAATCGAAAGGCTCCTCTCTCAACACCTCCAGACATTTTAAAAGATTCGCCACTGTTTGAAGTTATGTCGTTACTGTTCGTGAGTGTTACTTTAGTTTAGATATTTCGGTCACTAATTGTAATAACTATTGTGCTATGAACTGAGAGCCAATAAGTTTGTTGAGTTTATACTAAGAGTAGATTAGGAATAACTTACGAGTTTTTTTCGCATGCAGAATTTCTTTAAAAACAGCAGTTTGTAACTATTTCGAATAAGGCTTTCAAAACATGTAAAAGCACATACACATTTTACAAATGCTCTAAAAATTAAATTTACACAGAAACTCAAATAGATGCTCACGAGCTTTTAAGCTGATGATATTTCTAACTTAAATACAAATATATTAATACATATTTCCAGCGTAGCGTCCTTGATTTGACCAAAGAATTAGACTTACCTCACTTATTTCATAATACAAAGGAGCTACCCATAAGAAAACGAAGCAAAGATTTTTATAGTGCAGTAAAAGCTAAATACAAATTGTAACTCAAAACGGTGTCGCTTGTGAAATGCGCTATCTACAAATAAGTTTAATCCCTAATTTACATTCACTTATTGTAATTCTCCCATAAAAACGCCCGTTGCGGTTTTGCTAGCCATAAATAATTGGTTTCGGAAAGGAAATACACCCGATAAACACGATTTCCTTGTGCTGATAAAAATAACTAATGACCGTATTATGCTCGTATATTATAACTACTGCTCCCAATCTATATCTTATTTACAGCGTTTGACAGATCTAGTTGATAACAAAAAACTTTATAAATAGACCGGGCGATAATTACGAGTAATCTCGATAATTAGTTAATAGATCTCGATTATGTAATTTCGTTAATTAGATTCGATAGCCTACATTATTAATGAACAGACGTCTATTTCCTGTTACTATTACAGTTGTACGATACTATTAGAAGTAAATTAGTTATATTGTATGTTAGAGTTTGTATAACATGAAACGAAAGGCAACGTCAGTACCCTGAAAAGAGTTAAATAAAGCTCAGAATCGTTGTTGCTTTGTGTGAATTTGATTTAACATTTTATCTCTAGCTGGAAGCTATGTCGACGTAATTATCATTCCATTAGTCAAAAAAGGGAATTTCGATTGAATCATTGTTTCAAATCGATAATGACTGTTAAGGAAGGGTTAGAAAATTACCGAAAGTGATATATATATTGTAATGTTATCTTTCGTTAGGTATTTATGCGAAATCAATTTAGGGAAGAGAATTATTTCCCTTATACAGCAATTCGAGTCATTTATACAGAGAAATAATAAATTTGCTGTCTATATTAGTTTCGTAATAAAATTATTAACTTATGGAGCTTGGTTGCAGTTGTACTAAAATTGAAAACAATTTGTGCGCGTATAGAACTCTTAAACATTTATAAGAAATTTTTAAGTCTATATTCTCTAATAAATGTGTTATGAATGTTGAAGATGCAATAAATATAGGGCATATGTATTTCTTCTACTAGTTTTATTGTTATTTTAATATTACAGTGAAGTTAATGCTTTAAACTTTCAGGAACTGATGATTTGAATACAACTAGGTCAGCCAAAACGTCAATAAGTATTAAATTTAATGCCTTAAAAACTAGAAATGTTCACCTAACATATCTAATTTCTTTTTATAGTAATTATACTACGAGGGAGCGTTTTTATGTTCGCGGAATGGGGGATAAGGGGTGGAAATAAAAAAACCAAATTATTTTTATTTTTCAATATATTCACCTGCAAGACCGATACATTTTTCACATCTTTCAATTAATTTATTTATACCCTCATAAAAAAATGATTTCTCTTTATCTGCAAAATACGCCGAAACTGCCTCCTTGACTTCATCATCGGCAGTAAATTTTTTACCCCGCAGCTCTTTTTTCATTTTCGGAAACAGGTAATAATCACTCGGGGCCAGGTCTGGGCTGTAGGGTGATTCACAATTTCGAAGCCCACCTTATGCAGGGCAGCTAACGCAACGCGGCTCTTGTGGACGGGCGCGTTGTCGTGCAAAAGCAGCACACCTTTCGTCAATTTTCCCCGTCTTTTCTCATTAATGGCTTCTTTTAGTCGCTCTAATATTGAAGCGTAATATTCTCCGGTTATAGAAACATCTTTATAATCAATCAACAATATTCCTTCCGAGTCTCAAAATACCGTTGCCATGATTTTCCCAGCTGATTGTGACACTTTAAATTTCTTGGGAGGTGCTGTGCCCTTTTTATGCCACTGCATGGAGTCTTGTTTGGACTCAGGTTCATAACGATGAACCCAAGTTTCGTCTCCAGTAACAATTCGACTCAATACACCATCCTTGTCTTCATTACAGAGGTCCAAAAATGCACGCGAACACTCTACGCGCTGTTGTTTTTGCGGCGGCGTGAGCATTCTCGGCACCCATCTTGCGCTGACCTTAGACATGCTGAGATGATCGTGTAGGATTTTAAAAATTGTTGTATCGGATACTCCAACCATTTCTGCGAGTTGTTTTCTTCTTTAGTCGAGCATCTTCGAGTACAATTTTTTCAAGTTTTTGGATAAGTGGTCACCTCAATGCTCCTGCCCGGCCTCGGGTTGTCTTCAAGGGATTCCCTTCCTTGTTTAAATAAACTATGCCACTTATACACCATGGTTTTTCCTGGACAAGAGTCGCCGTAAACCAATGACATTTCATTCATTATGGTCGCGACTGATTTTCCTTGCCTGGTAAGGAACTTTATAACGGCACGATATTCGATTTTTTCCATATTTCACTTTTCACTCATGATTATGTTACTTGGTTGACGATAGCTCAAAGACTAACTGTCTAATAACAATCAAACTTCGTATTTATACTAATTATGAGTCGCTGCACAGGCCACGCCCCCAATGCGCCTAATTACACCCCTACAACCCGCTCATTCCGCGAATATAAAAACGCTCCCTCGTATTTTAATTACTTGTTTTTTCGTCTAAATGTGGATTCATGTGATGTAGTACGTATTGGGAGCTGATATGTCATTACAACAGCACAAGATGTATATCGAATATCTGTTGTTTGGTTCACATATCTTTGTGGAAGTTTCTCGCTTGTACATACATACATATACCTACATATGTATAGACATACATACTATAAAAGCTAGCTACTCAATGTGTAGGAAATCATATAAGAGTGCTTTGTTGTGAAGGCGATACACCAAAAAAAAAATATCGGAACTATACCATGCATAGGCCTTTTATACTACTGTAATAGTCAGAGATATTGCAAAAGACATGTATGGAGAAAAACGAATTGTTACCGCAATAAAATATATTTTTGTCAAAGACATTTATATCAAACAAATAAGGATCTTTATACAGTGAACATGTTTTGGCTTTAAGCCAATAAGGATCTGTTTGATTTAACGTTTTTATTTATTTGAGAATAATAGTGATATTTTATCCATAATAATTAGTTAATTCTAAAAAGTATTGATGAAATGGAAACCACATCCAGTTATAGAGACACTATTTATTTGACAGTAAAGTTTTTTTTAAGGATTAAAATCTTTCAAATTGCGAAGTTATTGATGGCAACCGTGTAATTATGCAACTCCACCTAATAAAGGCTTTCTCTTCTTTAATAAAAAAAAATCTGAATACAATTTTACTGTTCCTCATATAGGTTACACATGATTCGGAGAGCGATAGTGAATATATCTCTAGCTTTCGTGACATATTCGTACACTTATCAGTATGTGGTTTTCCAGATAGAGTGAACAAGAGTACTGGCTACTTTACGTTTTCATAATATTTTTAAATCAAAAGATCAGAGTGAAAACGATGTGTATGGTGCTCCAAAATTTATGGATAGAGAAGAACAGATCTATTATTCCAGAAGAATGGGGAATGACGATGTCAATTTAAGGGGTATGATGTCATCTCATAAAGCAGCTCAAGCTGCTTATTTAATGAAAGCTAACCTCTGTAAATATTTTATAACATTGTAAGAGCAAGTGCCTTAGGAAAGAGAACATGTTCAACAAGGATCTAATGCAACATTACTCTTGTAGTTGTTAGTTTAATTGTGTTTATCTGTATTCATATACATATGTATAGTATGTACAATCTTATTTTTAATAGAATCAGGTACATAAATAATAATCTTAACATTGCCAACCTTTACATTAAATATACAGACCGGTTGAGTTATAGGTTTATATGTACCGTACATATTACACACGTATCATCTGTAGGCGTAGAAAAGTTACGATAGTGGGGGACATTCGTAAAAGTTATCCACTTTCAATAGTATTAGTGCGGCAGGAGTAACGTAAGGATGTTCATCTTTGCTTTTAGGAATTAGTACGTGTAGCTTGATTATTTAGTTTTCCAAATGATGTATCTATGCAGTAACATTGAACTGAAACAAAACTCTATAAAAATTGTAACTAAAACAAAATTCTTATATTCAAAACAAAACAAACTTCTATAATAAAATTTACAAAAGCGAGCGAGGAATCTGTTTCTCTCTATCAAATGCATACCTCCTACGACATGCACGGCATCCCCTCCTCTCACATACATGGTACATGTATATGTGTGTGTATTTGAAGTCGAATGGGAACCGTTCACTAGGCCAATCAGTATACATACAGTCATGCAAAATGTACAAAATGTGCGACTATAGAAAATTTATTATGTTGAAAATTAAGTACGCTGGATCATCAGAAGGAGCTTACAAGATTAATAAGAAAGTATTAATAAAGCTTGTTTATGCACCAATTTTTATCAATAATAGATACATTTCATTTGAGCAACCGAAAGGTGGCATTTTATGTATCTACATTAGTGGAATTAATTGTGGACACTTTGAATAACAAATTTTTTATCTTATAGTCGTGCTATATTTTGCTGTGCAAGATTGATGCAGTCGTATTTTTATTGTTTAATCTTTAATGGTTATTCTTGGCATTATGTTTTGAGAAATGAGGACATTAGTGAAGCTTTTAAAAGTGTGAATAATGACTAAAATGACCTGAAATACTTTAAAACGTGTAGATTGATCACGCAGTAAAAGCGAATAAACCGTCGCCTTTAACTTACGTTCACAGTGAAGCGATGGAGCGAGAGGCTAACAGCGACACTAGAGTACTGAAACAAAATGTTAGAATCTCAACCCTAGCAGTATAAACGCTATGCTTTGATTGTAGGTTCTTGTTTCTGCCACTTTTCTAGTCTCGCCTCTAGTTTCTGGCTTCTTTGCATCACTATGAACGTAACTTTAGTGAGAAAGACCCTGCAAATGGGTTGTCAAGACTAAATCGACGAAATCGGCTGCAAGAACTAGAAGAAAGTCTAAAGTAAGAGAACAAGATGTTTGCAGAATTTGGTTATCATTGAGGATAATACAAAGGCAAAAATGTTGTTAGAAGAAGACCCATAAACGTGGGATAAAGTGCAATGGCACATCGCCAAGAGTTGTTGAAAGTGATGACTACTGCATTCTTACCTAGCTTGGGTCTAAATTTTGTAGAAAATCTATGGTCTAAATGATTATGAAAATGATGGTATCACAACAAAAAATCAAGAAATAGAAGAAAGGTGATTGAGAGCATTATCCAGGTCTGACACTACGTTACTACACCTCGACGAATCAAAGCTGTTGCAAAAAAGGGTATCCAATAAAATACAAAATTTTTGGTATTTCCTATGTGTTGAAAGTGTAATTTTTATTGTATATAATGTAATAAAAGTATGGTCGTAAATCGTCTTTTTATTGATTTTTTATAAACTACGTTTTACAATTAGAAAACAATGCTTGCAATAAAATTTGATTAGAATATAAAATATAAATGACTATATATGAAATAATGAAATTTAGTCCCGAATTAGAGTAGAGAACAGAGTAGTGCATGATGATTCTTTTTAAGAAATGCATTTTCAGTCTGAACTTTCTTAGTTTTCTGCTTACGACTTTGGAGTCTGACTTCTTTACATAAATTCCTTCTTCAAACATTAAGTTCAACAATCATGAGTTAACAAAATCAATTCTAGAGTGCTGGATGATATTTAAAGATAAACAAATGGATGAAATAATTACGGTCCATAATTTTATTATATATTTTATGTATTATTTATTATGTAAAGCTAGTCAGGAAAACAAACTCTTTATTCGAGAATAAAAGATTACATTCTTTTCATACTATTTATCCGTACAAATTTCATTCTTGTCTAGGTAATTTAAGAATTTTTTTTTGCATACTGATTTAGTTTCCAACTACAGAAACGCTGTCTTACATCAATGATTTCAACGTTAGCTCTAGTTTCATTGGTGAAGGTTTTGCCACTGCGATCAGAGACATCTTTATTTATATCTACAATGTTGCATGTAGGTTTTTCTTAATTTAAATCGTAATAGATTATAAGGAATTGAAAGTTCACGCCTTTGTAGCTACCTTTTTCATTATAACAGCACCCTTTACTTTCGTTTTGAAACATATTCATCTATTAATGTTTTGATTCAATACATGTCTTTTCCTTTGCGTACATTCTTCTCCAGTACAATATTGGCGAAGACCGTTCTATCGATTACTGCAGTCTAAAGTTAGAAAATCAAATGATTACATTAACGTTTAGTAACATGATATGTCACTCATACTACCTAATGTAGGATCATACTTGTTTCACTCCATCCATTTTCTCTTATAAGAGGATCTTTATAGTTCTTTACAATTTGGTTTTATATAAGAAAGGATCAGTTTTTATCAATTCCTTGAAAAGTTTGTTAGTATCTATACTATTTCCATCATCCTTTACGTTACCTTCCTCGATACCATTGTGTGGGATAATAGACAAAGTAATCATCTAAATATACGGACAAGATTTATTTTAATCTTATTCCATAAACTTTTCATTGTGTCTCTATCTCAAGTAAATTAAATATACCTACTTGTTCAATCAAGTCTTTCATTATAAATGTAAGAGAAAATTAAAATAAATTTAATTGAGAATGACTATGGTCTGTTTTGCTTCCAAATATTAAACCATTCGTGCTAGTTCTTTTTTTATGATATTCACGTATCTATTATTGATAATTTACAAATTTAGTTTAACTATCTTGGAATTAATTCTAGCTAGAAAGATACCGCACAACAACAAAGTGTTTGAAACTACTTACTTTATATAGGCAATGTACAGTACGTTGGTGCGGCTCCATACTGCTGCATCAAAGACGGTCAAATACGAAGTTAATACTGCTGTTGGAAATGTATCTGTCGCCGCAAATTGTGTGTTAACTAAGCCGATACAATCTCTTTGATAATCTCTCTGTGAAGAACACCTGTAAACTGTAGCTCCGTGTATTGATCGAAAAAGGGAAATTATACTAGCTTATGAGAACGAGGTGTGTATCTATACACGTACAATGTGCTATAATTGCTTGCAGCACATAAGCTCATTCACTTGTGTAGAGAATTCGTCCGTTAATAAGTTTATTTGAAGGTTCGTCGGTCAACTTAGCTTGTAACTATGTCTGCATAATTAAATATGCGTATATGTAACGTAAATAATGTAAATGCATTGAACAAAACAAAAACTAAAACGGATAGTAATTGCATCCGTTTTTGTTAGAAATGTTTCATTTTCAGATGAACGAATGTCCAACACTTGCGGAGTCCTTTAGGAAGTTTTGGTGTTTAACGAGATTAAAATATAAAACTGCAATTTATTATAAAAGTAGAATATTGGTTATGAGTTGTTTTTGATAACACGAATAAGGTTTAAAAAATTGCGCGAAGTGATAATAATGATATTGGTTATTTTCGAATAGCTATCCAGTACAGTAGCATATATGTATGTATGTATATATATACATACATTTACAAATACAAGAATAAATTTTAAATTTTATTAAGGAAATTAAAGGAAATAGTAAGTGCAGGTTAACAGAGGAGGACATTGTAGTAAGTGGTGAGATATACAAGATACTAGATCTGGAAAGAGGAAAAGAGAAAGAAGTGAAAGAACGGCAGAAATTCAAATCTAAAAACAGAAAAGGTCATGGGCTATTCTTGGACCAACGTCCATATAAAACCACATGTTTTATACATACAGAAGTTGGTCTATGAATTCACTGATAGTTGTAACATTGACATTTACGACAAAGGTTTAGAGATGTTATAGCTCGTCTATTTAGTAGTGACGTAGTTAATTCCCCGTTCTGGATACACTCCATGGATGCAGGAGTTTTTTAATTCAGAGCTCAAGATACATACATATAATGAAGTGAGCATACTTAAGACGAATATTCCAAAATTTATTCCTGTTATGATTGTTGCTTTTTGTTAATCTACACATATGTTTTATATACATGTAAATTGTTGCATTTTGTACAATTTTTGTCCCATTATCTTCCCGATATAGTGTATGTATTCATTTTAGGAGAATTATTTCATTTGTGCTCAGAAGGGATGATCCATTCAACAATGTGCACATGGGTCATTGATATGGTCGTATTTTGATAACATGCATTTAAGACGCTAGGAGGGTCAACAAAATAGGTATGTTGGGGTTGATCATGGGGGTATTATAAACTTAGACTTTTGCCACGGTCTGAATGTTTCCTCGTTACATAAATGTGAGACACGATTGTCTGTCAGGACACTGAATAGAGTTAGGAACTTGACAAATCCAATAATAGATATATGTAATAGCACCTACAGCTAGATAGGGTACCAACTGATTTACTAGTCAGATGAATGCAGCGGATCTTCAAATTTCCAAACAACAGTGAGCTAATATCTTTAATAAATGACAACAACTAGAATCAAGGCTAAAGTACCTATTCATGCTCACCGTATCTTGAGGAGCTGCTTTCTAGAAGACAAGCAAGTCCAGGAATCACTCAGTTTTGCTGAGGAAGAGAATCCTTGAGTCACAACGACTGGACAACTGACTATAAGAAGATATCGTATGTTATAGGTACATATTTGTATTTTATTTACTTGTGAATTTATAGGAAACAGGTGAGCACATTATGCAAACGATTATAAAAACTTTACTATTTTTTGTTTAATAAACAAATGATATAGTTGCAATGTTCATATTATTAATACTATTTTATATTATACAATGGATTAGGTTATTATTTAAAAAAATATCGATGATGTCAACTTAAAAAGCAAACGACGTAATTTGATGACAATTATCTATTAGTATAACATCATGTAATTCAAATCGCTACAATCTATACAGATTTTTTTGAAGAAAATATTTATTTTAAAGAAAATATCGAATTTATTCGTTACTTTCCTTTTTCACTCTCTATGAATTAGTGCTTTAGGATCTAATAATATACCTAGGATTTTTTTATCAGCCGTAGATATTTTTCGTGGCATAGCTATATGGTTTAATACTATTTGGCACATGTTAAATGTCGCTTTCTTCTTCTTTTCCTATAATATCAATTTTACGATTTTATTTTACATATTTCACTTAATATTTCATATTTTCAAATGAATCGTATCAGACTATACGTAAAAAAACCCCTAATTATTAATTCCTATATCATTGCGCATGAGGGTTATATTTATACGTTACGTGAATACTTTAAATTCGTACACAATACACGGACGCATCTAAGTGCACGAAAACGGCGTCTGTGTGCGCGCTTATTCTATATAATATAAAACTGGGGTAAGGGGTTCAATTGCCCTGCTGTGCACTAGTATATGTGCGTGTGTATACGGTAGCGGTAGTAACCGCGTCTACGTATAGGGGGCGTTCGAAAACGGGCGCGCGTGATAAAGCGATATGACGTCGGGGCGAGGTGAATCGGGGTTACCCTCGGGAGAGTGAGAGAGATAGACGCGAACAACGAAGACGGGGTGATAGAAATGCGCACGCGGTTGTCTACCTGTCGGTGAGAAGAGAGGGTAGCAGTCTGAGGCGAGCACCGACTGCGTAACAACCCCTGGCGCCGCCGCCAACCGCGCTCACTATTCTGCAACACCCACTGAACACCTTGCGCCCCCACTATATCCCACACCTGAGTCCCTCCGGCTCTCTGCTTAGTTTGACAGACGGCGCGCTACAGTCGAGTCGCGACCGTCATACAGATCGCATTCCTGCCAGAAAGTTTTATTATAATACACACTAAAATATACTGCACTAAACTAATAAAAACATACACATCCACGATTTAGATAAACAACAAAAGTATACATCGTATATAGTAGATTAAAAAAACAAGACATTATTACATTGTATACTTGTTATATTGCAAAAAAATAATCGCGCCGTTTAATTTAAAAGATAAAAACAGAATCACGTGCGCGTCAACAGCGTGAAAATCGTGCGTTAAAACGGATCGAAACAGGGGTTTAATAAACCCCTTTAACGACCGCTTAAGGGTTCGTGGACGTTTCTGTTTGATTTTCCTGATTTTCTCGCGCTAGATTTGTGTGCCTTGTTGTGTTTTTCTAATACCCACCATCACGTCGATTACCTCCTTTTGCTCCCCTACGTTATTCACTATTTTCATTATCGTGTTGATTGTGTGGCGTTGAAAGGACCAAGGGCGTTCAGGCTAAGTTTGGGAGAGGGACCATTCAACGTGAATCGTGGAGACCGTCTCCAACATCACGAAGAGAGGACGGCATCCTCTGGGCGATCTGTCACCGCCTTCAGCCGCCAGTCCGCCGTCTTTGAAGAGGGCTCGACTCGACTGTGAGTCGGACAGCCCTTCCGCTACTGTTCAGGACCAGGATATGGAAGCACCCCTCGCTGTCACATTGAGCCAAAGCATGGATTCTGTTAATACCGCAACCGGAGAAGAAGAGGTTAGTCACTACTAGTATTTTCTTTTATTTTTCGTAGATAAATAATTATTCGTCTCATAAAATATTTGCTTTTTTAACTTAATTTATGCATCCCAGAGAATTCAGACCTACGTATGTTCTGTAGTTTCAAGAGTTGAGAAAAAGGAACTTCAACACCGTGGCGGTTAGTGAGGTAGTTAATATTTGTCTTGTTTTCAAGTTTGTTTTGAAAGTTGCCAAAGGCATTTTTGTCATAACTGAAGCCACTTACATTATTAGTATTACAATTGCAGGAAATTTATTTCGTAAACGAGAATGTCAAGATGTTAAAAAAGCAAAGCCAAAAAATTATGCATTTTTTTGTCTTTTTGAATAAATTCTTCACACATATTTATCATTAAAATAGATTTGATCTCAAAAACATAAAACAAATTTGATCGAAAACATATATTTGCGTAAAATCGTTGGGAGTTTTAAATTGGTAACGACTGATTTTAAATTCCGCTTTTAGCTTTTGCCAGAGCTAGATTTTCACTTACCGGTCGTATCATTTTATTCGTCAAACTCGTATTGCTCGTACGTTTGTATCAGTTTCATTCTACTTTAAAACTACTGTACTCTACCTATAATGCATTTAATAAATTATTGAATAAATATTTACCGTTTTGTCTGTAAACTATAAAGTTCAAACCTAGGCCTGCTGTTATTCTTAGTTTTTATATCTTACAGGTACTTGATACGCTTCAGTAGTAAAATTGCTGGAAGCTGTCTTAAACTTGACATATCCATGTTATGATGAATTACTGTAACTGTCACTTATGTAGGTGGTATACATTTTCTTTCTACCTACATATTATTGCGAAATGTGTTTATAGTGGTACTATATTTGCTAACAAATCGTCTTGTAAATGATTCAGTTTATGCAGCTGCAAAATCATCTTTGCATATTTTGATTTAATTTTTTGTTTATACCATGACTGCAATTTTTTGTTGGCCAATAAAGATTTATTGTAATTCTCCTGTATTTATATACCATAACATTACATATATTTTTGTTATTGTGTGATAATGACCACTTGTGGATAAAATCAAAACAAGATTCACGTTATTGTGGTTAGTACTGCCAGGAAGTTCTCACGCAAAATACAGTTATATATCATCTATATTTCTTGTTGTTGAATTGCAATTTTAATCAATAAGCCTATTAAGTATCTTCGTGGTTTGTTAACAATGTATTCGTTTGTTTTAGCATGAAATCCCTAAAATCCCTGTTTTAGCGTTAAACAAAATCACTCTGAGTTTCATAGCTGTGATGTGTAGGTATGTATATACAGGCTGTGTCTCACATCTATTTTCCCACGTGTTCACTAAAACACTATCGGCGATAGAGGGTTGCAGTAATGATGAATTTCCTCTTACCACCCTCGTTTCTCGGGCACCACTTTATTTTTTCAAATGGCACTCCTTTTTGGTAAATGTTCAATTGCTAGTACTATTATAAATACGGTCATACGTAATTGTGAGGTTTATTCCAATTATTATAAAACAAATAAAATATCTGGTGAACGTGTAGGCTGCTTAATCAGGCTTTTGTTTCTTCCAGTTCCTACGAACTCAGGTGTACACCTGTATGTCACGGGAATCATTAAGTTAATTTTTTGGTAATTTCGTATTAGAGACACTTACATAATATTTCTTTTCGGTTATATTTCACTAAAAAAATATCTAAAGTGATAATGCAGTAAACATACAGCATATTTAAAAATCAATTGACGATGTAGAACTAAATTAAACTGAATCTCGTTTATAATGTAGCGTAATTTACTTATTTATTAATCTAGCAGTACTAACGAAGTAATTCAGTAGTAGAGCTTCGTTGACTTTTATGAATCAGTAGCATTTAGTTTAGCACTAAGGGTATATTCAGATTATATGCAGTAATGTATTAGATGCTTCTGTAGTAAATTAAATAGGAGGATATTAATGAGATTGTATTAATAAGATATATCAACTGAAATTGCTGCCATACATATGGGTTGTTAATGACAGACGATCATTTAAAAAATATCTTCTTAGTAGGAGATATATACATATGAAACTATCATATATAGATTACTAAATATGTATATTAAAATTGGTACACATGGTTCTAATTAAAGTTTTTGTTTTCATTAGGAAAGTTTCGGTTATTACAGTTGCTTCGTCTCTGCTTTCTGTAGCAAATATTAATACATATGTTCTATATTGCAAGAGCTGTTAGAAACGGCAGATTGGTTGATGTAAGTTATGATAATTCGTACAAAATTGATGGTGTAACTATCGTGGCTGCTCAGGAATAATACATTATCATCAATAATATATTAGATCAAATTAAATATTATTATTAAATTTGTATGACCTAAAATAAAGAAACCTATTTAGAACTTATTGACACGTGCATTTAACCGGACCGACGACAATAAATGCGTAATTCTTAAATTCCATTTCATATAGAAAGGAAAACATTAACTTGGCATTTCACGTGTAACTTATCCTCTAAATCTTGGCTTTGGAGTCCATTTTTTAGACTTATACTGAAACGATACTGCTTTAGGGAAGCATTTTGGGACATTGAAGAGAATTGGATCCAGATCAGTCTATCATTCGCTATTGGAATCAAAGGTATTGTAAGCGACAAGATAGTGCCATTGAACACAAATACACACACACAAAACTACATGGCAAGAGTTGCACAGTAGTCAGACAAGTCATACAGTATTGTTTTCCTAATAAATATGAATAATTAAATAAGACATTCCTAGTAAAATAAGACAAACGCAACATAAAGTACATGATAAATTAAAATACAAATAAAGAAGTTTCTAGAATCAATTCATCTACTAGCTTTTAGTCTTGCGTTAAAATATCTCACCTTCACCTAATAATATTAGTGTCATATTTTATAAGGATTGCAAAAGCAGGAGCGTGTGAAGAATGCGCGTACACAAATCGCCAATAACAAGAAGTTTATGAAAATCTTAACACATGAATCAAGAATGCTCAAATGAAACGCTTAAATGTAATAAATATGTCACTTATGTTTTGGCAACGTAAAGATCATCCGCATGGTATTTCATTATGTAGCTTTTTTTCTATTTAGGTATTTTTAAACGTTTGAAATAAGCTCCCACTATGTCTCGTACATCCAATGACATAGTCCTCGAAACGTTTAAATGTATCTCATGGATGCAGTTCTCTATTTACGCTAGACGCATCTAGCGCTTCTATTTTTGATTCCCATTACTCTTTTGTCCGCTTCCTATCTTTATTATGATCGAACAGGTGGGAAGCGTGATTTTATTAAAAGCAATGTTATGAAATCGATTTAATTGTTATTATATTTTTAATTGAGATTAATTCATATTAACATATATCTGGATACAATAGATTTTAGGTTAAGTTAGTTTATATGTGTTATTTTCATATAATCGAGTTCAGTTTTACGTAAAACGTTTTTATATCCCTTGATGTAATTTCATTTAAAATTATCCTCACTCTCCTTGAAATTTTATGAGGCATATGTGTCATAACAATATATTTCTAATTTATGATGGAATTGAGAAGTAATTGCTCCTCCACAATAGTTTGTGTAAAAAAAGTTCTCAATGTGTTCGTTAGTTGTGCTGTGCGAAAAGTTTTTTTTAGCTCGTAGGTTAGATAAAAAATTAAGCATCTGCTTATACGTTGAATATCGTTGTATATAGTTATTAATATGTATTTAAAATTAGTTTATTTTTTCTTTAAATACCTACTCAAATTGCAAACGTGATATGTGTGCTATAATATATTAGACAAAATGATTTTGAACGATGTTTTTGTAGTCTGTAGCGATGCAACTAACGCAAAAGTAGCAGAGAAAACTATACAATATTTTGCTTGCACCGGGAATTCTCGGTCACATTTATTGTAATTAAAGTTACGCGAAAAATATGTTGAAGATGTTCAGATTGTTGTAGGAATTTAATAAAGTACAAACAGTTACAAAAACATTTCATGTACACGAAATAACTATACAATACCTATTTTACTGATTCATAAGATAGTTATGAAAAAAGGGTTGAAATAATCAATAATATTACAAGTCTTATACTTAATAACAATTATTTTTATCCTATCGTCACAATAGTCTATGAGCTCTAGAATAGCTTCTGCATGATTGTTAGTTCTATCGATATCGCTCACAACAATAATGGCTGGCGTCTTTCATTTCCTCGTCGTTGTAGGTGGCCCAGGTAGGAAGCCTGAAATAATTGCAGCACAATTTTCGCGCTTGACACGATTCACCTGATAATTGCTCAATTGCCTCATGTAAATCTTCTCGGAAGCAAGAACTAATGAAGTTGTCATTGGAGTTTGTAAACCGAAATTGGGTACTTTGATATTGTTGTTGTATATTATTAAGTCCTCAGCAGTGAGTAGGATCGGTGGCGCTGCTTCCTCTTCTTATTTTTTTGTCATTGCTAAATCATTGCGCAAAGCAGCTTTGATAATAAATAAAACGCACAATTATTAATTATTTGCGCAGTGAAGGTCATTATATTTTCACGCCTGATTTTCATACATATTTGCACTACAGGAGTTTTTATTGCCGCAGAAGTATCATGCCAATGCTCATTTATATTTTTGATCAAAACCTTGTCCTTAGGTATGGGCGCTAGCTTTATATCGTTTTGTTTTTATCTACATACTGATAATATCTCCAGAATATTTTGGTATTGTAAGTACTTGTGTTTGAGTCATATATATTTTGTACAAAATTTCCATACCGCTTCACTTCAGCTGTAAAAGTACGTTAGAATTTTGCAGCCAGTTAAATATCGTGTCCAAAGGAGTTTTAATTTTATTTAAATATACTTAATTATTTCAACAATTCCATCGTATTTTTCAAACTAATACTTATTATGATCTTGTAAAAGCCATTTCAACAAAAATTATAATTATTACATCTGAATTGATACTTCCACTTCGATATTGCACACATATTTCTTTTCGGGATAAATCGTTTGCGTGTCGAAAACAGGCCAATTTTACGAAATTAAATTTAAAATATTTTTATAGACACAGATTTTTTTGTATTTTTAAGGAACATTGTTTAGCTACGGCAATGGACTGGTTGTTGACCTTCCATATACAAAACGCACCGCATAGATGTTAAGTCGGTCTTTTTATTCATATATTCTATGTGATGCAACAATGACGTCAACATATTTTCGCCTAACTTTAATTATTAGATAATGAATCATTTTGTATTAGTTAAGCATATGAGCTTCCTCTACATCCTGGGTTGGTAGTAGAATTCAAAAGAGGACGTGATCTTTGCTATACATTTGTTCTTCGCTAGTTTCGGTGCATTGCTTCCATAATATCTAAATTTCTATCTCTCTCTCTCTCCATCTAGGTTAATCAAAATATGTTTTTGCATATCTAGACATGCAATTCTAAAAATGCAAACTAAATGTATGGAACCTTGTAATTATGATAAAAATATTTTTTTCTGCACTTTTCTATCTTTATTCATAAAAAAAACATTGAGTAAATACCTCGGTTGTTTGTTCAAGTAATTGTAGTTTGATGCTTAACATTACAAATTAAAAGGTAGGTAGATTGTAGGAATACCTGTAATATATATTCTAGTGGTCTCTTTATGATTCAGCGATTTTTATATCGCATTTTTATGACTATGTACTCAATAGCTTTTTTCATGATATATTAAATTCAATGTAATAGGTTTTTAATGGTAAAGAGGTATTGCGCCATGCATATAATTCTGCATAAAATGTTTAGTTGCAAACATACTAATTTATGTTGAATGTCGGTGTTTTCGATTTTGTTGAATATTTGACATAAAATTATATTTTTTTAAAAGGAATATTTACTAACAAAATGACGAAGTATGTAATAATAATAATAATGATAATAATAATAAAACTTCAATAATAAACATTACAAGAAAATTTATTACTTTTACCCATTAATTTCTACAGAACTCACTTTTAAAACATAAGAGTTTTTTAATTCTTGACTCCATTAAACATTATTAAATAAAATTTTTCTTATTTTGCAGAAGTGTGAAAACTGTTAATTCATATTTCTAATTGTTCTAGCTCTTTCAATATAAAAATGTCCATTTGTTGTTGTTATATTCGCTTGTAGATACGATAATTTTTACAATAATGGTAACTCAGAAGAATAACTTCGTTGTTAGGACACAATTAACAACGCAACATTATTAATGGCGAGGTAGTGTTGTAACAAAGCTATGGAACCACATTTACACGCACAATTTACACAGCAAAAGCTACAGTGATAGTCTTCATAGGCAATACTGCTTAGGAAGCCGCTGTGCAATTATTATGCTATCTGTTTTTAATAGCTGAGTTAAAATAATATACAAGTTTATTTCAAAATTAGTAGTATTTAGAAAATATTAAATAAATAGGTATGAGTTTATATATATCTCATTTACGGTCAGCCATAAGTTCATATTCTCTATAATAACTATTTTATATACATTTTTTTTTATTTTACGTATGCCTACTTTATTATAAATACTACATTAAATTATCCGCGTAATATTATATAAAATAGTAGGTATCCGAAGGAAACCCCAATACATTACATTATTAAAATGAGTCCATATCGTTATCTTGGCTTGTTTTCATTTTTATACGTGCGTGTTATGGAAGCCTTGCGGACTGCGGGTCTCACGCGAATGTAGGGTGCAGGTGAAGGTGGCAGCTCCACCCTCTAAAGTTGCGTAATCAGCTTATATACATACATACATATATTTCGTTATGTGCATATAAAAAATCGGCTAGCTTTAGGGATTATGCGTTACCTATATATCTACATTCTACCTTAGCTTCGACCATTCTGCGATCTATTACAATTGATCGAGTTAGCCGAGAACAATAGAGATCACGCGCCCCCTGTACGGTCGAAGAACTCCGAACCTCTTCCGATATCGCCGATGCCTTTAATTAAAGCTCTCTCTTTCTTATCTCTCGGGTGTATGAGTGTGTATGTTCAATGTATGCTTCGTATCGTCGATCCGTTCTGGAAATCTAATCAAGTTAGTGAGGCCATCTTTCTTCCTTTTTAATTTATTGCTGTTTTATTATTCTATGGACTTTTTTTGTTTTGCACTCGGTTGTTTTCTGCGTTCACCATATGTTCTTACCAGTTTCGTTGCTAGTCTAATATATAACTGCACACATTGAAAGATATATAGTACGATGTAAATTGATTTCCGGCTTAATTAATTTTGAAATTTCAGTGGTATTGCTTTCAATTTGTCTGACGATGTTTTACTATTGCGTTGAGAAATGAGTAAAACTGGGCAAAGTGGACGGTTATCAGATATTAATGCGGCAGCGATACTGTCTCTTAAATATGCAGTGCGCGTATACATATGTATATGTAAGTACATATATATAGAGTGTATCACCGCATACGATTGATTAAATTAAAACAAAATTATTAAATTGTGAAGCATTTGATTATTATTATTAGTAACTGTAAACGGATTCAATCTCAACAGTTTTATTTAGTTATTTAGAATTGTGGAAAATATACAGGATGGTCCATTTATGTCGTCATCCGAATAATTTCGAAGCAGTTAGTTATTTTCAGGTGTTGTTAGGGATATTACGGCAACCTCCTTAATTTATGCGATATTTATCAGATTACGGAAAGAGGTAATGCCACTTAATTTTAATTATTCTACTGCGAACAGACTTTATTTCGTTTTAGTCTCTTCCTACCTCTTATCTATTTCATTATATTCTCTTTATCCTAAACTTGAAGTATTTTTTTCGAAATTAATACGGGTCGATGGCCGCAGTGGTTAGGCGGCTGACTATCGTTGTGGGAGGACGATAGGCGCCGGGCTTCAACTCTCTGGAGGGACGGTGACATTTTTTCAGAGAATTTAATCCCGGATCGACTTGCCATTCGTTGTTGGGAGCAAAGTGATTAACAGCGCGGCATCATAAAAGGCGATATGATGCTGTCACAAAGCCATTTGAACACAACTTGCACACACAAAAACTACACCGCGAGAGTAGCAGTGATAGCCAGACAAGCGATATAGCTTACGGAGTCACTGCAACTAACCACCCACCACACATAAAAAGAAATTGCTATAATAATATATGAGATCATTTTACTGTTTTTATATTTAAAAGAATAGTTTATCTGATTCCTAGATCCTAACTTACCCTACTAGTATGTTTCCATAGATTAGATTAGATTAGATGTGGGTTGTGTAAGCAATGCTGCCTCTCTTCACTGCGATCTATAAGATCTATTGTGAGTTCCCTTAATCGTTTAGTCAGTACTGACAATTGTCACTTGTACCTCCAGTTGAACTTCAAAATTCATTTTTTTGGGGTAGTTCAATTTAGTTCTGACAGAAACGTTTACACGTTTCTACATGCGCGAGAGTTAATCTATAAGAATATAGAGATGAGTTCACAGTTCAAGATTTAAAATTTTCTATTATCTCATTTTACTGTTTTTCTATTTAAAAGAATAGTTTATTGTTATGTTTACATTGTATTACCCTACTAACTATGTTTCCATGCTTTTTAGATTAGATTAGATTAGATGTGGGTTGTGTAGTCTCTTTTGCAATGCTGCGTTTGTTGTTCTGTTTTCACAACTGAATCTATTTCTATTGTGAGTTCCCTTAATCGTTTAGTCCCAATTAACCTCCAGACTTCTGAAGAATTCTAGGATTTTTTTGGGGGCTGTAGTTCTAATACTAGCCGGTTCTACATGCGCTTGTTCGAGGTGGAGGAGTCATAATTCCGGTTCACAGTCCACTTTGCCCATTTTCTTGAGGTGGTACTTCAGAGGGCCGTGGCCAGTGAGTTCTGTTTTCATAAGCTGAATGTTGTTTTTTTTATAGTAGCGCTAATTTTACTTATTAGTTTGGAAAACTTCTGCTCACACCGATTGTATGAGGACTTTTGCTCTGAAGCTCACTACATTTCTTGACAGAGTTTCAGCAGGAGCATGTCAGGTGATGCTACACTATGTAAAAATCAGTCGGGGCCAGATTGTGTATATTAGCAATTTAAAATTTTATGATTAGCGAACTTTTCTATTATGAATTTCAACATTGTATTCAGAATACGAATCAACCATTGGATGTCACTTTCTAACGCTGGCTTCTTGAAATACAGTCATTTCCTGAAGGTTTAACGCTTTAGCTCAAAAAAATGACTCGTTTGATTTCGATCTCACTTATAGGCGAAAACAGATCACTAAATCATTGGGAGATACCATCACAGAAAAGACAGACCTCATATTTTAGAGAATGGTATTAAGGTAGATTTATACCACTAAACATAAAAAAGACATTAACATTTTGGATAACAGGCAAACTATCAAGTATAATGGTGCATATTATTAACAATACCTGTTAAATAATTAGGTATATACTATATATACGAGTTATTTATTTGAAGTTTAGATTTTGTCGACAGGCATACGTTAAATAAATTTGTCCGGAATGGTATTTTTTCGAGTATTATATTTGTAGTAATATATATATGTATATAATAGAACCAACGTTATTTAATACTTTCTTCAATCGAGTAAAAAACACTGTAAAACTTACGAAACCGTGCAAAATCCTACATCAGTATAAATGGAATTTCATGCTTTAACTCACATTACAGTTTCCTTATTAGAATGCAATGGATTTCTTGCTTCAGGCATTAATTTTAGTTTATAGTTAGTGGAACACAGCATAAAATGAAATACTGGATACAAGGCATCTGTGTTATGGTATCATGGCTAGATAGTTTTATGTATATGTATATGTATTGTATATGGTCAATAGCTAATATTGCAAAAGAGAAATGCATTATGTATACCGACGTTTGTATTAGTTCGTTTAATTAATCCGAGATTGATCCAAAATGGAATGAGTCACATCTGGTTATTGCGGTGTTCATAATTTTTTTCTCTTCTTGTTATGATTGTTAGTCAATAGATAGTGAAATATTTTGCGGTTACAACAAAAACGACATAATTTGTGCTTTTTCTCTTTCTGCACCAGTGACGTATACTGCTAGTTCTTGGCTTGTATTGTAACCGTTTTTTTTTGATAGGTATGTCTTAAATACTTTATAAAACAGAATATTTTTAAAATGCACTACCGATAATGAGATAGTGTCGAACATTATGGTGAATATAACATGTGTACAGCTTGCAAGCACTCATGCAAAACTTATCATATTTACTTTGTTAAATTTTGTAATTATCGAGATTGTGAATGAATGACAGTTTTAGCCGTAAAAGCAAAGTGATCAATAGCTTAGTGTTAATATAGTAGCCATTAGATTTATTTCTGCTGTAATGCTCTTTGATTGTTTCAAAATTTCCTGCACAGATTAGGTAAAATTTTGGGTCCAGTACATTATTTCCTTGCAGTCAATCAGGTAGAAATGGAGGTAGATTGATATAAAATTTTGTTTTACTAAAAGATGCGAAGAAATCTATTCGTGTTACACTTTCGCCTGTGCTATATTTTCTTGTTTATTTAAACGAGTGTGATATTTTGATATTTCTTTGTATTTTTAATTAACATATTTGCTTAATTTTGACATGATTACATTTCTAACTTGAGATACATTGTAATTGTAGTACAAATTATCGACTTTTGTTCATAGTTCTGTATGCACAATCTACACGGAATATGCTCGGTATAACTACGAGCTCATAGATTTGTGCAAGTGACAGTGGTTTAGCTACAAACATATGTGCAGCTGTCAGTTTCGCTGCTATCCATACATCTCAACGAGCATTATGTATGTATCTAATGCACATACATACACAGGTTCTATATTACTGTATTCACTGAGTTGATCAGTTGAATAGGCAGCGATTGGAAAATTACAGTCTTCGACAAAATAATAACGCATTTTCAAGATCTACAGAACTAGAATTTCATTGACATACATATATACATATATTATGTATGTATGTATATTTATTCCTTTGAGTAGTTGCTATCTTGGACAGTTACCCAAAGAAGCTCTTCCCTAAATAAAAAGCTCACCGTATGTCATTTCAAGGTTTACAATACAATAAAGTTGTGTTTATTATTTAGATAAGTTTGTTGGGGTCGATGTACCCGATAATATCTATCGGTAGTCCACTTCTTGTGTAACTTTCAGAATTGTGTTATATAATAATTCTATGAAGAGTGACGCAAGGATTGCACCTTAGTCGTTCGCACAGCCACACATGTTTCCGTCACCTTTGGAGTGTATGCTACTTATGTTACTCAACTGCGATACATTCACATGTTGATGTGTGTTTGTCTTTTATCGTAGGCCGATCTGAATCGTCCTGTCACTTGTTATTCTCGGATTTTTTTAAATGAACTTAAAATATTTTACTACAAACTTGTTTTTGTTAAATCAAATATGGAAGTTAAAAACCTTGGTGTTCCTTCTAATACAAAGGTATAGTCACCAAACTCTGAAGTCCATTAGAATTGTAAGACTAGCAATTTCAAAGATTCATTCAGATGTATTTGAAGTACTAATACGTGGAAGCGTGCAACTTGTAACCTCAAGAATTTAATGAAAATTCATTAATGGTCTTGGCTGTGGTAGTGGGAACATAAGTTTTCACACGCGACAAGTTTATTCCATTCGAATCTAGAAATAGTGTATTATTAACTGTAAATACTCTGCGAATTAGGAAAAAGATAAACATTATTAGAAATAGAATCACAAGTATGATGATTTGGTCCAAATTCATATCTATTATTGGGTTAATGCTATGATTCCCAAAGTGTCTGTCCTTTAATGGTTGCAAACACCTTTCGCTTATGATGTGTTTAATCTGTATACTATTTTCTATGATTTTATCGCGCTCTGTAGACTACAAATTATTTTAATCTAGCCATCCCACTAACACGCGTTTATTTTTTGCCGCGGATGTAGAGCGCGTAATCTTGTATAGTTGGCTTAGAAAGCAATTTTAAGACAAGATATTTTCAACAGTAGCGTAACTAGATGTTAATAGTACGTCCGTTAGAAATAATAGTTTAGAATTAACCGGAATTTCTGATTCATCAGGCCTTGCAGGTACTGCGAGTAATATAATTTGATTTGTGAAATATGTATCTTTTAATTTTTAAAAATATGGATGTTGAAATTTGCTCGAGTTTTTTTCTAAGAAATCCCTCGGATAACTCTGTATATCCCCTTATTTTCTCCGCAAATATTTAGACTTCCCTTTATTTGCATTTTTAAGAATTCCGAAATTGTTTGACTTTGGACAGATCGTACAAGGAGGTTATCGATATTTATTTAAAAAAATGTAATGTAAAACAATCAATTTTATTTTGTACAAATATAAAAAAATCTTCATAAATTACGAATAACGGAGACAAGACTTTTACTGGTAACGGACAACCTCATTATTGAATCGTTTACAAAATATAAAAGAATTTCACTGGTCGATTTACATTCGTGACCTACGATCTGGCTTTTATTGAAGAAAGGAGAACAACAGAGACGATAATATTATTTCCATTTCCGCTTGTCTTGCCTCTACCGTAAAATCTCATTCACCTCATCTAATCAAAATATCTCTTATAACACTTTGTGGTACCTTCGTTATCCACAGTTGAATCGTCAAATAGGGTGTTTCAGTAGGCGACAGTTAGTGTCTCTGCAGAAAAATTAAAGAATAAATATTCATGAGAAATCCGACCGGACTAATTCATTAATCTAAGTATAAAAATGGGAGTATAAAATATGAAAATCGTTGTTTGTAATGTCGAGTTCTTGTTCGGTCAAGCGCGTAGGTTGCCCACTCGATAACGAGGACGCGGCGCTGCTTAGGGGGTGGGGCGAAAATGAGGAATATTCGCCCTTTGCGCCTGGTTCTGTCATGGTCCGAAATAATTAATTTAAAACTCGGATGTGCCTGTAAAAAATATTATTACGGTTTTTCTGTTTTGATGTAAAATATGCTGAAAGCTCCGGTAATTTATATACATATTTTAAGGAGTAGTTAATATTAATGACATTTTTGACGTTTGAACTAACTTTTAGATAACTGTTACGTACGTCATGCTTTGCTAGATTATTGATTTTATTTTGTTTTAATTTATATGAAGTATTTTATTTTTAAATAATTGTTAATTAAGAAACTATTATGTTAGTTAATGAAGTTAAAATGAACTTATTATATAGGGATATTAATGGATACATTTAAATTTCCATGTAAGAGTAATTTGAACTTCATAATTAATGTAAAAGAAAATGTGTTCGTGGCATTCTTGGCATTTACCAAGCCATTATCTATTAATCGCAAAATTAGAAAAACTTTAGTAGCTACAACTTTTACATCTAGAAACCCGAAAGCAGTGCTTATTTAATTTTAAAACTTTAGAAGAAGACACCATTAATAAGTAATGCAAGTTGGTTTAAGCTTATTCTGAGAGCATAAAGAAATTATTAAATGTTAACAATCTGTATGCAACAGGAAAGCTGTAAGTGTTATAAAGATTTCAGTTAACAGGTTTGACTACATATTTGATGATATATGAATGACATATTGGATTAAATGCTTACGTATAATCGAAAGTGATTATGTAACGCTAGATACCACCAAATGACAGTAACAAGATTGTGATTTTTTTACAAGATTCTGATTTTTTTAGTAACAGATGCATCTTGGGCATGACTAGTTAAACCTAATTCAGTATGTTCATATCGCAGTTTGGTGAGCGATACGTAACATCTTTAAATTTCATCATGATTTTTATTGAAGACAGCTCACAGTTTATTGAACCAGTTCACAGTTTGTTCAAGTGGCTCTAAGCAAGTTATATACAGGGTGGATAACCCAGAGACTCGGCATATTGTAAATAGCATTACCTGCAATGGTGAAATATATGTATGCATTAGAATGACGGAGATGGTGATATAACAGAAGTAAGCTGTTGCCAAAGTCGAATGCATTCTGTATTCTCGTAGGTATCTATGACATGCTGACAATTTGCATATGTCAAAATTATTGATTGCGTGTTTTCATAAAATAAATCAAACTCTATAGAAAATAACTCAAGTTTAATTCTAAAAGGAATTTCAACCCAAACATTTAGCTTCTGATGGTATTGCATTTTTAAAACTATACTAATATGTATGTGTATTTTCCCGGAACCAATATCGGACGATGGACGGATTGTGGCGTCCATGAAGCGAAAAAGATGATTAATCGGTGAACAAGACATCTCAGATAAAATTTTCTTCCCGGTCACGTTAATAATACTTATTCGTTCAGCTTTTGTATAAATAAACATCCTAAAGTCGTTTGCAAAACAAATTATAAGCTGAATTATTTAAATACGAATGAATCAAGGCTGACATATGATTGACATAAATCCTAACCACCCTCTCACAGCGCGTCCTTTGCATCGATGCTGGGTTGTGGCACCATTGCACATATTAATATATCAGCATGTCTAGAATCTGGGTAGTCCAACGTGTATCAGGTTATATTATAGTCGATTGTTTTTTGGAATAACATATAATATTGCCTGCTCCTTTCTTCCTTAGATCTAAGGCCATCTACTTATGCCTTATGATGATGTTCCAACCTTCTTCAACTGACAGCATTCACATAACTTTTCTAACTCGTCCTCAATCAGTATCTTTTATTTTTTCCACTCAGCTTATATTGTTGTATGATTGTATCTGTCTTAATTGTGTTTGATATTTATTTCTGTTTGGTTTATTTGTAGTTTTTATCTGAATATGTCTTTCCCTATAGCGTTTGTTTTCGGTTTTCCTCTATTTTCTTAATAAACCTTACTTCTGTCGATTATAATACACTTCAAAAGATCTCTTTTCTGTGTGTTAGTGCTGCTATTACCGCCTTTTAATTTTTTTAGCGAGTTGAAAGTCTTTTCCACATTTTTAGTTCCTTTATTTAGTTTTACATCTAAATAATGATGGCTTTTTATAATTTACTATTACTAGCAATGCGATGTTAACTTTCAGTCTGAGATTTTAAAAATTTTAGATGAAAATAAGGATTTAATTTACTATTGTAGTATGTGCGACTGACACAATACACAAGTTCGCTACGTAAACCCAAATTGGTAACTGTAATATAATATATATAAGCGTGGTTTGTATGCGCAACTTTTTCTGCATCATTAGCATCCAATTACTTAATAATAAAATAGTTATTGATTCCATCCTACAGGCAAGATTATCTCAATCTGTGTCTAATTATATACACTCCTGTTTGTAAATCTTCCATGTTTGGATGTCAAGGTAGAAACCATTCAAGTCTTTACACAATAATATCTCATTCGATTAATTGAGATTTACCTCGAACTGAGCTCTAATCGGTACAGAGGTGTACATTACATAATAGCGTTACGTGTGTACGAACAAACGATATCTTCCTTTCCTGTCACAACAAATAACGCTCGAAACGTTACCGAACTACCGCTTCTTTGGGAGGCTGTAATTTAAAGCACGAGTTTATTTAACGACCACGCGTAGATTATGTGCCTATCTAAAGAGCTGATATTTAGCTATTCGTATATGGAAATGGATCCAATTAAAAATCGATAAATTCGTATTATTAGCGTTGTTATAAATTTGCTTTTTGTCTTAACATGGTTAGCTGTAGTAACTGTGTGTATCTGGAGATGTAGAAAATAATAATTGCATTACGAATACGACGTATAATATTTTTGTAATGTACGTAGATATTAAACTTTCTAATAATTTGAATTACTTTGCATATATAATAAGTGGGTTTGAGCGGAAGTACAGTTGCAATTTTAACTTTACATTATATCCTTTGACTTTTAATATAAGTATACGTAAACAAGGTTTTATTAGCTGATAATTTATATGATATTTTTAGATTTTTTTTTATTTTTCTCGTTATTTTTATGCAGATTAATGTGGTTTCAAGGTTTGTAAAGAGTTTTCGTTGGGATTTCTTCTTGGTTTTCCAAAACAAAATATACGTAATAGTGATTTAAATATAAATTACTAAGTATAAAATCAATTATCAACGCTTCCATTCTGTAGACAATCGGATATATTATTGTAAAATTTTAACATTGAATCTGTTATGAACGAAATTTTTCCAAGAATGAACGAAATCGTTTGCGATTAGCTTTATAGATTTTCAAAACCGTTGGAAAATTGATCAAATCTGTTTAAAAATTGTTTTGTATTATCGTTGTGTATTTCGAGAGTCTTATCCGCTTCCCTATCTAATAAATGTAGATATAGAACTTTGCACAAGTTTGCACATGTTTGCACATGTAGGTACTGAATCGATAAACTGATCATTGTCATTTTATCATGCAATTTTGGAATTGTTATCCTACACAAAGTTTAAATTTTTTACTTATGTCTTTAACTTTATCTCATGTGTTTATTTCAGTGACGTAAGCAAGACATTTCAAGCACCTCTCAATAAAACAATCTAGAGGAGTTAAATCTGCATATTTTGGTGGCCACGTAATAGGTCTCTTCTGATCAATTAAGTTATTGCGTTCGTTGATTTAAATAGTTTGTTGTTTGTGGGAAAAGTGGGTTAGAGCTCCATATTGTACAAAGGAGTACTACTCCAAATCAAAATCAAAATCATTCCATTGACTCGCTAAATAAAATTTTCTTGAAACACAATCACTTACAATTCTTGTTCAAATATTAATAGAAACCCCAAACTGGTTGATTTCGAACATGAACTGTGAATTATAGAAATACAGGCCATTGTCTGTGAACTGATATTTAAAAGAATCTGGATTTTGGTCAACTTCGTATAGTCATCAGGAAAACTGGATGCGTGGACGGTCATTTCTATCTAACCATAGATGATGTACCTGTCGTAGGTGATAAAGACAAAACAATTGTTCTTCAAGAGTCCTTCAAACAGACATACATGCGATTTTATTTACTTTACAAGTAACACCGTGTTAACTAACAATGCCTTAACTATGTTTTGAAAACAATTGAGCATCAAACGTATTTCACCTTTACTATTACCCAGAAACGTGCATATAGCTGTTTTTTGAACACTCTGTATATATTGTCACTCATTATAATGTAAGCTACGGGGAGTACACGCAAAATTATTAGTCTTAAGTACTCTAGTTGGATGTTAGAAAAATATATCAGCCTGAGTGAAAGCCAGGAAATCATAGAGGCCTGTGTCGACGAGTAGCGCCGTATAAAATTTGTTAAAAAGGCAAGTTCAGTTGGGACAAAAATAGATTTGAGGAGTTTTTTCACAAGACTTAAGTTTTTTGTACGTTTGAATAGAGAATTACTTTATCTCAATTTGTCGGAAGTTTGACGATGTTCTTAGTTTTTTAAAGGTGATACCAGATTCAACCCCTAAAGGAATAGAAGATTCTTGGTGAAACTATTAAATATATTAGGTACATTGTTAACTGTAAATGTAAATAATGCCAGCAGTAAATCATGAACATATTGAAAAATTTTGCGAGGATTCAAAGGTAATAGAATTTTCGACAATTGAGTTCATAGGAACTTAGTATGCAGCTTTCTGGCAACTGGAAACTGTTACTTTTTTCAAATAATTCTAAACTATCTCCATTCATTTCAATATGACCTCTCATTTTGTTTGACGATGTTGTCCATACCGCCTTGTATAAATGTATAGGTACTTCTTAATTGATGTGCCCTGATGAAACCAGTATCCACGTGTGAAAAAATTGTTGGTGGTAATTAATAAATTTGGCCACGTTCACTAGGAATTTAAATAGATTTTCAAATTAAAATACATTATATTCTTAATCAGCAAAAAACAGTCTTTTCTAATTTAACCGATATCTTCTAATCACAAAGATCGAACAATAATAATAGTATATGGTAGTGTCAAAGTAGGAATTACTTTTCCGTATGTATGAAACTGCGACTAAGCCTTTTTTGTTTTTGTTTGAAAAGTTATTCAGTTGTATCTCTCTTCAAACAATACCATGTATATTAGAGAGACAGTTTAAAATTCCTATGCTCGATGTTATGTGACAAGTTGCGATCTCTTTTTACTTAGTTAATTTATAGCCGTACATCTACCAGCGCGTTCGTTCCAACCAATGAATCTGCGCAGAAAATTACACACATTCCACAGCTAAAATTATTATATAAGGTACTAAAAAACACATGGCAATTAGTTCTTAAATGTATGTATATATACATACATATATAGATTTGTATGCAGAAACTGCCTCGGATATCAATCATCAATGTAATATCTCTCCATTATGATGTTTACTGTCCTATTAGAGAAGGAACATAATTCATGTATAATTAGTTTGGAACACTATATTCCCGATATTGCGTAAAGAAGATCTTACTGCCTTAAACAGTTTGTTATATTCGACAACGTAAATTTAATAATACACAACTAAATTTGTCTGGAAACTAACATAAATCTATTTTATAACATAAATCTATTTTGGTTAGGGTTTCTTCCCAGTATTACGTAAAGTTGGATTTACTTGGTATTAATTATCGTGCGTTATAAACGAAAAACTTTCATTCCAAAACCTGCGATTGCACAGCTTAATTAGTGTACCTGGATTAGTAACTTAAATTAGTTCAAAAAATCAATTTAACTCGCTTGGTTGAACCTTCAAGGGAACATTCCCTATAGCCTGGCCTAGACTGTCTCAAACAGAATACAAAATTTATTATGTATTCGAAACGCGCCAAGTACATCAATTTACTTTATACATAGCTGCAACAGTGTTTGGGAAACAAATTGTTTAATATACTTTCTCTTCAAGTATTTGCTCCAGTGAGAATAATTATGATTGATATAGATAATTACGATAAAATAAGAAACAAAAATGAAGTTCCTTACTACGTAGTACTTAATATATGTAGCTCTGTCTTTACTATGATTAATAAACGGTGATTGATCGCCATGGTTACTGCGGAAATGATCTCGAAGAAAACGATACTTATTGTTAAAAAAGATCTGGTGTTTTTATAATCAGCTAATATCGTTGAAAGTTGCTACTTTCTAATTATGTAGCGGTAGAACAACGTTTTAACACTTTTTAAAGGCTGGTAATAACAAAACGCCTCTTTTTGCTGTGTTGAACATAAATTAGAAGTGCATTGTTCACAGCAAATATACCAGTTATGACATTGAAACGATTATATAGGAGAGGCGATGATCTCAATACCTATTGTACTCAATTTATTTGACCTGAGAATTATTTCTTTGCGCTACGTTGTAGTATAGATATACTGCATTCTAAATGTTGTACGCACCCGATATGCTATTTCTAGTACTATGATTTAAACGTATTAATGAAAAGAACAAGGATTTGAAGTATATTTGAAAAAATTTAATTTGTCTTGGTTGTTATAATGTTATACAAAAGTGGCTTTAAATTAGTTCGATGTGTAAGCTATTTGATATACTTACACTTGATGCTGAATTGTTTTCGACATATGACACTTTGAAATTTAGTCTCATTTTCTTATTCATTCATTTGAAAATCGGCAGTTTACGTTAGAAATCACCAATTTACCAATTAGACAGGCGTTACAGATCATTACTTTTTATGAATATTTCATTTGCCTAATCGATTGAATAATTTTACACCTACTTTTTAAGTGAAAATTTAAACAAGATACTTCTTACATAATGAAGCTTAAAATAAATCTTAACGAACTGTTGTTAGACGGCTATCAAGATATAGAGATCTACTTCTTCTGTAGGCAACTGAAATACAGAAGATGAGCTTTGACAGAGAATTGTAGATGCCTTCTAATAACTACCAATTAAAAAATCTGATATGACAAAAATAAGTTTATCTATTCTGTATTTCCATATACGAAGTTGTTTTATTGAATTTTGAAAACAATTGAGTATGGAACGTAAGTACATTAAAATGTTTTCTTGGTCATCTCTACTATCACCGAGCAAAGTGTTGTTTTTTTAATTTTTCCTTAACACCTTTTATGTGTATAAATTTTGGCAGCAACTTAAATTGGCGATGAAAATGTTCTGAAATTATTCTGAATTCTACTAGTTTTCCAACTGTTAGAATACCTTCACAATTTGCTATTGCCACCACACGTGCTGGATATGCAACGCACAACACTTTGCAAGATGACAAAAATCATTCAAATTTAATTTTCTAAGAAACTAGAAATTAGTTTATTGTCTATAAAATTTGAGAGCCCAGAAAGACTTTGATAACGATGCGGTCTTAAGATTTCTATGAGGAATTTGATCGAGGGAAATGCAGATAAATGCGATGGAATTTAACCAGCTGTTATGTATAACTGACTGTTATTTCTCAATGAGATAGCTACACATGTATTTACAATTGTCATGGAAGGTGACAATTGTAAATACAAAAAGGTATTCCCAAATTTGAATTATAATTGAAAGCTCTATACTTCGTTGATACAAAGAAGTCAAAGCTAAACTACGAGTTAACCTTTTTGTCTTATTTGGTATATTTTTGGCTTGAGTTTATACACTATTCCAACAATACAAATTGATATAGACGAACAGATTATCTCTGTTGCCAAAACTGATCTTATTGGTTTTCTGGTAGTGCAAATTGATTGTAATTAGTTAGATTATTCAGTGACGTGTTTAATCTTCATTCAATATCAATTCACAAGCGATTTAGCTGATTTCTTTATTAGCCCACATTCGCATAATCGTGAAGCAGTTTGAAATGTTTACGAACTATTTTTAGAGTTACAATTTATGGTATATACACAGCAGGTTACTTGCTATTGCAAAATGTACTTGTAAAGTAAAAGTAAAGTCGTTCTACATTAAAATATTTGTGTTGCCTATTAAATTTTTTTGGAATAACGAAGTAGAAATAAAACGACCAGTTTGAATGAATACCTTAAATCAATTGCCAACAATTTATTACGTATTCAATAGCTCCAATGCAATGCCAGAGTAACTAGTCATTTCCTCGGGTATGTATTCGTTCAAGGACCTCCGAGTTTTACTAAATCTAAGGCGTCGCTTGCGAATAACATTCAGACGGCAAACGCTATATTAGAGCTCGCTAAAATTCGTCGTCTTACCTCCTCTTTTAATCGTGAGTCTGCGATCTACATCAACTGCTAGTTCGACACAACACGGAAATTCTATTTCTGTTTTAATAGATATAAATTGCTGAATTACTGCAGAACGCGGTTGCTCTTTTAATTTATACATAAATAGGAGTTTACACGAGCGGATATATAGACAGATGGCCACGCTTTTCGAAACGCAGCTTTTATTTATAGAGCGTTCTGCTCGCGCAAATACAAATTTGGTCATTTATACGACATGCGGCGCGTTACCGTTGCTGTTGGTGCGATGTCTTTGAGAGAATTATTCGCACTTGGATGACTGACAAATGACGAACGATGGATATAACATGTGTTTACTTTTTTTCTCTTACTGAAGAGTGTAACGAATTAGATTAATTCATGGGGCTAATTAGCAAAGTACATAAATTCTAAGAGAAATAGAAGCATACTAAATTAGTTTCTTGACTCTGCTGTTTTAGAAATTTTCTGGATAATCATCGTCGTAAGTGAGTGAATTTGTTAGAGGTTGTGGTTTTTTTTTATATGATAATTAAACGAGAGACATACTGATAAGCGGACATTGATTTCAGTTAAATATTAAAGCAACACTTTATCTAACTTATTAATCTCGTTTCAGTGTTTCAATGTCAAGATCAGGTTTTTATACATGCAGCACGGTACCTTGACACTACCTTTCTCTTTATACTGCATGTATGTGAGCTATAATGTGTTAATAAGTGGTGAAAAAAAAGAAAGGAATGCGGTTAATATTCTTGTTTCATTGTAGACTACAAAGTTTTTATATATTTTGTAACTACATCTTCCACATCATAATTTTTTGCTCTTGCGATTATGAAACCTTTAGTAGTTTTGCTTCGTGGAGACATTATTCGAGGAAGCGCAGTCATACATATATGATGTAACCGACAAAGTACTGGTTCATTTAACATAAAGAACATATGTTATTACAATCTTCACAAGCTTATTGTAATTGTTACTTTGGTTTTTAGAGTGTTTTTGTAATAAATTGTAGTTCAGATTTAATATTGTTCAAATTCAAGCAATTAAAATGGTGTAAGGATGAAATGACGCACGTTTAAATTAAGAAATCGTGTAAACTTCTTGTTCATTTTTAATGTCGCTAATGTAAAATTGATTGAACTTGGTAACGCTCGATGTTGGTTGCAAGTTAGGGAGATAGATCAAAAAGCACATAATAAAAACTCTTTTTGGGCTTTTTTTTGGATATAAAGTATTTTTTTAATGTTTTACTTTTCATATAAAATTTTTTTTCAGTATTTCTTCTCTTTATTTCATCTTTTAGGAAGTACTCAATTCCAACACATTTAGGTAAATACGGTTTCGGTATTTTTTGTTTTCTTCTAAAGGTTGTAAGTTATTATTATTCTTCATGCTTTAGTTCTGTAGTTCCCAATGTGTGCGCTTCGACACGCCTGTACTTGTAAATGTGCCGCGGATTGATAAAGTTTACGAATTTATGCTTTGGTTTAATGTTTTCGTCCAAAATCTCCACATTTGTTATCTTTTATTCCATATCGCGTTACGTTCTTATACATTAAATTATCTGGGAATTCCATAGTTTGTAACAGCTACATTATAGCTTTATCGAACACCACTATGACCAAATAAAATACCCGTATGACCATTAATATACTATGAATAGCTTTTGATTTGTTTCAATACTCTTTTGTGTGTAAAAAACATTTTTGATTTTAAACAGATAATTGCCAAAATCTATCTTGTAATGTGAATTCGTCTTCCTTCTTGTTCTAATTTATTTTTCGGTAATAACTCAGAATACGTTCATCATATTCATATAAGTATTGGAATACAGGAGTGATAGATTTTTTCTGCCAATGATTTTGATTAAAAATCGATTGTTATGCCAAAATGTGGATTTTCATAAAATACGTTACTTTGTTTACAATATTAGAACCACTATATTATAAAACGACTGGACAAATATCAATGATGTATTTATATTTTTAATATTCTAGTGATAGAAAACCTGTATATTTTACAAGCAAATTTAGATAATTCACAATATGTCATGCTATAAAATATTATTTAATTTAGATATGAATATAAATTTTATAGGTATAATATACTACCACAGTATATACATATTTTATATCAAAGTGAAAGTGTTAGATATTCTATTACGTAGTCATTTGATTCAATTCCTGGAAGTAATATAATTTGTCGACCACCGTATTTGGTTACTGAATTAACACAAAAAGAACCTGTAATCCACGATTAGAAAGGTTGCAAATTTTATAATGTAATCGGTAGTCTACATTTTTAATTTATTTAAAGTTATACAAAAGCAGCAATAAAACATATTATATATTAATAGAAAACAGATTTGAGCAAACGACATAAAGATTGCTGGTAGAAACATTTTTTATCACACTTGTATACAGGAGAATGTGGAACGCGATACATATCATTATTTAATATAAATACACGAATTTCACCTCTTTAAATATACGCGTGTCTACAATATTACTTCGGACCGCGTACTAAGTAATAAGATGTGTTGTTAAGGGGAAAGCGTAACTTAAACCAGACTTGAGCGGTCTAGGTGTTCTTTTTTATGGCTTTATGGTATGCGTAATGCACACAACATATCCGTACTTACGGAGTATAAATAAATAAAAGCCGTTCTGTGATCCAGTTTCTCGACAAGCTGATCTATGCATGCGGCTTCGACTCGCCTATGTTCCTCTCTCTTGAAAAACAGGAAGTCCTATTGAAATTGTGGGAAATGAGAAATGAGACAAAAGAATAACAACTGTAGTATGTAACATTAAAGTAGCAGTAGTACAAGGTAGTAATAACAACTATATACATATACATACAAACGGTAATAGTTTGCTTGTCTTTTGCAATAACCGTTAATCTAATTGGTGAATCATTATATATATAATGAGATTATATACAATCAGTTAATGGATGGTTATGGGTTGACCGTCTTATTGGGCTATAATATTCCATATGCAACCTGATTTTCGATAATTATCCATTAAAAGCATAATAACCTCCATTAATACGTAATCTACCGTAGATCTCTACAAATAAATAACTTAATTATATAATGTGCATCGTTTATGAATGTACTGCAGTTAATTTTTGGTTGCAATACTCACGGTAATAGAAGTTGTTCTGTCCTATCTTCATGTATGAACATCTGTTTCAAGATATTATAAATTACTCTAGAGAAATATACTTTAATAGGTCTAAACTATTTAATTTTCCAATCATCTATCTAACCGTGGGAGTAATCAGTCAATGATATTTTATGGGTCTATTTTATAGGTTATTGATTTAAATGTTTACTTGTTTTGGATCAATTTATTATACAAATGATGTTACTCATGGGGCTATCTTTACTTCCACAAAACTATCTGCTCCTGTTTTCTTATCATTTTATTATATCGAGAAGTAGCTGTTTAGATTCTTACAATGGAATTTATATTACAATAAATTAGAAACAATTCTTAAACAATTATTAAACTAGGTAGAGAATTCTACAGAGTAAATTCTGTTTTCTATATGAAAAAATAGGATTTGTAGGTAAGTGATTTCATTACTATTACCGAGTAAGTAGTAGTAGTCCAGTCTTTAATTTAAATATGTGTAGGTATATACAGGAATGAACAAATATTCCCGAACGTTTTTATTATAAGAGAACGTTCCTGTTCCTGGTTTTCGATAACTACTCGAACGAGTTTCTGTTATATTCATTAGTTAACGTTGGCACCACTGTAACAAATTAAATTTTGATATACTCCAAGTTAACCTTGGTGCCTGATAAACGGATACGGTTTATGTGTATTTTGCGGAAAATGTTCAAAATAAATGTTGCTGAAGTAGTTCTTCTAATTCATCATCACTTGATGAAAAATATTCAGAACTAAAATTGTACTATTTTGTTGTCTTTAATATATGAGTGACATTATCATTTGTCAAAAGCCCTTGTCATTTTTTAATGAAGTATATCCTAATAATATTATTACCGATGCTAGTTTCTCAGTTAATTTAGAATATTTTTTATTACAGCATCCTAAGCCTAAATTAGAAAATTGTGTGATAAGAAAATTATTGTGGTGTTCTAAAAATTGAGGTCTTTTATGTGAGAAGTAAAGTTGTTCAAAAGTAAATAATTTTCCGTATTTGAGTAGCCTTTCTCGATTAAACTGTTTCAACCATTCTGTCATGATATTGTCTGTCATACAAGATTTGTTATTTAAGAACCGTGTTATATTAAAGTGCGCGGATTCAATTTCCAGAAAGAATTGGAGTTGCTGCTTTTCATGACATCACGAGCTTCTCTTTTTCACCGGCTATGGCTGCTGCACCCTTTCTCCAAAGTATCAAACAAACTGCCAATTCAACTGCAGCATTATAAACAATTTTTCTGTTTTTTATTATTATTGAAATATTACGATTTAATTATGATTCTATTCTGCTCTTATCTATCCCGCTTGCCAGGGGTTTCCCAAAGTCTAGTTCTGCCGATAAGTTGCGAACACCAAGTTTTTCTGTATCATAAACTTCCATTACTTGCAGCATTTTTTTAAAATAACATACGTATTGCTGCAGGTATCTTTCACACATACATATGTATATACATTTATTATAAAAATTTAGACATGTAGTATTAAAGTAACTAGAAATGAGGGCCATATTGATGTTTAAGAAACTACTTTCTGGTAATTCCCTATGTTCGCCACACCGTTGTATGTTCTTAAACCATAAAGAACGTATTCTGCGTCTTGTGCAATGTTTGCTCGGATAGAAATTCTGTTATAGAGAGGTTATCAAATGATGTCTACTTATGGGGAGTGAAATACATAAAACGGAGCAAAAGTTATTGATTGAGAGTCTGCGTAATAGAAAAATATACTCATAAGAAAATTGTTCCGTCCGCTTATCGAAGGTATCCGCTAAGGCAAATTTCACTGTATGTTGGAATCTATACTAAATATGCATTAATAATAATAAATACTTAATCTAGGGTTTTCACGAGAGCTAAAAACTTTTCCATTACTCCTATTATATCGATTCTGATTTTATTTAACGCTATTTGTTACCTAACATTATAAAACGTATCTATTGCATACAGTAATTCATATACAGGAACGAACAAACAAACACGATGTTCAGCAGTACTAAGTACAACATAAATGTAAACAGAAACGAAACAAGATAAACCATTGTGTAGTTTGTCTATGCGTATTAGATTGTGTACTTTTGAACGTTATTGACATTGTCTTATACGTGATTTTACATGCGATTCTAGCGTAATGTGATGAAAATTTGGGGCCGTAGCTTTTGTAGTCGTATTACATACAGCGTTGGTTTCTTGATTTTTATTGAAAGATATTTTTTTACACTTTATTAAGATATTTATTTTTGAAAGTAACGTTTCAAAATTGTTACAACGTAACCGTAAATTTGTTTTTGCTCATTTCACTAAATCATTTATTTTACGTTATAATTCGATTTGTGAAACCACTAAAACAACACAGTGGCTGTAGAATTTCTCTTAATTACTAACTCGACCACAGAGCAAAGATTTTTAACTCAATACTAACCACAAATTGCATTACTGTCAAGCTACGTATAAAACCATAAACAATGCAATCAGCGTCGGTAGTTCAAATTAACAACGCTTGTTCTAAGTTAGTATAGATAGCGAATATATAAATTACGAATTATTTGAAATCAGTGAATGGAAAATAATTTCGGAAATATCTTACAGGGTAACAATACGCATTGTAACAATTTTCCAATAGCATGGGATTTATTACAGTATCGCAATCCTTATCGTACCGAGTCCGATAAGGTTTAATATTCACAATTGTTAATAACACTCAAGGTTATTTTGCTATCAAATTTGATTGGGAATCAAAATATTATTTTAATACTTGTTGCCGTTTTCTGGCTATGGCGGATAACGGCCCCATTTGAGTGTAAAAGTAAACGTAGTATACTTGAGCAAATTTGATTGGTTTCAAAGCCTGGCTTATTATAATCTCTGTTTATTCTAGGTTATATTGAAAATGGATAATCCATTTCATACATACAGCTTAAAACGAACTAATATTGAAGTACATACACATGAATGAAAAACTAACAAACGTTCAAGTAACTTATTTAACTTCTCTCCATTGTTATCTAGAAATTTGTAAATAAGCTAGCCATGTGGGACGTGATTTAAATATATTCGACGCAATTATGGTAGTTGTAATAAGATTGAAGTTCCTTAAGGATCAATTTTGATGGTCCTTTCATTTGTACTTACAGTATATATAATGATGGCACCAGATTTATGCTGTTTTTACCAACCAGCTATTAAGAAACTAATACTACCAACCTTTACATTTAAATTGCTATGAAACTAAATTGCAGCTCTAATTACAGCTGCACGACATTTACGGATGAGGACCGAGCTATAAAACCATTCGCTCGGCGTTCACTAATAGTATTTTGTAATATGTGTAGCTTCAGCAGCTTTACAGGTTGTATTGCTTGCTGTAATTACTGCTGCAAAAAAGCTTTGTATTTTCATATATAAAGTTGTTTTATGAAGTTTTTGCATACATTGTACCACCTCATGATGATACAAGTAATTCGTTGGATAAATCACCGAGCCAGCCTAATAACATTACTGAATATTTCAGAAGTTTTTTTTCCTTCCTCAATGCTCAATTTAGAGTTAGCGTCGAAATGTCTATATTCTATATTATGTTAGTGTCATTTAAAGTTGTCTTAAAGTTGGCATTTTGAAATAATTTGAGATCCAAGCAAAAATTCTCTTGTTGATCTTTGGTTTGGGTCTTAATAACATTTTTGATGAAGTTAACACATGTCAGTTGTTTTGTGTGGAGGCTAATGTTAATTTTATAATGTTTATCTCTTGCAGGGACCTCACACACACATAAAAACTTTTTTTATTTTATAATTGGAGCCTTGTTAATAATGCGATCACTTTTAAATCTGCATATGTGTACCATTTGTAATCTCTGTACTTTATACTATCATATCTCTTTCATATTTGCTGTGGACCCATAGAACTAGATGAATGTTCATTGCCATTAAAAAGTAAAACAGTTTTCAAACTTAATTTAGAGTAATTTATAAGTAGCATCCATTGCAAAATAAATACCTAAAGTTTTTCTAAAAGATTACATTGCTGGAGGCGGGATCTGAAAATTTTGCTCTATTTTTTGGAAGATCCAAGTCATGAACAAGAACATTCAATTCATCTTGGGTGATTAAGTGAATACTTATCAGAACTAGGAATGTAGTTAGTCCGTCTTGTGGTGGACATTCTAATTTCAAATCAAAATCAAGAGTGTAAGTTTTAGGGCACTGGAGAACGGACAATGAGTTATGACGGGGGGAATATTATTGGATAATAAATGTGGCGGCCGATTTAGCAATTTGCAAGGCAATTATGTATTAATGTAGGTTCAAATTTTATTTGATGATCAACAGTGTAAACGTCAAAGTATATTATGTCCATGCGTTTGAGGTTGTTTTATTTATATTAATATAGGACCTCTTGATTTTTTTTAATACTATTTCATGTAATGGGATATTGTATTGCAATAAAGAGCTGTAATACTGTACTAATATTTTAGTTGAGCATCGGTTTCCACGACTATTGATCACCACATTGAAATTTTGCGAGTGTTCTCGTTCACTTCATTTCCAGTAAAATCCATTTTGCACCGTAAAAAAAAATGTGTACAGTTTATATAACCAGGTTCACATAGATATGTGTCAACTTTACAATTTTGAACACAAATCAAAATGGTAACCTTTGCTAATAATAATTGACTACTATATAGAACACTGTCAATTTTATAAAATGTGTGAACTACTAAAATGTTTCTACTGTACAATATTTTGTTTTTACAAACTTTAAAGAAACTGACAACACAAACGGTAATGCGTGGCATTAAAAAACATAATTACAGTACATTAAGAAAAGGAAGGCACTTTATAATGTTTTACCAAAAATAGTTTATATATTTAGGACCTAAAGCATGAATAAAGCATATACCATTCTGTACAGCAAGTTACCTGTTCACTAGTTATGCATACATAGATTTAGAAGGACTAATATCGCATTAAACCACCTTAAAAATGTAATGCTTATTTTATTAAATATTACATGCTTGGATTAAATTTCGTTTATAACGTTTGCAAATTCGTTTTTCATTTCTGGTTATTTTATTGCAACATGTATACCTACCGTTTGTAATAAGACGTCCATTAGAAAATCATAAAATAAACTGAACATGGTTTACTGCCACTAAATAAGTTAATTTTCATCAAGGAAATAAGGCATTAGTTTCGCATTGATGCATAAGTAGGGAGCTGAAAATATTCAGACCGACAAATGCATTAAAGTTATAATTATACCTAGCTGTTCGTATATAATAGATATTTTAAGAAGCAATTATTTACCAATATTTACGTTGTATGTATGTATGGATGTTCACGTACTTACAATAACTTAATTTCTAAAGCAATAAGAGATTGTATTAATGGTATTACATTTTAGATTTAGATTTTGTGTACTTAGAAAATTAAAAATTTTAAATCAAACTTTACCATTACGTTTCTTCTTATTAACTAAAGCGTTAACTTTTAATTAGTTGTTGTTTTGAATTGCTATTCCACTAAATCATACAGAATAGTTTCAAATATTAACAGGATTGTTAATGCACCTGCTCATTCGTTTATGAATAATGGTGTCACGAGTAGGTCTATGTAAACGTAATTTTAATAGTTAAGTATCCACAGTTTGCATTCAAGCTCTATGCTACGCTGATCTTAGAGGATATCCGATTTTAGAAGTGTGTCAGGATGATGTGAAATTATTCATGAGTTGATGCATAATGATTCTATTTCTGCGTTTCTGCTCATTAACGCTAATACGACGGTGTGATGTCATTTGTGTTTTATCTGTGGTGGGTGTTAGTTTCTAATAAATTATATTATACATATATGCATGATAATAAAGAGAAAGAATTAGAAATGTTGGAGAAGTTGAGCTTCGTTCTCATTTTGACGAAATCCATTACTTCCAGTACGGCTAGCTCTTATTCTATTATTTGTTGTTTTCTCTGTGCCCTATGCTAAAGCTTTTGATTTAGCCTCGCTACAAGGTTTCAAATAGTATAATACTAAAGGAAGTGCTTCACTCTACTACTATATTCTATCACTGTGCCTGTGTAAGGTCTAAAGTTATCTTTATATTGTCTATGTGTTTCTTCAAGTAGCAAATTCTAGTGGAGAAAGAATCTACAAGTAACACATATATTTAGTATCGCTTGAAGTCGACTACGGTAGTACTACTGGCTCACAGATCAAGAGACCGCTTAGGTTATCCTGGAGTGACTCCTCATAGGAGAAGGAATGTACTTACATGAACCAGCTACTACCATATATAAGTTGTGCTTGTATAATTCTAGATTGTTAGACCTCATATTAAGGATGCAGGAATAATGAGCAATTACTTTTTCGAATGCAATGTCTTTGTAGGCATTCGATAGCATTTAATAGCAAATTTTCCGAGTTAATAAGGTGAGGTACGTACGCAGTGGCGAGGATATTATTTATCGCGGAGATATTGAGATTTTTGTGTATGACTTCAGTGAGTGTACCACCTGCTGGGAATAATAATAGTAAGCTTAGTCTGCTGGCTTTGAAATTGTCTTTGATGTAGCTCAATATTCTCAGTGGTTAATCGTAATAGTGTCACTGTAAAAATTCTTCGGTAATACTTAGTTCCGACAATTAATCTAAACTAGTGTACTTGTACTATCAAAGCTTCCATATTTGCTGCCGCTGTCACATTGCACAACGACTTCTTGGCTTTTAATTCCTAATTATACTAACTAGACATTAATTTGTAATGGAACTGTAGAGATCACTGTTGTGAATAACAGACGAAGAAATAGTGTGTAGGCTCTGTCCTTGATGCCGATTGCGGCGATGGAGACAATTCTCGGGCTTCCTCCGCTGCAGCGCGTGCTGTGATCGGAGGCAGTCCTAGGAACCTATAGAGCAAAATATAGTGGGTGGCAGGGGTTTCTCTGTCCATGTTTCACTGTCCATGAGGGCGGATAAGATCTCGCCCGTTTTCAGTTTCCGTGGGGGATACAATGTAAACATCCCTAAAAGAAAGACCGCAAAAGTTCTCGTTCACAAATCGAGTTGGAAATTATCCCGCTGGTTTTTGGATGCATCTAAACCGCTAAACGGCACGGGAATTGGAATTTGGAGAGACAGAGAAATCGAGGGCGAGGCCTTCAGCCTATGGAGCTTCCCGTCCATCTTACAAGCCGAAATAATTGCTATCTAGACCTGGGGAGAGGGCATTTTAAATTGCCCGCGGATAAATGGAGCAGTGGAAATCTTGGCAGAGCATTACAGATTGTCAGGTTTGATTCCGAAGTAGTATTAGACTGCAATGGGATTCTCGTAAAACTGGTGGAGCATCGCGGAGATCGGTGCCAAGTCAGTCTGGAATCAGAGGTAATGAAATGGCTGACAAGGTAGCAAGAGAGCAGGGACAGGCTAAGGTTAGTCACGGGAATCTGAACCAGTCAGTCCTGCGCACTGGTTCGATACATGCGTCATATGGGCATAGCAAACTCTCCCCTTTGCAGAAACTGTGGGAGTGCGGAAGAAATGCTAGTCCCTCTCCTTGCTAACTGCCCAACAGCGGACAGGGAGAGGCAGATATACTTTTCATTATCATTTAGGTAATCCAGGAGTAAGCAAATTAACTTTCGACCAGGTTACTGACTTCTTTGTCCGGGTGCAACCTGGATACGACGACTAAAACGGCACGGGGTTGTCCCGCCCGTGCAGTTGCAAAAAAATACTTATGTTGGAAATAAAATAAAGCGATTAGAATTGCCTTTATAATTCGGAATTTAGACCAGATGTTTATAACTTCACAAGTTACAAATATGATTTATTTCTAACACAAGAGAATTAATTTTATTAGATCTACATTATTAGGACTCGTTCGAATAATAAGCACGGAAAGAGTTCGAAATGTTTTGTGTCGACTTGATATATGTTTGCTCGTTTGGAAATTTGAGATGAAATCAAAAAGTTTGCTTTCAAGTTTGTGTAGTTGTAATAAAGTTAATTACAATTGTGTTTGAAATTCATCTAGTGGTTTCCTGTATCTTTGTAAGGAGTTCCTCTTTTTGTAACGCTTAAATTTATATCTTATTATCATGTAATATCTGTTTCCTTAATTATGTATATTATCGCGCAGATGTCACTTGCACCTGCGTACTGCTAAATATGATTGCAGAGTCTGTATGTAATTGTTGAGATATAATCGTATTCTGTCGTCAGTTTATTAGGTACTTGTGTTTTTAGAGTTAAAGCACTTAATGGCGGGTAATAATATTTTAAATACGTCCCATTCATTCCAACGGTGACGATTACGAATTATGTTCTTGTCTGAATGAAAATGGTCCAAATGCTGCCAATTTTATGTCAGAAAAAGATAAATTTCTTTTTTCAACTGACATTAACCTCGGTATAACTGAAATATTTACATCGTGATTTTACGTAACGAAACGGAATTTCACTATGCTACGAACAAAGGAGATCAAATCTACAGTTGTGGAGGGGCATAGTATAACTATGAGAGTAAATAAATCTCGATTTTACGGTTTGGTTAAGCGGAAGCTGAGTCGTAAACATAAGAAATAAACTCTCCTCCGCCGTATTTTTTCGCGAAATCATAAAACATTTAGGTCTTTATTATAAAAGCGGACGTTCTTAAATTCAGTACAAGATACTTAAGTGCAGACACATCTTTTGTAGATGTTCTTTGCTATAAAAATTATATTACCGTTATATGGAAAGAAATACTATAAATTTTAACTATACGGTTAATCGAAAAAACATGAATAGTAGTGCTATAAAAAAATTACTTCGTTGTTAGGACTCTAATTTATAGATTTACCGGAGAATGATGCTTCATACAAATGTTTGCCTATATGGAATTATTTATGAGACGTTGGATCATTATTGGATTCTGGTTTAATATGGTTGAATTGTCGTAAATGTATTTATTTATATTAATATTGCTGTATTATTTCATAGTATGATTGGATAATTGGTTGTGATTGAGCAGTATACTTCCATTTTCATTCTTTTTTACAAATTTGTGTGTACTTTTGCTCGTCTACTATTTTCCTCCAAATTGTTATATTTTTCGTCCTGTAGTCTTATCTTCCAGATGCTTTGTGATCTGAGCCTCGCATCTTAGTTTGGGTCTGCTTCGTAGTCCACTTTCCTGTGGTTTAAATTGTGTGATCCTTTTTAGTACCAATTCTTCTTATTTTCTGTTTATGTGCCCGTACCATCTTAATCTTATTTTCCTAATTCTGATGTACTTAGTTTTCTTTATATTAATTTGATGCCCTGTTTTGTTGTTTGCATATTTTATTTTTGTTGCAGCATCTTCTAGGATTTGGAGTTATGCCACGTCATCGTCACTACTTGCACGCCTTATTTTCACTTCATTTACAACCACAATGAACAGGGTTGTTGATAATACATGTTCTTGTTTTACTCCTTTATTTACTACTACCTTATCGAATATTCGTTAATTTGCTATCATAGCGGCATTTGAATCCTCCAGTGTAATTCTAATCATTTTTAATAATTTTGTTGGAATTCCCGTGTTTTAAGCATCCATTATTTCATTTATCTATATTTAACAATTGAATTATTTTCTAATTTTTTATCTGGTTGAGTTACCTTCCTTCATAACTATTATACTATTAGACCTATTTTTCATTCATTAGAAATTATCTCTTTTTTTCCAAATCTTCAATATTTAGGATGTATATTCCGTATTTTGGTTCATCCTTTCAATATTTTATTCAATATTAATTCGTTGATGATATCATTGATTCCTACTGCTGTGTCTGGTTTCTGGCTGATGGTACCTTCATTTCTATTTCTTAATTGCTGTCTTTTGTCAGCTGATCGGAAACTATACTTGTGAAGGTTGTTGTTGAAATATGAATAGACTCACTTGAATGAATATAGCATGTTTGCTATGAAATTTGTTCCGAGCTTAATGACAGCGTCTGAAATAAGCTCTTGCATTATATTATTTTATGAAATTATCTTTCATTTAATTGATTTGTACGCAGTTGGGAATTTACTTCCGTTAATCATAAAAATTTAATTTTTAAGAGTTGCTTATATGATATTTTAAATATAATTATTAGTCTGACCAAGAAACTCATTGTTTTTTCTTTATTTTCAGGTACGTTGTAGCTAAGAGCATAGTTAGTTGTAAGAAAGACATAACTTCAGAAGGTGGGAAATGGTAAGTTTTATCTAAACGTAGATTAGTTCTGTAAATAATAGACTAAGTTGAAATATACCGTTGTAAACGCTTTAATTTTATTTTTCGGTAGTTGGAAGTTCTGTCAATAAAATTGTTCCTTTTTGCGCGTCTTTTCAAAGTTAAAGGCCCTTCAATCGTATTAAAAACGTGTTTCTTGTTTTTTTTCTCACGGTGACGGGAACAATTTACTTTTACCGTGTTATTCTTTCAATAGGTACGAAAACAAAACGTTTTATTTCTTCTCACGCTTTTCCTGGCTTTGTAACGGCAAATACGGATCTAAACATTTTTACAATGTTTCTACTTGATGTTTCAAAACTCGCTACTATTTAAATATGTGTTAAGTAACATGGTATACAGTTAGCTGTTATACAATGTTTTCAGTTCGATCTGCTTGTTATTTTCTAGTTAATAAAAACAAATAACATTTATGAAAGTCTTGTACGATAAAAACGGGACTCAACAAACGTCTACGTAGTTAGAGTGTTTTAAATAATTTTAATGAGGTGTGTATTTTTTTCTTGAAATTTACTGTATTGTTTTCCTAAGTGTGTTGTATAGATGTATATATTTACATTAGTATGATGCAGTCAAACCTCGGAAGTCCTCCTAACAGAGACTCGGACCGTGGAAGCCTTGGAAAAACACGTTAGTAACTAGTAACTAATAGGAATACTACAACAGTGGAAGAACAACTGCAGTAATTTATATCGAAATTGTTTAAGGAAAAGACCAGATCTAAATTTTGGAAAGAAAAGTTCGAAAGATTTACGAAAGGGTGCTTTTGTTTAAAATTTCATTAAAATACGCAACAAAGCAGACAGTAACCTAATGACAAACTTTAATTTAAAAATAAAACATATGCACATTATTCAGTAATCATTAGACGCATAATATCTATTAAACGCCAGTTAACTCATCTGCTTTGAATTTTCTTTCAACTGGAAACCTTTAATTGCAATTGATTATGCAACTTGATATAGAAGATGAAACGGACGAACGAAAGGAAGAAACGGTGCACTAATAACGGCAGCTCGAGTAGTAATGGTAATAATAATAAGGAGAAACTGGTCTAGTTACGGTTCGTTGGTTACGTAGCGTGATGTTGTAGAACTTGTCGACGATATCGCGGATCGCCTATGTCTCATCAGCGTCGTCATTATCATGGTCATTACTGGGTCGAATCTAGAGCAGACGATCCGACGGATGATGAAATCTTTTAGTTTTGCTTCAGGATAATTCGTAAAAAATTCACGGTTGAATGCAAGAATTAAACCTGCGCAAAGTTAAAGGATTTACATGGAAACATCAAAGATAGTTTTACGAGTCTAATGACCTTTTTAAAGATAAGTCGATGCATGCAATAAAAATGTTAGATACTTGGAAAAATCTTTTGAAATGAGAAGAAATATACAGAATACAGATAATTTAAAAGTATTCTGGAAGAAGTCTATTTACTCCAGATTTTTTCGGGCAGCCGGTCATTTTAAAATTAAATAACGTTACAAATTCTTATAATTATTTTATTTTATTTTATTATTCTCCTTATCTGGCTTAACTGCAGGAGTTAGGAATTATAATTCTCTCCACGTATAAAACTATTCCCTTGATATTATTCGACCCGAATACGGTACTCTCTCACGTCTTGACGTTTATCGGAAGCGTTGCGGGGCGTTTTTGTTGTACTCCACGGTTCCTTTCTGCCATCATCCATCATTATTAATTCTTCAGCGATGACAGCGCCCGTATTTCGGCATTTTGTCGTAAAGATAATTCCCTCGTCAGAGCTCGACTGTTATACGATCTAATGAAATCAAATGATGTTTTGTTTAGACGCGCTCAAAGGAAACTTATTAGATTTGAGATGGGATAGAGCAACTGTATGCTCCGTCGCCTATGACAACAAAGAGTATTTGAAGACGTGACAGTTTTTTTATTAAGCTGCATATATACCAGGAGCTAACTTTTAATGTGATGATCCTCTTTATATGAGTAAAAAAAGGATGAAAATATGATTTCTATGAATTAACAAAGTCAAGAAATACGCATGCTATTCTGCTGGACAATTGTGTGTTGTATGCTATCGCTGTTTAACGGCAGGTATCTACCACTGTTCTTTACCCTTATCTAACTACAAGAAAATGCTATCGTCACATCGATCTTTTCAATTTCAATCAATTCAACGAAGCCCTCATTCATACTACTGCGAGTTGAGGGGACAAATCGTGCGCCTGTATGCAGTCGGCCAGAATGCAATCCATAGATTGCAAATAATATCCCGGTATGTATGTATATTTTGTTAGGAGTATATTGTCTTCTATTACTATACGTGGATAGTGTTACAAGATTTAACCATTTTTCACATTATGGTTTCACGATATTTGGAAGGTTTTGGTATGTAGTCCAGCGCTGTTTATGAAATAACGACGAGAAAGTCAGTCTTGCTAAACGGATTTTATGAGAATCTTTCTATCAGGCTGTTGAATCTAGAGAGTTTATGTTTAGGTGGATGTAGTTAGTATACGAATAAATTCATAGTATATCAAAGCGAAGCCTTTACTCAATCTGTGTCGCGGTCATAATAGCCTATTGATAGTTTTCTTTGTGGTGGGTACAACTTTAGCGGCTTCCTAAGACTGTCACTGCAGCTATTACTGTCTAAATTGTGTGTATAAATGTATTTAGATAGCTTTTTTACAAAAATTTGCGCTATAGATTATGTTCCAACAGCGAATGACAGCTTAACCTGAGTGCAGATGTAGCAAGACGTGCAACAAGCCTCATCGACAAGCTTCAAAGAATGGCTCCTCTTCTGTTTTATATAAAGGTGCACATTAAGTCCTAATTTCTCTAATCTTGTATACTTAATATTAATGAAGTGTGATAGCTAAATTATAGTACAGTATAATGTGATTTTCATAGGTTCAAATCGTGTGCCTATAGGCATTATTTGATATTTTGTAATAATATAGGAAAACATCTCGTATCATTTCATGTTCGTATATCATCATTTCTGTAATAAATTGCTTTTAAAAGACAAATTTCAGCTTAAAATTATTATCATTATGTAAATCAGAGCCACAAATCTAATTAAAAACCTAAATTTGAAACACAAACGATATCTTTCAGAACGGGAAGTGACAAGAGCTTGATTATCGTTCCGTATATTTTTGCTCGAATTTTATCTCCCGTGTTCTTCGTCGAAAATTAATTTAACAGCCTTGAATTTCTATTTAATTCCAGCAGAGAAACAGCTTTGACTTGATATCAACGCCAACGTCTGTTCGCTTCCATAACCTCTCGCAGTTCGAAAAATGCAAACATTAATAAATCTACCCTGTCCAGTCGCCGATCTCGGTACTCTCAAACAGGCTGGTTGTGAAAAAAAATTCACATGAATGATGTCGACGTATAAAGATAGACTAGGAAGGTATCATTCATCATTTTGATGCCGCTAGATGGAGCTAGCGCTACCTCCTCCGTTGCTGAGCTTTCACGATGTTCTAGTGCTTGATTTCGCCCAACAAAAGGATTTCCCAAGCGCGACTGAAACGTAGAGCGATGAATTAAAGCGAAATGCCTGCATCAGCTCAATTTCCTCAGTGTTTCCGTACTAACATGCGCATATGTAAATTGTAATTGCGTTTACGTTAAATCTAGTATTGGTTGCTTTGAGTTAATTAAGCTCGAAAGTTATTCCTTACGTTTAAAGTTCGTCCTTCAATCATAAATAACATCATATCTCTATACACATTATGTATAAAAATAACAGGATGTGATATTCAAAATCAAAAGCATAGTTGCCATCGTGTCATTCATTTTGTCAATTATGACGCAATTTGGTAATACGGTTACAGGAAAGAGTAGCAAAATATAAAGCTGTTTTATAAAGCAGCTTCCTTGAAGGATATATACATATATGTTTAATTCATGTATCATGAACAAATAATAGATTTCTAACAATCAGAAATTTATTATTTAGTAGATAATGCCATTCTTGTCACGATAACAATACATCTAGATTTTGATAACTTCTTGTAATTATACTTAGCTCATCGTCACAATTTCACATGGAGCTATAGGGGCTAATTTTAGTACTATGAGTCATGTTCTGTGTACGCGTTGTATGTGCATATGGCTATAACCTACATACATCACATATGCAACATAAATATGTTTATTAATTTCTGATAGAACCATTTTTACTACCAGATATATGTATACATTTCGGAGTTTATGTAGAAAATTGTATGCAATCAGCCATTAAAGTTAATATAAACATGCAAGCTTATTATATTGATAAAATTTGTTTGGGAGAACAAGATTTCTTGGATAATTCCATTTAGTTGAAATATAATATATTATTATAGGCTCTTACTTTACTTTGATGCAATTCCAAACTCTTACAAGGCGTTAAATGTGGATCTACTTTTAATGTGACGACATGCTGTAATTATTGGTAGGTTATTATCCGTATTTTTTGAAAACAAACAAAAACATCTCTCATCAATTGAAAACTGATAAATATTTTTGTATTTTGCTAGTCTCTTAACTTTAAAATATGTACGCATGTACTATATACAAAATAATCGGTAATGCTTAATAGCTACTATAGTGCTTAACCTCTTATAATATTTATTATATCGATTAATGTCCGATTTCATACGAAACCACTTGTCACTAAGCACACGCCTGGGTTAGACAGCGTCTCTTCTCATACGAGTATATCGCTTCGTGAATTTAATGTGCCAATTAAACCAATCAATCAGCCAAAGGGGCCGTGGATGTTTCTATTGTCTCTCTCGGCGTGATGGAGCAGGCAACTACCAAAGAGGGATCCGGGGAGAAGGGAGAGTGGCGTCCAATTCGATCAGAACGGTTCGTTCTCTCGCGAAATTTGAAGAGTCGAAATGATTTCAATTGGGAGACGCTCCTGTTAATGATGTATGTGGTACCAATACATTTGTAAAAGCTCCTATGTATTTGTATGAGAGTGGATTATGTACGCTGTGTGACGCCCGCGTACTATATTTGTGTCCCTGTACAAACGGTACGAGCGAACGTGAGGACTTTTATGGTGCGGCGAGTTTTCGACAGCTCGATATCCGATAATTAAATTGGTAATTAACGTGAACAATGGCGACGGCCGACGAGGTTCTATGGAATTTGGTTAGCAGCTGTGACAATATGTTCCGGTCGATGATGGATATTGAAATTTCAGTCCTTTATTTTATGTTTTTTTCCCCCTTCTGAACGCGACTTATTAAATCTATTGATTTTAGATTGTTGAATATGGATTACCGAGAATACAAATAGTGCGGTAGTTTTGATAATGTAAAAATTTCACTTGGCTGGAGTAATGACTATGGAGACTTATGAAAACAGCAGGTTTATGTTTGATAAAAGCTGTTGAATAAATAATCTGATGATAGCAATGTACATATACAAATAGGACCATGATAAGTATAATGATCGCCACAAAATTTGTTTGTATCATACGATTTACTCGGCTTGATTCGATTACCTATAGCCATCGCCTTCTGCTTTCTTTGCAATTGTTTTATTAATAATTTGGTCTTCAGAATACTTATAATACATATTATTTTCCTCGCTTGTCAGTTAACTATAACTAACTTTCATGAAACAGAAATCCCAAAAATAATATTTTGTTTATTGAGGTTTATTGTTATGAAAATAAGTTGGTTGTAATTTTAAAATTGACTCCAGGCTACAGTAGCACTTGGAAAAGCTAGTATTTCAGGATTCGTGCATATGAAAGTATTTTCTAGCATTCACGTTTGTAAGCTAATTTCTTGATATAATAAACAAAAAAAACTACTACTAAAATATCTATTATAGAAGCTTATTTTTATTGCTTGAAAATATAGTCAAATATTTAAATGGAAACAGGAAGATAGTTATTATAGAACCGATATCAACATACAGAACGCGTTTCGCTTCTTGTATGAAATAATGGATTAATTGCCTCAATTACGTTCTCTGAAGTATTATGTGGTTTATCTTACTATATATGAATCCCAATGTATTTAATGTAATACACATGTAATATATCAAATGTAATCATACTTTTAAGGTTTTGTTTTATATATAGTGTATATATCCATTTTTATGCCATACAATACGATTACACAATACCTCATTTTGCCACAATCGTTAATGGAAACGTTTTTGCATACGGTACTTAATGCTCTAAGTCATTATAGCGGCAGTTGCGTTAAATTATGCAAAGCAAACAACTCGGTGAGTAGAAAAAATACGGGACAGCAACAATACAACTACAGCAAAAATGATAATGACGAAGATGATAGCGAAGTAGATTCTTTACGATGGCAGTGTAGCAGCAAGCGTCTTCATCTCGCTTCTTTTTTTGTCATTGTACTCTTTCTAAGCGGCGTGCTCTCTTCGCTTCGGATCTCTTTAAAATTCATTATAATCTATGTGAAAACATTCAGTGCAACATTCCAGTAAGCATTAAGGTTATTTCTTTGCACAAGGCTCGATCTCGAGTTTTCAGCTATTCCCTTCTTCCTTTTTCGTTGTTTTTTTTTCTTTTAAATCTACTTCATCTTTCTCCGAGCATTCTCTTTTTCTCTCTTAGACTGTTAGAACTGTCCATTCATTCCGCGACTCTATAAGCTTATTATTGCCTTTAATAGAGGCCGTTCGGATCTCAGACGAGGATTTGATGGTTAAAACATCTGTTATGGTTCCCGTTTCACTCTTCATTGCTCACTTCACTTTCATGCCGCGTTTCTATATGTCGACTATTCATCTTCTTGTTTCCGTATATAGATTGCGATGATAGAAGAGCTTACTCGCGTTGTATATCTTGTGTATTCGCGTTAAGTATCTAACAAGTATGGCCGGATAAGTTCGTTCGTTGTAGAATGTGTAGTTATGTGGAAGTGATTGCGTGGGGTTGTCTAATAAAGTATCCTACATATGTAGATACAATATCACACTTTATCAGCAATGTATTTACAGTTTTATGATAGATTTTTCAAACAAATATCAATTCAGGATAAATAATGAGATAGTAATCGAAGAAATAAAAGTTGTATACTGATTAAAATCGCTTTCAAATATGAAAATCTGCTTCTAGGCATTAAGTTTAATGTTGTTTAAGACGCATATACATGGTTAGACAACAATTAAATAACGAGAACTGGTCTTTAGCACATCATTTATGCTTGCCTTATAAACCGTCTCCAACTTGTCACCACTGCTAACTTCCTTATTATTGGAGCTACTATTGCACTTGATTAAATTACCAAGTTGGGGATATTCTTTACTTTGGTTGAGATAGTGAAAACAGAAAAGTATTGAATACTGATTGTTTATCGCAAATTGGATATACGTTACTTCCAGTACATTACATTTTTCTAGATAGTAGTAGAGAGTAGTAAAGTATATAGCATCGTCAGAGCAATATTTTCCTGATAGTGAATCACGGAAACTATTTATTTGACAACTGTTAGGAAGTGATTAGTTATATATAATAATGTAACATATGTTTCGGTGTGACTTTCTTTAATGAATTTTAAGAATGTAAGAGAAGATAATGACAAAAGAATCTTGTCGAAACATACGTATGTTATCTACTGAATTAAACGCTGTGATTTTTATTTTAGTTCAATGGATTGGGAAAGCGAAAATGTTTATTTTCTAGAAACCTTAATTAAAGTAGTGTTTTAAATTATAGAACTAATCTTTTCGGCGAAAAGAATTACAAATAATTATGCAGAAAATCTTTCTAAATCAATGTTATCTATTAATATTTGAAATTATACTTTCTAGGCCTTCTAAAAAAAGAGTAATCTAATGGATTTCTTTTTTGGTTGCAACGAAAGCTCCAAATTAGACAAGCCCCATCAATCATCACTCATATCCGTGTCAAACGCACATCTTTATTTTTAAATCGGGACGCGATGACGTACCCGCGCTCTACCCGCAATGTTTCTTACCGAAAAACGGTAACGTATCTTCTTCAGATACGCAACATCTACTCCCCGTGTCTACTTCTAATAAACTTAATATTAGTAATGATGTTCCCATATTGGCGTACGCTGTATATTATTAATCACGATCGTATTCCGTGTAAGCTGCAAAGAAGGACCACCGTTTGATGTTTGTCGATAGGATGATTTTACCTCCTGTTGCTTTCATCTTTTTTAAATGAGGAAAGTAAATAAATATTTTGCGATCATTCGCCTGCCAAAAAGAATCCCCCACATGTATGTAAATACTTGATAGATGTGCTCTTTTCCCGCGTGTTGTACCGTCTGTCGCGGGTTAATTGAATGCAAGCTAATTCAAGGTTGATTTATTGAAATTTCAATCGAGCTTCGGACTCCTTCTGACATCGATTGGGCCACTACCACTATAAACGATTTAGATTCGTGATCTTACGGGTAATGTCACCTTGTCGTTTTAACATTTTTCGAAATGATCTACGGAAAGAGATAAAATATTCTCGGACTGATGTTACCACATTTATCTGATATATGATAGACATAAAATTTTATTAATAAATTGAATATGATCCATTTTTCGGAATTTTGGAATCTGATGTAATACCGTAGTTTAAAATAAATTTAATGTGTTCCATTTAACATATTTGCGACTACATATTAGTATATGATTTTGATAATAATAACTTATTGCCAGCAAAAAGATAATAAATTCTATGTAAAATATACCTATAGTATTAAAACTAACTGGCTAGAGTAAATCTGATACAACTCTTGAATTGCACCTGGAAATGAGAAATTTATATGATTTCGAGCTTTGTCGCTAATATGTAGTAAGGTATTTATAAAATTTTGTCTAGACATTAGAAAACAGAACAAACCAAAGTATCCAAGCATCTACACTATTTATAGGCGATCCAGTGAATATAGAAATTAAGTACTCGAATTCTGTATTTTTTATAATTTATAATTTCGGAGATATTTATGAAAATTGAAAATCGCGCAAATTTTGGAGCAGGTTTATACTAAATTACTGTTTCAACTTGTAATTAATAATACAGATAATTAGAAAATGGTACCTGCCACCGTTCTCTTGTTAGTATTTTGGTACCCCATGGCCTCATTTTGGACCCTACGTAGGGTGAGTTTTCGGTGTTCTAACAATTATTCTTTATTGTTTTGCTTAGTTTTGTAGTCAAGATCTTGTGTTCATATATAAGCATTAAGTTAATTTTCCCTCTTCGAAAGTCGTCGTTGGTTATCATTTTATTTATGCGGGGGCATATAAATTTATATACTTACTAATTATGTGTCAGTAGAATAAATATATATTTTCATAGGAAGCTCCCTAAGATCAATATTTTTTACATAATAAAATTTGGTTGTTTTGCATGAGTTATTCCAAATTAAACTCTTTCCCGAATAATAAGTATATTGCCCTTACGTCCCGGGCAATTTGTTTTACTAAAACGATACGACATATGCCAGCAGTTCGTTCCTCTGTCTCTATCATCCGACCGTGTAAGCGTATGAAGTAAGCGACGGGGGTAATAGCATGTGCTAGGTGGAAATGCAGCTGCAGGAGACCAGGTGAGACGACAGGTTGTTATTAGATCCCTTGAACAGATGCTCCGCTCTATCTACGGAAACCGACTAAATTTTATACAGTTACGTTACGCGATGGTGCCTAGCAAGTTGTATAATAAAAATAATGTAATATTATTAAAACTTACGAATGTTTAAAGAAATGTTTCTAAATTATGTCACTACTGCTAATATACCAAATTATGCATAATTTAGTTAAGGTAGACGTTTAGAAAAGTTGTTAGTTATACATGGTTGATTGGTTGTTTTATACAGATTTGGTTGCTCTGCAAAACTTTATCGATATGGTAATTGTGTAACATGCATGGCTTTGTTAGTGAGTAATTGCATTTTTGTAAATTAAAATGATATTCTAATATTTGCGAATTACGTAATGATTAGTTTTGAACAAATCTGATCTACTGTTTGAGAACGGAGTCATTATTTGGTTCTTTCACAATTCTTTACTTTTCTTCTAATGTTTGGTTATTATTATAGTATTAAGTGACTTTGTATTGCATAAACTTAATTCAGGCTGATCGATATATAAAGATTTATCACCTTACAAAGAAGGTGCTGTCATTTGAAATTATTGTTGGTAACCAAACTATGTACTTATCTTACGCAACAAATATGGTTGGAGTATTGTATTCAAGTCATTTGGAAGAAAGCCAAGCATGCAGATTCTTTCTAGCAGCTCATATTGTTAAAATGTAGGTACCCTCTTAAAACTTATGAACCAGTTAACAACTGTTGTTCCATTGTTTCCGACGAGAAGGACCTGCGTAAATATTTCAAATTGTACGTGGGCTATGGACTAGGGTTTGATTAGAAATAAATAACAAGTTCTCGACTTCTAATTGTGAGTCTTTGGGCTAAAATAAGAAAAGACATTCTTTCAAATACAAAAATCTAACATCGCGCTATGAATGAAATAGCAGAAAATTGCAAAAATCGTTTTAGGTGGAGTTATCTTAGGAAACTATCAGTTTTCAACCTGTTCTGTGTTTTAGGGACGTATTATATTCAGGTAAATTCCAGCAATATACAAGAACATACAATACGAGATTGGCCATCAAGTCAACAATAATAAGGAGAGTGATTGTCCTTTTGAACTACAATTATTCAATCGAAGTGACTTAGATGATGTGGTAAGGAGTCTTGATTTGTGTAAAACTGTATCAGAATTTCTAGTCTCCCGATTAAAACAAAGACATTTATCGCTAAAAACGACGAATCTCTCGTATAACAGCGCAAAGGAAAATAATTGATTTTCATTCTTTCGAAAGAACAGAAGAATGGCGTTTATGTATAGACTTGTTGTACGTTCGACTAAGTTGAAGGAATAACGTCCTACAGTATCTTTAGCTTTAGTTAAAATCAATTACATGGAACATAATAGAGCAGGAGATCGCCAATTTTCTTTCTACAAGTCATATATACAAAATAACCCCGTTTTATGTGTATCTCAGATAACGGAGTAAAGCTCACTACTGGAGTAAGAAAAACTGGCCTTTAGGGAAGGTGTGGTTTAATTATGGCTTGCCTGGTTTGCACGTAAAATGGGGATTAATGTGTAAAATCCCAGACAAAGATACTTTTTATACATTTCAAGAATGTTTCCAAAATTGACTAATGAAAATTTAAAAGCAGGAATTAGAATATAACTTTTAATAGAAATGCCGCAGTATGTAAACGTTCCTTTTCTTTGTTAGGAATCAAATGAGGAGAAAGAGTAACTTCAACTGGAAACCTTTTAAGTGAAAGTATATTTCAATAGGTAATCATTTTTTATCAAATTTTCTTACTAAACCAAATGTTTTCTTTTTAAAAGACTTAAGTTATTGTATATTATATAATGGAATGAAGGTTACGCTTAAGGAATTAACAAATGATACAAAAGTAATAGTCCATTCCAAGAGCTTCAGATAAAAAAAGCCTTATTTAAAAAGACGAGATAATCTTTAGTGGAGAAAGTTCTAGCCATGTTTTGTATAGATGGTTTTGAAAATACAAAGCATACTAAGAAAGCAATTTATCTGTGAAAGTAGCTTAGTTTGCATATATTTTATTCTCATTTTATTGCAAGTTGGTGACCGATGCGTATTTATATAATTTTGTGTGCAAACTACTGTGAGATAAATGTATTTTTACATAGCTGTCGGATTTCACCGTATTCAGGCGGTTTATGTATTGAAATAATAAACATCCGTCAGTATTGTATAAACTACAACATAGAATGTATATGTAAACGTTTTCAACATGCTTCCAAGAAGATCGAAACTAGAAAAAAAATCGCATGTGCAAAATCGCCAATATCGAATTCATGTTAAACGAGTTTAATAAACTCGGATGTTAAGTAATGATTGTTTTAAGCTGTATAGGCTTCTTTTTCAATTATGCATTTTATTTTACGCTCACTAAGCTTTGATGTTGATGTACCAAAATAATTGCAAATAAAGGTTGTAACGAAAGGAATGTAATTATTTAATTAGATACGAGGAAATGATAAAAAATTCAAATTATTTCCAATAAGCATAATACGTACATATAACCCACATACACTGCTATAAATAATTAATTATTATATACATTTTAACAAAATAGAATTCTACGTCTATTCCTATCGTTTTGACATGTGATAAATTACTCTTACTATCTATAATATAACATCTTTCTACAGCACTCAAGTAAAGATGCTACCATGTGTCCCTGTATTGTGACGTCCTTCTTGTTACGTCATTCGATACGATTATAACCGATGGCAAGGTGTGCGTAGCACATAAAGAATTCTTGTAATTTCGATTACGAGCAGCTGCCTTTTTACGAAAAGTGCTTTGGATTTACCTTACCGGCATTCAACTGTCAATTAGATTTAATTTCCGTATTCTCTGGAGTCGCCTACTTTTAATTTACTTTAATTTATTAACGTGCTCTTATCTAATGGGATTAACGAGTGCTCTAATAGCAGTAATTAGCCTGGCGAAGAAAGACGATAACGATAAGATGCCCTGGAATTGATTTCATTCCTACTTGTGTGGCGTGGTTTTTGTTCCCAGGAGAGGAAGAAAATGTTAATGTTGACAGTAATGATTTGTCCATACTGTTCCTATAATTGATTTGTAGGTTTTGTAAATCGTTTTTTTTTGTTTTAATAATCGTTTTGTTAACTTTAATATATCGATTTTTCTTATTTCTATTTAATTTCAAAGTCGGCGAGCGTTTTGTAATGTAAAAATGCTTGTAGACTTCGCATTTCCAATATCTCAATCGAAATCATTTGGTGTTTGAAGAGTTTTGAGACAGGCATGCCCATTAGACTTGTGGAGCATTGCAACTTTTTACATCCAAAGTTCACGACAATGTTTTTTTCTAAATGCATCAGAAGATTGTATTCAATAGATCTTCTGGTGCCGGTAGCAATCATTTCAGCTATAGGATGTAGTTCTGCAACTCCCCCTGTTCTTAAGGTTGTAAACTTTACGTTTAGTTAACGTTGTGACAGCCTTTACTTCCCCTCTTACTATTCCTTACTAAAGTTAGATCTGAAAGTAGGCTCGATAGCTGTGCTGTTGAGAACTTGTAAGTGAAGGAGATAACAATTATCATGTGCGTTCTTCTTGCATGTGAATGATGCTTCTATTCTGCAAAGACTGGTTCTGTTGGAGGAAGCACAATTTATTTGTACAATTTCTGCGGATAATAGTGCTTTCAGATTATTAAAATAGACTTTGTCCAAATGTCAAGGTGTTATTAATATTTTCCACATATGGCTTGAAATTTAATTGATTATGAATTATAAAATAATCTCATAGGCAAGACTAAACTTTACAGCTAACTAAACCTTTTAAGAAACTGTATGCATTTCCAGTTGTAAGTTGTTAGCATACTTCCTATATAAGTCTATATCATGTATTCAAAGTTTGTCCATTAGTTATTGTTTTGAGAAGTATCCTTAGCTATGCGTATCTTTGTTTTCATTTCACGGCTTATGTTAAAACATTTTCCGTACTGGTTTTCTAGCTGCTGAACAATAAACTATATTTAAGTATATTTTTACAATTTAAGTTCCGGTAAAACTTATCTACGCTGCATATACCTGCTAGATGTAATAGGTATTACATTTTCTGATTAAGGTTAATGTTCTAGGAATACATTTTAATATAAATTTCTGTAATGGTGTACGTGGCATCATAAAATTTATGTACTACTACTATATAAATTGAACAAGCATTTTAAAAGTGTATGGTTCTATTATATTGTTTATAAAATTGGAGACAATGGATGTAAAACGGGAAGCAGAACATAAAATTTCAAATTTGTTAGGTCTAGCGTTGTAAACCACTATTTATTTCCAAATCGTTTTATTTTACAATAAGTTTGTATTCGTAGTTATCTGAATTGTTATTGAGGTGTTATTTTGTATTTCTTAGAGATCTCCGATCCATAAATATCTAATGAACTAAATCATTCAATTCGAATATGCTAGGCAAATGAATGCATATATTACTTAGATAAATTACTCTTGCTTTTGTGCTTGATAAAAGTTTACCATTAAATTTAACTGAAATTCGTTAATAGTTACCTTTTCCGAGTAGAAGATCAAACCAATTTTTGATGTAGAAAATTTACAGGCATTTAAAAATTTGTCAAGTGCAACGAAAATTATGGCTGATCTAATTAGTAATATCACAAAAATTTAACAAGACATGGCAGCAATCCAAATAACGACACGTACTTCTGGTTGCCAATAAGCCGGTTGCATTCATTGCACACAGGCACTTGTACATGCTACATTTTTCTATACATTTACAGCGACCAAAAACCAGGAAATTTATTTGATTTTAGCTCAGCGGCACTTAAAATTGATAGAGGACGACCGATCCGAAATATATCTAAAATTAAAATTCGGCGTTTACTAGCGGTGGCGGGGATCTTCGTCGCGGGTTTATTTTAAAACCCGCCCGTAATTGCGGAGATTTATGGGTATTTACCGTTTTACACGGCGGATTAGTTTCGTCGAGAAAGTGGATTTTGCAATTTATCCGCGGCGGTCGACGGTGGTATAGTGCTGTGCAATTCGGATTTTCCGCTTAGATTCTTGCATGAATAATGCATTTTCGATTTTGTTCTGCGCGAACTTCTAAGTAAGGCGCGCGTGGGCGGAACGAGATGCAACGCGGTAATCGCCTCCTGCTTAACTCTTCCCCAAGATCGACGTAGAATATTTACATGCAAACCGATCTTTGAAGTTGCAACACAATCTAGCGCCCAGCTTTTTCCGCTTGTTTTAATTTTCTAGGATATAAGAAGACAATGTAGCTCTTCGTTAGCTTTATAGTAATTTCCGTTTACTAGGGAAACTTAGTAGAATGTTGATCTTGGTAGTAGTTTAATCTTACTAAAATTTGTAAGTTTAGGAAAGATGTATTCTACTACGAGATATGATGAAATAATACGGGTATCCACTTTGGATTTTATTGAAAATTTTTAAGAACGTAGTCATTTTTTGTATGTTTATGAAGCGTGACTTCATCATAAATCCGGTCAATTGAGTCTGAACGGGATGATATTTGTTTAATTAACTCCTGTACTCTGTACTACTCCTTTTATTTAAATTTTCAATAACAAACAGCAACTTTGCCAATTTCTTATATGGATTATTGGTGATGATTCAATTATAGTTCTCTTTTCATAAGCAATTTTCCCACTAGCCCAAAATTTATTCAGTAATCCTTCCTTTCTGAGATGTTTCCTATCAGGATATTTTTGATCATGAACTTTCGCTAAAATGAGACAGTAGGTACTCATAGCATTATCAGATTATTGATATTGTGTCAATTCTTTCTTAAAGCAAATATTGATTTCTTTTAGAAAGTCAACATATTAGGCGTACTTAAAAGTTAAACAAGAATGGAGTCCCATTAAGTGACAGCACTTTGTTATAAAGCAATCAGTGGGCAACTTTAAACGGATACAATTTCAAGAAATTCGCAAACCATCAACCACTACTAGAGGCTGTCACTGTTGTTACACACGAGCAGCAGGTTATATTTTATTGTATCATTCAGAGTTTATGTATTCGCCAGATACAAGAGCAAAAGTCCAAAACCTGCTGCTTAGTTTTTTCTTATATGGTGTATATAAATATTATGTAAAGCCATGGAATTAGTATTAATTTATGAAATAACTGTAGTTTAAATAAATACTAGATGTTACAAACATTGGTCGGCACTGACATAAATTATTCTTCCTTAGTTGACTATGTAAGTATTTCATACATTTATTAGCATTACAACTACATGTGACAGGTGCTCTTGTCTCACCTTTGTTATTATTGTCGACCGCAACCCTCATGGTTCAACAAACTTTCAATTAAATACATGCACATGTACGATGTAGTCAGAATGCTTGCGGACATATGTAGGTAAAAGACGCATGTTGTAGATGTAAATCAGTTATTAAAGTTAATCATTTTTGAAGAATTAATAATTGGCTGCACATTACTCTGTATTGCTATGTATGTATGTACGTATGTTTTTACTAATATCTAAATTATTTTAAAGTTGAAGTAAAAAAAGAAAGTAGAAATAATATTTAAGATATAAACACAATGTCATGCACAACGACTACAAATACTAGAGGATGAAAGTTAAGCCTGTGATAATCAATTAGAGAGAGATTACCTTGCCCACCAAGAATTATTCTACAGAGTATTGAAACACACAGATATGAAGACAACAAAGCAGTTTTAAGCAAATTACAGATTACAAGAATGTGTTTTAACAACAAAACGCTAATAATGGAAAGGTGGAAATAATTATGCAAGAAGGCTTGGATAGAACGGAAAGTATCGCAAGATTGGAGAGAAGACATATATAACACAGGTCTACAACAAATTCGATGTTTAGAAATTTATACCTTTTCTTGAATGATTTTAACCTTCAGATTTCGATAATAACATCACGTACGGACTTTTTACTAAAAGGTGTGCTTATTAAAATTTTGTGATAATGATGTTTATATTAAAATTTTATTATAAAAAGTTAAACTGACAACAGTGTATTATATTCCCACTCATCTTACAACACTTACTACTTGTCAACACTATACTTGTCTTTAGTCTGCATTTGGTGTTACTTGTGTGGGTATCGTTTTGCGATTTTTGAATTATTGTATTTGTTCGTGTTTTGTTAATTTACATAATGGAAAGACGAAAACTGATGATGATTAAATGATCCGAACTGTTTTTGTTACATTTGTGGAAATTTTGTAATCACTAAAGAAAGTCAACATATAACTGCATTTGTGAAATCAGCATATTATGCTTATTTTAGCATAAAACTTGGTGACCAAGATAAATCGTGGGCACCACACGTTGTATGCAGGGTTTGCGTAGAAGCCTTGCGAAACTGGGCAAAAGGTAGAAAAAAATGAAGTTTCGGAATACCAATGATATGGCGTGAACCAAAAAACCACAGTGATCATTGTTATTTTTGTTCTTGCAATATAAAAGGCTTTAACACCAAGAATAAGAAAAATATAACATGTCCCAACGTCAGTTCTGCTATCAGACCTGTGCCGCACGAACCTGACGTACCAGTACCTGTTCCACTCTAAGAAATTGAAGCAATAGTTTCATCTGACTCTGATGAGGATCCATATGATTCGAAAGACGTTGACTTTAATCCAGAAGAATGTATTAAACCAGAACTGTTTACTCAAAATGAACTGCGTGATTTAATAAAAGATTTACATCTTCTGCATCAGAATTGTTGGCATCCAGACTTTGTGAGAAAAATTTGTTGGATCCTGGAACATCAACCAGTTTCTATAGAAAGCGAGAAAAAGACTTGAGCCCTTATTTCAGTTCAGATGGAACTTTAGTATATTCTAATAACATTCCTGTTTTACTTACTAAGTTGGGAGTTGCTTCGTATGACAAAGGAGAATGGTGTCTTTTCATTGATTCAAGCAAAAGAAGCCTAAAAGTAGTACTACTACATAATGGTAATGTGTTGAGTTCCATTCATATCGCACATTCGGTACACCTTAAAGAAACCTATCAAATCTTGGAGCTTCTGTTAAAGAAAATTAAGTATGAGGAACATAACTGGATGCTTTGCGGAGATCTAAAGGTGCTTTGTATGCTTCTGGGCCAGCAATCAGGATTTACAAAGTTTCCCTGTTTTATCTGTGAATGGAATAGCCGTGAAAAGAGACAAACATTGGACTGACACATAGTGGCCTATTTGGAAAGACCTTGTTCCAGGTACAAAAAACATACAACGTACTAAATTGGTGGATCCTACAAAAATCCAATTTGTTCTTAAGGTTCTTAACAAAGATGGAGACTGTTTTAAGTATATTTGTAACAAATTCTCGACTTTATCTGAAGCAAAGTTAAAAGAATGAGTTTTTGTAGGGCCTCAAATAAAATCCCTTTGTAAAGATGAGGACTTTCTCAGTTGTATGAATACTGTAGAAGAAAATGCGTGGATTGCGTTTAAAGAGATTATTGAAAAGTTTTTGGGGAATCATAGAGACCCCAACTACGAGAATATTGTCAACAACATGCTAAAAACGTTTCAGCACTTCGGTTGTAATATGAGTTTAAAAGTGCATTTCCTATTTTCACATTTGGATCAGTTTCCAGAAAATCTCGGTGCAGTTAGTGAAGAACAGGGTGAAAGGTTTCACCAGGATATACGGGAAATGGAACGGCGATATCAAGGTAGATCGAGTATATCAATGATTGCAGACTATTGCAGGATGTTACAACGCGATAATAATCGAACAAACACACCACAAAAGGGCAAATAAACGCAGTTTACATACCAAACGTAAAAGATATTAATTTAATAGGAAACAAAATCACATGTTATATTTTTGCAATAAATGTACATTATCTTTATAAGTTCTGTTCTTTTATTGTAGTTTGTAAAAAAAACCTTACGTGATGCATAAAAATAAAAAGAAAATTTCATAATCAGGGCCCCGAAATTGTATAACAGTAGTTGTTGAATTTAAAACATCTTTCAACAAAAATTTTTTTGTAGACCTGTGTAATTATATCAATCTATAATATAGGAGATGAGATGGATTAGGTTTTGTTAAGCATGCCATTGAAAGGTTAAAAAAGAATTTTGACTGTGACTGGAAGAGATTAAATTTACTAAAACTATATAGAAAGTTATTAGAGTAGATACACATGAATACTTGTAGTTTGGAGTCAGTAAAAATAATGAAGGCTACTACCAAGTATTGTTTTTGGATGTGAAAACTAAAATGAACGATGAGAAAATATGAGAAAAGTATATACGATTAAGAATAACGAAAACTCACATCAAAATATTGAGTATTAGCAGACCGAGCAAATACAAGACCAACATTAAAACATTGATGTTAGAAAAGCACTTTGGAAAACATTTATATATTACATTTTAACACTTTATACCTTTGGGTATACTGTGCTGTAATTGTGTTTTTATATTCTTCATGCGTAATGGCTAATCGATATGTCCATAAAAGATGCTGGTAAACTAGAAATTGTAGTTCTTTAAGATTATATAATTTCAAAGTAATATTCTATATCCTGTGGAAACGATTTTAAAAATATAATTTCAAGGAAGTATTTCCCATTTCCTGCAGCATTCCTGTACTGCTCCCCCACAGCTACAAACTTTCCAATCCCGAGCGTGCGAATAATTGACTTGGACCCCTTACATTCGTACTTTCTCAATGCTGATACAGAAACATATTAATTTCCTTTTTGAAATCCATAAAAATAACTAGCCTATATTTCTGTTTCCTTGTTGAATTTAAACTCTAAGTGCAAATTTTGCTGAAGATTTAAGATATATTTATTTTTTACTAGATTACATATGTATCAAAAATGTTTGCTTTAAACTAGCTGTTTGTTTGGAACAGCCTTTCAAATTTGCCGACACAACTACATTTGATGTTTCTATGATACCTTACAATTTAATAACGTAGGTATAAGATACGAAATCTAGTGCCAACATATTTTACATTTCAAAGTACTATAGAAACGCTTTGTAATGAATTAGACAGATTTAATATGTATTGTAAACATCTAGAATGTTCCGGTAAAAGGTAGATGTACTACCAAATTGGGGCACAGTTCGCTGTCTCTGCATTTGACAAAATAATAAACAATGCACTTCCTTTCAAATATCTGTACTGCCGACATTCACCTGGAATTGTAAAACCCGAATACATAATTGCAAATTATTGAAACATGGAACTGTATATCACTAGATAAATGTTATGTAATATTATGTGAACTGCATCTACTAGCAGCACGGAATGTCCTTTTCAATACATGTGACTATGTAGCGTGAAATAACAAACCTATAAAGCAGGTGTAGACATGGAATGTATGTATATAAAATGGTTACGTATTACATCTGCGTATTCCATTCTGAGTGTCCGTTCCAATATCCGCGACACATCAAGCAGTTAAAACAATTCGCCTGTAATAATCCCGTCATCATTCTTCGCATATTTTATTCTTTCGTTCCATTATTTTGCTTTCGGTAACAGCGAATGCTTTCAACATCGGAGAAACGCAGCCAAATTAAAACATAAACCTTCGCGCGGGCCAAGTGGTCGTCATTCTAGTAGTAACACTCGTAGTATATACGAAATGGCACACGCTTGGTATAGTCAGAAATAATTCGCCGAGAGACAGGTAGTACATAATTGTTGTAAGTGCAATATCTGGCATGCTAGCGATCCGAAACACGAAATATTCGAGGTAAAATGAGCGTAACAGATCGCAGCATATTGTGTATGCATGCGGTTGCTGTTTTAATAAAGTTTAGCTCAGAAACGCTTTGAATTAGGGTCATCCAATTAAGAGACGGAACTGATAGTATTAGGTAAATTATGAAAAAATACAGCTTCTGCATTCAGTTATTTATTTAGTAAATAAGACCAACTATTATAGTAAGGACGCAGTTTTAATAACAAAGTGGCTATTCATTCAAGAAGTTATATATAGACATGGAATTAGCTGTAACAATATCATATACAATATAATATCCTACGTTACACTGTACAGTTATAATCATCTATTATAAGCTTGTTGATTGTGGCACATTTTGGGAGGTTGGTATTTTCAATCGAGTGCCAGTCGCTGTTGAGACACGCACCATTATTTACAGCGAGGTAATGCTGTAAAACAACTAAGAAAACACATTTATATACGCAACAAGAGCTGCAGTAATGATTTGGCAAGAAATGCAATTCAGGAAGTTGTTACAGCTACATCCACCACAGATAAAAACATTCTGAACACTAGTCAGTTTATCGTTTACCGAAATCAAAGCAGTTAGTATGAAGCTTTGTAACTAGATTTTGTGTCAGCTTTGAGGTTTGTGAATGGATAGTGACAGTTAGAAAAACTGTGGAAGCATATTCATAAACATCTATATCCTTGGCTTCAAGAAAGTTATGTATTAAAAGTTTTATTGAACTTTTCAAAGTGATAAAAAGTATACTACACCATAACTAGAGGAAAGTAATATCTAATGCAGTTATAGAGGTAAAAATTCCGCAGTTTAGAACTGTAATTAGATTCAGGACTTCTTTTGAACTTTTATTACTGGTGGCAGATATTTTGAATAAAATCAACAAGTAGAGCACACGCTCAAATAAGACTAGCTTAAATAGGTTTCATTTTAAGTATTAAGTTCAAAAAAAACTTTTAAATTAGTAAATTTCAAAAAATGACGCATCAAGAGCCAGTCGGCATAGTCAGACTTGATGTGCGTGTACCAGAAACCTTCATTCAGGATGTGTGAATTCTAATGCATATGTTCACCCTACTTCTTGTTTGGATCTCTTGCCGAGAAGTTTGTCTGGTGTCTATAGACGTAAGGGTTTGATACTTATACTACACCCTATACGTTTGTAAAATTGGTCTTCTACTACTTTAACACCATTTTCTGATTTTCTATTACAAAGATACATAGTTTAGCATTACTAAGACAATAGCTGTCCAAGCATCCAAGCAGGTTAAGTCAACTAATATGTAAGATTTGGGTACCATAAAAATAACTGCTTTACTCTTTTATATAGTTAGTTAAGGAAATGTTTTGCAAATGTCAGAAAAGTAAAGATATTTATCAAACTGTTTCATATTGTAGTGTGACATATTTTTTGAAGGCCCTAGAGACATATAAATAGGAAAATGAAGTGTAAACGCCTTATTAGTGGCGAAGAATACTTTTTTCTATTCGCAACTGATGAGATGTTTTCCTTTAAGCAAAAGGTATTTAAGACTAGATTTGTCGATGAGTAAATAACATTCATAGTTCATATTGTGTTACTTTTGAAAAAAAAGGAAGATCTCATTCTTAGTTTAAATAAATCACTCTTTTTCTCGTCGCCTTGTTCAGAAAGATTATAATCTCTTATGAGATTATTCAGCTCATTCTGCGAAAGCGTTGAGATTTATTGTCCGGTAAACTTTCAAAGTCGGTATAATTTTCTAATGATGTTGTACTGAGGGTTCAGATTTCCAACAATTGACGGCGATAGAACTGGAGCCCGAATTGTTTCCATTTACCTCAATTTTTACTATTCATCAATCAGATCAATACTACAAAAATATCAATTTTTCGGAAGATTTTTGGTTCTGGTCAGAGGCTTAGCATAATCCTAATCTGGACCTGAATCACCAAGTGCTTTAGAGAAGGCTACTTTCGATAAGTAAAAGGTTCAGGCTAGAATGAAACTACTGGTGCATATTTTGGATGAATTATTATATTTGTCTGACTTTACTGGCAGTAACAATAATTTTTCTAATTATTGAGGATATTAACATTCAAAAATGTCCAACTTTATCAATATTCAAGTTTTAGCTTTTGTTCTTATACTTTTCAGTTTTCGTTTACCCGTTCTGGAATATTTTGAATTTTGTTCCTTTTTGTTAATTACACTCCAATTTTGTCAAGTTAGCAGTTAACATTTTATCCTTAAATAATATTCAACTTCAGCAAAGTAGCTACTACGAACATTGCAAAGTGGGACTGCATTGCGTAAAATTAGCTTTTACCAGTCGATATTTGTAATTCTATAGTTCGATTTCTCTACGAAAAGTAATGGAATATGACAACCGGCTCGATTAATGGTAGCAACATTTTTCATGCAGAGCGCAAGTTATTAAATTGTTATGATGGCTGTCACAACAATCTGTTTTTCGAGATTAAGTAGTGCGGAGCGGAAGCAGTATAATAAGTAATATATTAGTGCAGTAACGTTTGTACAATTAATCCTACATCATTTGTCAATGATCGGATATTTTTAATGTGACCTACTTCAAATCGGGCACAACCAATTACGCTTAATTGTACAGAATTTGAAATCGGAAAACTCAAACGATGTAATACATGTTCTTAACTAGGTTGCGAATATAGTTTTCGGAGTTCGTATAAAACGGTTCAGTACTACATATTGCGTTTATTAGCAATATCAATCGTGTGTCAACAGTGTTTCATCTGTTGTATGACCAACATGTAATGTAGAAGTCCTGTTTATTTTTGTGAAAGGAAGGTCGCCTGATTTACCTTATTCGTGTTATACATACATTCATACCACTGGACTTCTCATCCAGAAATGTGTATGTGTGCGTAATATTTGCATACCGCGAAATTGCTTTGGACGGCTTTGCGTTTTCGACACAGCAAAGACATTTTTTATATGATGGCGTACTTTTACGACTCAAGTTTTGTGGCGGCACTGAACGTAATAAAAGCTAACTGTTATTGCTAGCGGTAGTGTCAGAAGTGTAATTTCGTCGAATATAAGGAATTCTAACCCTTCTTGAAATTCTCAACTCTCTCTTATTCGATATTACCATAGGTAGAAGTAATTGAAGAATTTAATATATTTCTGTTTTATTCGTCAAAGCGTACTGCTTCGATGCAATAACGTAAAATTGAACGTACTGCGCTATCATATGAATAAACGTGATATCTTTGAAAACGCGATGCCATTGTCTAACAAATATGGAACTGATTCCAGATAAACCGTATATATAAAATACTTACTTCCATTGTATCCTTCGAGAAACTGCTGCAATATTAAAAGTTGTATTGTTCGGTGTATTTTTATACAATCGTTAAAATATGTAATTATAGGAGAATAATAAAGAGTTGCGGTTTAATTTGTTAAGTGTAGGTATAGGAAGATTGGAAGAGTTGTTTTAGAACCAGTTTACTCAAATAAAACCTTTTATACTTCAGATGTTTTATATATTTCTGTGTTGTTATCAGATTGGCAGATACCTGTACACAAATTTAGTACTAAGCGAATTTGGCAAACAGTTTGGCAATACAGCATAGGGAAGCAGTGGAAATTGCACCAACCACACACAAAATTGGTAACTATTTGCGTTAAGTTTATTTTAAATATATCATTCTTAAAATCGTCATTAAATAAATTATAGTACGTTTACTTTATCGTTGAATAAACATTTTAACTATATAAAAATTATTAATTATATTAACAGCTACGATGGACGCCATCTACTGTTACTATATTTAAGCATGCTCTATCCCTAAGAATAATCTAACTATTGTTTGTTCATTTTTTTTGCTATCAAAATAAGTTACTAGAATATCAGATCTAACATTTTAGGACAATGGTAACTAAGATTATAGACAGATCATAGAGCCATTTTAATGGTCTTTATATATTTTCTAGCGTTTAAGTAGAAGTGTAATTGATGCTATAGCTATCTAAATAGCGTAATATCCCCAAACGCAATTCGTGCATTCGTCTCATTCAATATCAGTACACCATATTTATGCGAATTACAGTGCACCTAAATATGTAGAATCATTCTCATCACGAAATAGAAACCATCATTTTCTGATACGGGAATGTGTACACCCATCATTAGATTATAGACGTTTCGATCTCTTATTACTTATTGCATACACTCGACCATGTAAATTGTTATTACCATACAAGCATATACGCGATATTCCATCATTATTTGCGCAATTAATTAATGGTTTCGGAACCAAATTGATCAAATTAATTTGATGGAATCCATGTATGGGTATGAGCGTGTGGAAATTGTCGTAAATTAATGAGAATTAAATTACTACGCGTAGGTTGGCAAACGTTTAGAAGAATCCGCAAAAAAATATGTACGATGAACTTAATTGGTTTTCAATTTAAAAATGTCTATAATTGACGTAGGATTATAACCAAAAATTCTAGACTACTATTTTTCATGTCTCCGTCAGTTTGCAATCTAGCAAGATAATCTATTGGTTGGTACAATCTTACTTATTGTTAGCTCTGTTGCGAACGCGCTTTTAAGAAAGTGAAAATCATCTACATACGAGGGAGCGTTTTTATATTCGCGAAATGGGGGATAAGGGGTGGAAATAAAAAAACCAAATAATTTTTCTTTTTCAATATATTCACCTGCAAGACGGATACATTTTTCACATCTTTCAATTAATTTATTTATACCCTCATAAAAAAATGATTTCTCTTTATCTGCAAAATACGCCGAAACTGCCTCCTTGACTTCATCATCGGCAGTAAATTTTTTACCCCGCAGCTCTTTTTTCATTTTCGGAAACAGGTAATAATCACTCGGGGCCAGGTCTGGGCTGTAGGGTGGGTGATTCACAATTTCGAAGCCCACCTTATGCAGGGCAGCTAACGCAACGCGGCTCTTGTGGACGGGCGCGTTGTCGTGCAAAAGCAGCTCACCTTTCGTCAATTTTCCCCGTCTTTTCTCTTTAATGGCTTCTTTTAGTCGCTCTAATATTGAAGCGTAATATTCTCCGGTTATAGAAACACCTTTATCTTTATAATCAATCAACAATATTCCTTCCGAGTCCCAAAATACCGTTGCCAAGAGTTTCCCAGCTGATTGTGACACTTTAAATTTCTTGGGAGGTGCTGTGCCCTTTTTATGCCACTGCATGGAGTCTTGTTTGGATTCAGGTTCATAATGATGAACCCAAGTTTCGTCTCCATCCAACAATTCGACTCAATACACCATCCTTGTCTTCATTACAGAGGTCCAAAAATGCACGCAAACACGCGATTTTTTCCATATTTCACTTTTCACTCCTGATTATGTTACTTGGTTGACGATAGCTCAAAGACTAACTGCCTAATAACAATGAAACTTCATATTTATACTAATTATGAGTCGCTGCACAGGCCACGCCCCCAATGCGCCTAATCACCCCCCTACAACCCGCTCATTCCGCGAATATAAAAACGCTCCCTCGTATATCATGTTCTTTTCGCATGTAAATGTTAGGTTATACATGCAAGATACCTTAAGGTGCTTTTACAGCTGTTAGAACAAGATGAAAGAACTATCTCTGGTTGTCATAATTATAGGCAATTACATCAACTACTTATAACATTTAAATGTTTTGTATAAACTTCTGGGATGATATATATTCTATGTCTATATACAAATATGGTTTTAAAGCAGTCTACCACAGTGGATGTTGTACCAAATAAAAGTCAAGTCGTAACGTAAAGGTAATTTGGGCTACAACTTATCAGTAGAGGATAAATAATGATAATGAATATAAACCTACTGAGGCTTTTATTATACAATTAAAAATTATTTAAGATTGATCAATCCTTCTTATCACGGAGGGATGTCCCCAGGAAGGAGTAGTTTTACCTTTGCTGTGGTCACTGGTACACAAAACAAAAACCTTTGATAGCGGCAAACATGATGGCCAGCCCGCATGCAGAACGCCTTGAAGTTAACTTGATCTAGGAACCTGCACGAGCACATGAACATCAATTTACACAAATTAACTTATCTGTAACACTCGTCTTGAAAAGGACAACGGAAAGCACTACTAGAAACATTGCGGACCGGCCACCGTCTATCTGACAAAACCTGGTAGCAATCCACATCTGTGCAATTGCGGCAATGGAGACCTGTTTTGATCTAATTTATTTACACTTACAGGTGAAAAGGGAAGCTGATGGGCGCTATTAGGCTGGAACCGAACACAGTTTTCAAATCAGAAGGCTTAGTGGGAGGGCCATCTTCAAATTCAACAAGAACTAGGAGTGTTGGCAAAACTGGAAGCTTGTCTTCGATAAACAGTTTAAAGTAGTAATTTAAGACCACCAAACGTTAAAGTCCAGCGGACCTAAACTATAGGACCCGTTCATACGTTGGTACACGGACGGATCTAAAACAGACACAGGAGTGGGAATAGGTATTCACGGGCCAAGTTGTAAGGTGTCGGTGACGTTAGGTACCACCCCAATAATTTTTTAGTTAGACATATATGCTATTGAACAACGTACCGACGAATGTTTGAAAAGACGTTGTTAATGTTCACGCAAATATATTTTCTTAGAAACTTCAGCAGTACTAAAATCTATGTACTTTTAAGTCGAAGCTAACTTGGAACTATCAGCTCTCCCCAAACCTCTGGTTCTTGCAAAAAAAGCCGATTCATTGAACTAGAGCCATTCTGCGAGCTTACCAAAAGTCACATGAAGGTCCATCTTTAATAGTGGGAGACTCTCACACTGGATTAGTATTCCAAGCCTAAGACAATCAAAAAAGTTTAATTACTTTTTGAGCCGCTGAAGTTAAATTTCTACTGGACCTCACCAAGAGAGATCTTAGCATCATTATGGCTGAACATCACCTCAAAATGGGAATAGTGAACAGCGATAAATGCTGATTCTGTTCCGATCATGGTAAACGGCGAAATACATATATACATATGTGACTGCGAGGCAATGTTCCGATAAAGTTATTCCTACCTCGAATAGACCTACTTAGAACCGACTGACGTCAAAGCTGTAGTCCTCCTAAAATTCTTCCGAAGTTTGTAGATCAATTGAGACTAAAAGATTAAAGATATTTTCAATAGATCTCGTTGGTCGTAGTGAAAGCGACTGGATCTTTTAAGAGTTAGTACAATACGATAAAGTTTATTCTTATTGAAATATAATTATCCCAAAAGGGTTGACTAAATGAGTCATGTTTATTCTTTCTAAAATAATATTTTCAGATCACTGGTCTACGTTAGACATAATCCTAGGTAACCTTATGTGACATATACATTATATACAGGCCGGTGTGGGAGCCCAACGAAAAGTTTGATTAAAATAAATAAATTATATAGATATAATCATTCAGTTCTATTTTTGAATGTCTGAAAACTTCAGGCGTCGAGGGCGTGGTTAATTTATAGCAATTTTTTGGTTTATTGGATAGGGATGTGGTTTTATTTCATTTTGAAATCATACTACGAAAAACATGTTTTTGATATTTATTATAGTATAATGAAAAACTAAGGCGAAATAACTCCGCCCATAAATAATCTACCAAATTTAACTACCAATACCGACATAAATATTTCCTGGTAACGCAATAAAAATTATATGTGAAAATGTGTCTTATTTATTGTTAGTGTAAAAGTTGCAAATACAAAAATTTTGTAGTAATTTATTATGTAATCAACAGAAAGAAAAATTTTTCTGCTACCATACTAGTGCAATCTAAGAAATCTCTTTATTCATGAGTCATTTCTCTAATTTTATAACGAAAATATGCTCGCGTAGATCGCAATATAGATATGACATGACTGTTTATTATTTTTTGATGAATAAGTGTATCCGATCATGATCGGTATTTAGATCAGAATTCATATTGACTTCTATTTTAAGTTTGTTTTGATAATCCTGTCCGTTATGCTAATAACTAAACTTTTCTCTTTAATCTCACGCGATATAAAACAATACATACATCGAGTTGGCATTTATTTCACAATATTTGAGTTAAAATGTACGTAAAATACATTTTATTAGATTTTCTGTCTTTCTAAAACGAAAGCTTTTGCCTATTTCGATTGCCTACGTCTTGAGAGGTGATCTTCATTAAACAGTAGGAATTGTGTTTAAAATGTGGTTTCCATGTTTATAAATAAAGGAATTGGCGCGATCTTCCGAAACACCTGCTTACACGATGGCATGGTCAGAATTTCGAAAAACGTGTTAGTTAGAATCGGCGTGGTCTGGCTTGGCCATTCTCGCACTGTTATTAAATGGTAGGCTATGTTTATTTCTTTGCACGTCGAAATAACGGATGTTCTAAAGTTTTACGGACACAGTAGTGGTTTTAAACTTTGATATTACATTACCGAAAAACTCATTCTTAAGTTGGTTAAAATAGAATTTAATTCTGAATACAAATATTGGAATTGGTGTGTGTGAGTCACTGCCACTAACTAACCACTCGCCACACATAAAAAAAATTATAATTACAAAAAGGATGAGAAAAGTAATATAATTATAAAATGGAGGCTCTCTATTATATTATGAAAAGTAATGGATTATGGTTTTCTTGTGACTATATTTGTTAATATTCAGAAGAGTAAAATGGTTAGTTTCCAATTTGAAGTTTGTTAACTATTTTTTCTGAGGTGACGAAACATTTTCTTCTATTTAAGAGTTACTTTTGAAAAAATTAGTTTCTTTTAAGGATTTTAATGATTTATGCATACTTTTTTAAAAATTCATAAGATATTGTAATGTGAAATTTGATTTATAATAAAATCAAGACAATGTGAGTTTTACTCTTTAAATTAAAATTTGGGGTTTAAACAAATTAATCTCAGGGGTTCGTGAATTCTTTGCTCTACAGCGGGTGTAGAGAACAGAATACGAGAGCTTATCGTACGTTGAACAAAATACCCAAATAAAAAAAAAATTCTAAGTTAAAAAAAAAATTTTTACAAGACAAAAAGATGTTTTACAAAAAAAAAAAAATTATATTTTAATTTAAATCAATAAAACCTATAAAAAAATTAGTTTACAGTGTGCAGAATGGCGTGGCAAGCACCACAACTAAATTATTACCTATAAAGACCCTTTTTGGTAGTTTTGAAATTTTTCCAACTTTTAGTTGGGACTTATTTACTAATTTTTAAATTTTTCAAATATTAATTTGGACTAAAAAAAAGAATTTACTGTTTTAAAGAGAAAATATTAATTCTTAAAATTTTTGACCTTAAAATTAAATTAAAATTAAATTACCTTATCTTACGTGTGTGTGAGTGTGTGTGTGTGTTATTTTGGAAGCTTCTGTCTTCGCGCGCCTATAGACGGATGGTGGATGGAGAGACGTCTTTTTCGTAGGGGTAATTAAATTCGGTAGAAGTTTTGGATGTTTATAAGTACTTATTCGAAGATGATCGTTGATTTGGGCCCACGGTGCACCGGGTTAATTTACAAAATTTACATACGTAGAGATAAACGCTCTGTACGAAGATAAAATGCAAAAAGCGGAAGCTTGTTGCTCTCGCACGGCTTTTTATAGGTGATTCGCAATTGTCTCTAAATTTCATCAGAAATACCTTTCGCTAGTCATCTGTTAATCACGGCAATCAACGATCTTTGATGGATTAATTTATGCGCGTCCGATCGGAATTTTGTTGTATACAGGGTCACCGAAAAGTTGTAGATTTTAATTACCACCTACTTTTTGTTCTTTAAATGCCCCTAACTGGCTGGTCTTTCTTCTTGTGTGTGTGGAATTTAATTGTGTGATTTTGTTACAATATTGGTGTGTATTTGTGTACAAAATAAATGATTTGAAATTAATTAATTACCTTGTAAAATATGATGGTCATTATTTTGGTGCATTTAACATCTTTCTGTCTTTGTCGTTGGCTGGACTTAACATAAGATCTCTGCTGAGCAACACCCCCTTCTGCGTCAGATGGCTACTGAGGCAAATCATGACATCGACTCGCACATATGCAAGGAAAATACCGATGGTGCCAACTTGAAGAGTTGCGCCTCCTCTATCATTTGATAGTGTTGACTTGGATTTAAATGAGTTAATTTTAAACAAATACCTCGCATGTGTGCAATCGTGTTAATGTTACATATTTTATAAAATAGAATTAAATTAAATTGAAGAAATACACAGATCAGATAGTTGGTTATAGTTTAATGAATATTCAATTAATTTAGTGTTTTTTTTTTTTTTTTTAGATTACCTACAGCTGGATCATCTGTCAACTGACAAGTGGAATTGTAAACATTGAATAAATGTAATATAACATTACAATATATTTTACATTAACCTTGTAACTAAATTAGTTATGCAGTATCTTATGAACTTTTCTCTTGATATCTGATGTCGACGTAGTTCTGATTGTTGGTTACACATTGCTGATAGCACTAACATTCAATAACTGATCAAAAGCTTCTTCAAAGAAATTAAATAGTTTTATGTTGGGACGCTTGGAACTTTGAAAAATGTTTATAAAGTTGGACCCACCTTTACTTCAGATAAAGGATAAAATCTTAAAGATACATAAAACTCTTTTAATAATCTCATTAGTTGGTAAGATTTAAATCTTCAAGGTTTCACATTTATTTACTTTTTTTCTTTAAATTATTCGCATTATTCACATTTTATACTTGTGATGAAATTATCTTAAGAAACGTCTTTATTCGTTCTAGTCATATTTCTTCGCAATAGAGCAATTATTATGCCATCAAGTCTATCGCTCGAATAATTCCGTCGTTCGTGTCACAGCATTTGCGGCCAGAAAAACATTCTTCAGACGACACCAGATAATTGATCTAATTGAAAATGACGGTTTATCCGTGTTCGACGTCAGATACTCCGTCCTATACTAGAAACGAGAGCCGGGGAACCGAATATTTGGAACGCAACTAAGCGGATCAAGTTATCGACGCTTCTTGGAAGATTTAGGAGATCACGATGTGCTTGATTCTAGAAATGTGTCTCAGCAAAATTACAAGGGTTTTAGTATTTTTCCGAATCATAAAGTGTTTTATTGCCGCTTATACGACGAGGATCAGAATTTGAAAAATGGCAATTCACGAAGCGCGGAAGACTACGGAAATATTCACTTACTTAATTTAATGCTTCGTTTGTCATGGATGAATTTTATGCTACGGATGGGTCATAAATAACGTAATATTTTTACGAGAGTTTCTTGAACGACTAAAATTCTTCACGTGTTATATTGGGGACTGTATTGATAAACGACATCAGTATTTTGCTTGTTAACACGGGACTTTAATTACTGATATTAATTTAATTACTGATTCTTAGATAAGTCCTATATTGAAAAAGACACCTAGATCGAGCCATATACATATATATGAGAGCAACTTAAATTACGCAATTTTTGTAATTTATTGATCATTATAATAAATATAATTAATATGTTATTAAATTCTTATAACAATATCTGATGTTCAAAATAATCGGTTAGGGTTAGAACTACTGTTCATGATGAGAATCTACACCATACGTCATGTTTTGGGAACATGGGGAGGGGTTTAGAATGTTTTAACTACTAGTTTTAACTTTAGGCAATAGCCAAATAAATCTGACATTCAATATACTATTCCATACAAAACCATTATGTGTGCAAGTTTTTCTTCTAACAGTGCTATTTGCTTTACTGCGTGTTCTAATAACTAAGCCGTTGTCATCCAGAAGGTGATGGTTGTGGTATAGAAAAAAAAACTTCCGTTTCTACTAACTGGAAGTATTTTGTTTGAAACTGAAGAGCTAGAGATTTGACTTTTAGCCAAAAATATATCATTTTTCACCATACTGCAATGAGAGCAAATAAATTTATTTCGAAACCATTGATAAACTAACCAAAGATGAAACTGTTTTACCTTGGTTGGATTCCTTAATATTACTTGTATTCTGATTTGATACGCACAACGTCGCCTACATCTGTTATAGACTTCCCAATGGTAAGAGTCAGTCTCATCATAATTACCTTATCAAAGACCTGAAGGGTAAATTATATTAATGAGTAGAAAGCTTATTTGTTGCAATTGTGTGTTTCCTAAATATTATAGCTCTCATAAGATCTATAAAAGTATCTCTCTAAATATGTAATCATTTTTGTTAAGGATTTCTTTCACAGAATTAAAGGAGAAGTATAAATATTTTAGACGTCTTTACGGCAATGTGGTATATTGCATACAGAATCGATGCGTTGATAACAAAAAGTTCTTTCTTGAGAAACTATTTTTAACGATGTCAGAGAAGTTATGTTACCTCCAAAGTGTAATCATTTTCAAAAATAATTTTAGCCAAATACTTTCATCATGTGTCACATCAATTGTATTTATAGTTATAGATAGCATTTCTCTTTTAGCCAATTTCTATGTGAAACATTATGTGTAACTTTTTATATATGTATATATTTGTTAATACTAAGGCATAGTTTCGAACGGAAAAGAACAATTCTATAGGTACGTTTTATGATTATATATTCATTTTCAATGCATAAGACCTTTAATTAAAATGCTTTCAGCTATTACGCAAGATAAGTGAGTTTATTTGGATTTACAGCTTAAATAAATGCTATCAAATCTAATCAGCAATTGCAAGTACATATTTTAATAATTACTTTATTACCGTAAAGTTAGCAATATAAACCACGATAAAGCTGTTTTCAGCGAACGCAATTTAATTTAACTCGGCATGTAAACGAATCTAACTCTGTCTCGTTGAAAATACGCGGAATGACTTGTTAATTCTCTATGAGCAAAATAAAGGCTGTTGTTGCTGTTGTTTGGCGAGAAAGTTTTGGTAAACCGCCGTAAAAACGGTAGAAGAAACAACTTTTCAAATTATCTAGAGGAAAACACTAACTTCAGTTTACCATACCACGTCGTACCGCAGTAGCAACTTTAAATTCACTTTATGCACAATAAACGTGTATATATCCAACAGACGAGCAATTAATTTAATTGAAATTTGATGCCGAACGTTAATGCGAAAAGAAATTAATTGGATCTGAGTTACGGGCCAACTGAGAAATCAATAGAAATAGAAATCATCCATGAAGGCTTAGCATAGCTGACACTTATTTCGCTTTTGTATAAGGTTCATTCTTGTCAGTTAAAGTATTTCATATTTTATTTTATTGAAATTATTATAGCACAGTGTGGGGAGTTGAGAAAACCAAAATGATTTAGTAACTGTGTTAGTTTTATGAGCTGCTATAAAATTTATTTATTAAGTGTTGAAACGAATTTCCAAAATTTGTTTTGCTTTGGTTGAAATTATTCGTCATGTGTAATGTAATTAGATGAACTTAAATATTTGGCGGCTGAAATTTCTACTACTAGAAATCAAATAAGGAAGATTTTAATGTCAAAATATCGAAAGGAGTACATTGTGGTTCCAAGCAGGCACAAAATAAATCGTAAACGTATTTGCTTATGAAGATAATACAAAAAATACTGAGTGCACCTAAATATATAGAGAAAATGAGCCGAAAATTAGTATTTAGTCAACATTGTATTGATAATTTAATATTGTGACGACAAGCATTGCATCATGTGTAGCTTCTTAATACCGGACTGATTCAAAAAGCAGTAGCGAGAGTGGTATAAATAGATGATTTTAATGTCAAGCATGTATTTTTCTAAATAAAGTTAAGAGAGTTACTCAGAGCCAATTGAAGACATATACATAATTTTCTATTAATTTTGAATGTTCTAGAAAAGTATGTCCATTACATTTAAAATAATAAAGTTGTTTCGATATTTGTGCAAATAATGTGACTTATTTGCGTTATTAGAAGGCTAATTTAAGCGCATTCGACCACCCTCATTGTTTTTTTTGTTACCTTTTGAATGTGTAAACGCTACCATTGATATTGTAGCAAACAGTAGACCAAATACTATAGAGAAAAAAAATTGTAGGTTATACTTATACTACTTATTTGCATACATTATAAATTTAAATAAATGCGAATGCATGTATATTGGTGACTGTATAATCTATCCGATATAGGATCCTCCGAAATTTGCAAGCAGCTGCCAAGTAAGTCAGTGCTACAATGCAATAAAGAGCTTCTATTGTGTTGATGTTGTAGCAGCATTCAGCAATAGAAATGTTTTTACTGTTCCTTACTTCTGTCATTGTTAGAGTATGTGTATATAATTGTGATCATTATGGTAGCTGTTTTCAACGCCTTCATAATATTATACGAAGTAAAACTTGGATACTTGATTGATTTATAAACAATAAATAGCCTATTTCTAACCTTTATATGCTTAAAAAACTATAATTTGTATTTTAATACTTCGATCATTGTGTTCATCTTGATTTAGCGTTGGTATTATTAAACTTATTCCAATTTCAACAGAAGATCGCTTGTATATACCGTTTCGTATTAAATTTATTCATTGCTTCTCCGATAAAAGAAAGTTTGGGAACTGTTATTTTAAGCAAATGCACCATGGATCCGTGAACGGAGATAATAATAGTTAGATATTGTAGTATGCGGAAGATAACATTTTTCATTCATCGCGATTGTGTTGCCTCTACATTTTCCAACACGGTGCTTCGCTTCTATTCAGCTGGGCCCGCATCAATTAAAATTTTCTGATAATTATTTCAGCTACGCTCCGATGAATTTGCGCGCCAATTCACTTCACAACTATTGACGTCATCCTTTGCAATGTTGTTATTATAGTTGTTTGTAGGTGTCATCTACAAAATATTCTACAAGCGGCAGGCTTATTACTGCCGCTATTGTACGGAATTGAATGTGGAACGCACCTGTTGTTACGTGAGTTTGAGTAATTTCGTGAAAATGGTACCTGCATCCGGTCAGTATCGATTTATTGCGTACCTAATGCTAACGGAAATTTACGGTAAAATAATGTCTTTGTGCATTTGTCTTTTGTCATACGTATGTAGACGAAAGTTAGGAACATTACGGTCACTAATCTTTGTATTGAAAGCAAACTTTTGAATTATATACAAATTCTGGGAGAAATGTCGAATAAATTTCTAGTTTGTTTTTGGCGCAATCGTAGAAGTTTGATTTAGTAGTTAGGAAACAAAAACAAAAGTTTCGATAATTGCTTGAGTAATTTAGTAGGCTACTGGTGATTGTATAGGTAAAGTAACATTGATTTCATTGCTTTGATTAGGTTCGATCAGGTTGATTATGTTAGATCAGTAACATCGTTAACTATACATACTATTTGGGAATAAAAGTCTAATGAAAATTCTTGTAAAAGTATATGGAACACAACTCCCATAAGAGCAATATAAGGTGTCTCGTTCGCAAGATAAGCATTGTGCTTTTAAAAATGCATAATGCAACTTCCGATTTCGGATTATTGAATTCAATCTCTTCGCTCAACTTTTATTACTAAAACTAAAAAATATTCCATATTTAACCTATTATTTTTGCTTATTCACATATTTGTAACGGTAACCGCCATTTTTCAACATTCATTGGTTAGATATGCGTTTTTTATCTGTACGAATAAGATTGTGAGCAATTGTACATAAATATTGCTGCGTAGTAACCTGAAACAATGAGACTGTAAAATATTAAAAGTGACATTAAATTATTCAAGTATAACATTTTAATCAAACCTCAACAACATATTAATGTGCTTAACAACATAAACATATACATGAATGTGTTATCGCGTTTTAATTCAATAGTTTTGTGGTTATGTATGTGTATGTGCCAAGATATAATCCATTCACCAGAATTGCTACATACATACATATATGTCATTTCGTAGTTTAATTACTGTTTAATTATTAACCAACTTAGGTATATTATTACAGTAATTTTAAAAGCTTTACTTTCGCATTTTTTGCTTGAAGTATTGTAAAATAGGTGTCTAATTAATGTCATTGTTTTTTCTCTCTATATACATATTGCATATTTTTGGTATTGAATATAGTATGTGATAAGTTTTTGTTGTTTGTAGCGTATACTTGACGTACAGCACATCTTCAGAAACTATTCGAGTCTTGTTCAGCATTTCAGTCTTAACAAATACGACAGCGATATTTTAGTTCGTTGTTCTGTTGAAGTTCTCTAGAATGAGCAAACCATCATTTAACTTCTCAGTGGCTGATTTTAGTTTTCAATAGAAATCGCTAAATCACTACAAAATATTTTACAATTCTATGTGCTCGCTTAGATTTGGACAAAACAGTGTTGAAGGACCTTGATAATATTCGAATTGCTATTATTGGCTATTATTCAATTATATTACAGCCAAATTCGTGATTGTGATATGATTTTTAAGAATGTCTATTGGGGTAAAGTTGGTTCATTTCATGATTACTCTGTTTCCAAATCATCGGATTTTTATAAGGATCAATTTAAAATAATAATGCCATTTTCGTGACACCTAGTCATTTACTAGATGATCCAGCACACAGTTTTAAGCGAAATACAACAACTGGTACAATTGAAAATGCTTTTTGTACGCTTAAAGGCACCAGATTAGATATAATTTAATTTCTTGTAGTTTAAGCTGCATGTGAAACCTTTTGGATCACACAAACCTTAACCAAGAAGCTAGACATAATGAAATTCAAGATGTAAAATGAAATATCTTTACTGCACTCTCTTATGGGTGTGGAAGGTTTATTGTTAGCCTTTAAAAAAGAAACCTTTTTTTCCATTACTTATAGCAGTAGAAACAATTTCAGGGTTATTATATAAAATATCGTACAAAGCAGCAAAATAATCTCATTTTTTTCAGTTTCTGCCAGGTGTATTATAATTTTCTAGTACGTATTTGTATGTTTTTTTAATGATGGACTTTCATTTCTTTTCATATACATTTCATAGAAGTGTTATATTATATATTTCTAATATAAAAATAAATCATATAGGTACAAAATAAAGTAAAATAAAAGCACAAAAAATATAAAATATACTAACTCAACGTTTTGCTACTAATGTCTGAAGGTTTTCGTCTCTAGCACTGTATATAGCTGGAATTACAATGCCTTTCTGACATTCCCTATCCAATTTTGTTCCTGAGGGGTCGTTTATATTAGTGGTAAATAGTTGAGTTAGTAGATGTTGCTTCCGGCTTAATAGTAATGATGAATTCTCCGTAATGCTCTTTTACTTCGGCAAATTAAAATTAAGATATCTTTCACTGAAGAAGTCTTCTTAACAAAAACATAATATTACATGTTCTGGAATAAATTGGTATTTAATTTATTGTTTTATTGACCTACAAGTGGAAATATTTCAGGAATTGAAAGATTAAAAGTTAAGTTAAATCTTCCTCTTCATCCTCAATTTGTGGCTCAAGTTTTTCGTTGGCAGATTCTGCATCTATTTCATTTATTATATGTATAAATAGTATGAAAAAAAAAGAAATTTATGAACATTAGCACTAAATACTATTGGAATTTATACTACGTACCAGAGAAATCATGAGTCTTCTTTCTTGTTTCTGATCATATCTTTGCCGCCATCAATTGTTTACATTGTTATTGGCACACAACCATTAATTACTCACCTTGCCCAACCGCTAAATCCATAATTGGAGAATTTATTTGATATTTAAAGAAACGCTATAGAATCAACTTTTCTCAAATAGTTGACAACTAACTTGTATTAACTACTGGATATTTGACAATCTTAGTTCACGAATATGAAACCATTTTAGAAACTACTTGTTTAAAACTTTTACTTCATACGGTTGTCAAATTTTCACCACAATAAAGAAATGACATGGTACTGTACAGAATTAAAATAAAACCAATTGAACGATTAAATGAATGTGGCTCTGGTGCACTTATAGTAAGATTTTTTTAATAAAGTCTCTTATTCGAGATATTGTGGGCATGTTTTCCGGACAGGAGAGATTTTTACCTGATTATTTCGTGTTTTGTTTTTACTTCTAAGATTTAAACTGTTTTTTTGTATCATATAGTATAATTAGTTTACCCCGCTTTGCATAATAGATCACATCCATATTGTTTTTTCTAGATTAGCCAAACAATTCCCAACATGATTCATACTTAAAGCAAGAAAACAATGGACGATGGCCTCTAAAATGTTTACAACAATTTACATAACAAATATCAATTTGATTCTACTAAAATTTGGAACGCTAAAAGACAGATTCGTTTGAATCCTTTTTTGTATAATGCGTGGTATCGTTTAATTCAATATATTAGCATTTATAGACAAAACACAGCCGTGTTGCAACGTACGCGCATCAAGCAAGGTTTCTTAAACGCACTAACATCATCATTTATATCTATCAGAATCGGTCTGCTTTACCAAAAAAAAATGTGCATAATGTGCGCACCTTCAGCGAATCCATTAATCATAAAGATTTAGTGCTCGCATCTCTAGGTAGACGTTCATTAAAATTTATGTTCAATTACTTAAGGTCGTGCTAAAATATAATCTTTTCCGCTTTTGTCTCGTTAGTGATCATAATCTCTGTCATAAATTAGATTGTTTATTTAGTTAGTTTTCGGATTTTGACCTAACAAAGGAAATATGAGAGTATATAGAGTATAGTTAATCTGGAAAACCTAAAGAATGGAAGTAAATAATTAAGCATTTTAAAAATTATGGAATAAAATTTGTTTGTTTTTTAGCTGAAATGAACGGTGTATGGCTGATGGCACTAATCTTCGAAATTTCGGGACTATTACGGCTAAAAAACTAGACAACTATAAGTTCAGTCAAACATAAAGAGTTATTTAATGTTTCCTCTAGTTTTACGAAATATCCATCAACTACAGCGATAGTATATCGGGAAATTCGGACACGCAAATAGATTCACACGTTAAAGTATATTTTAAATCGAATTGTAGGTACATATAAAAATCGCTGCAGTAAATTCTTTTCTCTTTCTTTTTTAAAACACTTTATCTTTCGAATATAATTTCTTCGCCACGCCACAATGAGCCGAAATGTTAGACAATGAAATAAATTATCAAAGGGCAACGACTTCTTGAAGACAATAGCAGTGAAAACTAGTAAGGAAGAAATTCTTAAGCTGGCTGCACATTACAAAGCACTAAATATATCGACTACGTTCGATGCCCACTCTGGAATAATTTTATCGCGTAGTTTTAATGCTTTAATTCATACACAACGTGTGGATTCAATTAGCAAAAACATGGAAATAATGTAACCGGTTATTTTTTGGATACAAAGTTAGGAAGTAAAATGCGGAGAAAAAATAGAATTTGAGTATTTAAGGAAAGTTATAACATCTATATTAATGTGATGTTTGGAGTCATAGACAGTTATAAGTAGAGAGAAGAAACAAATATACAGAGCAGATGAGATAATTATTAGGTAAAAAAGAAAAAAAAAGAATAGTGCATCCGTGTAAAAAATGTAAATTTTTGCTTAAGTCTAATGTGAAATCGAGTATGGAAGAGATTGCAAAATATTTGTCATAATAAGATAGGGTGGGCATCTAGTAGAATCTACCCTCTAATAACGCACAAAAGTTGAAGGAAAATAAACGTTTCTGTAGAAGATATACTAGAAATTAACAGCTTCTTTTACTAATTTAATTTTACTAAGAAATTTATTAAGTACTGTGTACGTAGCCTTTTTACTCGAATACTTGCTACGTAAATGTTTAGAAATCCCGCAATGGAAAAAAAATTACGATTGAAAGGCCGATTACATAACATAGTCAGACAAGTCATTGTATTACCGCGTTGCATGTCCATTTTTTCTTCCTTCTAGGTCACTGGTGGCAACCGCGCAATCAGTATTTAATAACATCGACTATACATATTCGAGAAGGCAGCTTCAACAACAATATTACTTAACCGGCGTGACCTTGACGCAATGTGTTCCACTGGGCCATATGTTCTCACCGCACACCAAACAATAATAATAGTAACCGTACTTCTTTTCGTTTTCCGTGTGGGTGAATGGATTCTTTTAGGTCTTTTGTTTTATTTGGTTGTTTGGATGATGTCTGTATGCATACGCTCATTTATTTAAAAAAACGCCGTCTCACTTTTTTTTAATTAACTTAAAATACTGTGACACTCTATTAATAAACGCGGAAGGTGACAGATATTCAGACCTCGTTCCGGGACGAACGTCGTCGGGATTAGTTCGGATTTTCCTTCGAATTTTTCTCGTTTTTTTCCATTTGTCTCTGCATCTCCTTACTCTGCCGTTTCCTAGAAATAACCTCCCGTATATTTCTGTTTGGCGTCTGTATAGTACTTCTTTACGAGAGTTTTATTGCGAAACCGGAGAAGCAGGCGCTTTCATTAAGTTGTTTAGCGGAATAATAAATGGGTTAGTGAGGATTTTTCGTGGTCGCTTCGAGTGTATTGTTCTTTAATTTTTGAGGTTAATGTCACCATCCGTGACTGTAACCTGTCAATCACGAATTTATGTTCGCTTTTGTACTTTCGAGAGATGACAGACATAAATTACTTTATGTGGTGGACATATGGTTTTATAACATTATTATATCCAATGTTCCACATTTACTATCTCTGTTTAAGCTATCGTCGATTGTAATTGATTTAAAATAGTATACAGTAATCTTCTTTTAGTGATGCTTTGTTACCATGCGTTGTCTGGGATTTAATTAATGCACTGCAGATGCATTTACGACAAAAGATATACCGGTCGTCAGTGTTGTTTAGATAGCTATAAGTTTGTTCCAACACATAATCAGTGATTGATCCCCGACTTAATTTTTACTAAATGTAGTACGGAAGTGCGGTCAATTACCAATCCCAAATTACCAATCCCAAACTAAAGTAAAAACCTGTCTTGTTCGAACAGAATTCTAGTTGTAATAGTTAGTTAATAGGGTATAGATGGCAGTAGGAGCAATTTGTTACTGTTTGCGATTCTTGGCACATAACCTTATTTTCGAGGGCTTGCTGTCACTTGCTCTTTATAAATTAATGAAAATGGAGAATCTAATCGTATACAAATCATCGCTAATATTGCTCATACTTAGATACACCGTTCGAAGAATAAACAACGAACACCAAAATGCACAATACTGCTCAAGTTATATGTATGTATATGCCAAGCGCTTAGGTACAAGGTTAGGTTTTCATTTGTCGGTGTCGTACAGTTTACTACTTACGTACAACTACGCATGCGTTAACTAGTCCCAATTTATGGATTTGTAAAAAATCCGCGAATCGTTCTGACTATCCTCTTAGAGTCTTCAAATCAATTGGTGTTGTGTTGGAACAGATTATTATTGATCACAGATTATTCGTGTTAGGTTGTTGGAACAGCCTTTTTTAATTGCGCATGCTCCGGGCGATTGTGGATCAGTTTATAGTTATGTTAGAACAAACTTTAATATACTAGAAGTATTACACGAATGTCTCCCACGAGGAAATGGAATACTGATAAATTTCCAGAAAGTACTGTTCCATGCAATAGCTTCCAGAGAGCTGACAAAATTTTCCGTCAAAATAACTGGTTAATTTGATTTGTAAACGATAAAGGGCTCTAAACTATTGTATCCAAAACTGTTTAGTTTTATTATCATTATAGGAGGTGTAAGAGATAGTATTTTATTGATATTTACTGCAGTAAGAGATGCACATACTTACATGTTTATGTATAATTTAAGTAATTAAAGAAAAGTACCTATGGTATAAGTAATATGAATTATAATGAATTAGTAGCGTAGTATCATGTTATGAAACGGAAAGGATAAATACGGAATATTAGAGACAAAACCGGCGTGATATTAGTCATCAGTGTGTGAGTTATGAAGTTGCTCTGTACAGTTTCTTACGTAACTGGAACACATGGTTAGTTTAGGATGAATCATTACAACATTATTTGGATTTTTTTCTAACAATGAAACCAAACGTCTACGCTAAATCTTAACAAACAGAATAAGATTTAAAATATGACTATAAAATACTATTAATACAAACCTTTCTGTATCTTGAACTGTTACCTTTTATTTTCTTAGCTATTGTTCTTAGAATTGTTCTATTCCAATTTTACTATGTGGAGTTTGTTTTTCTTTTGTCGGTGGAAATCCTTTATGGATATCATGTGCTTAGTTTCTATCGCAGCCTGATAGTGTGGAATTCCCAGTTGGTGGGTGTAGGACTGGCTTATCTACTAAAACCACTCTCTTGTTTCCTGTTGGATCTGTTGGATACCTCCATCATGAAGGCACCGAGCTTTCCTGAATTTCTTTCGGTTCTGGTTCCAGTTAGACTTGCTCCATTCTTATTTTAAGTTCTTTTGCTATCATTATCTTCCTTATCATTTCATGTACAGCTGACAATTTTTCTTTAGATATTATCATGGCAGGAATCATATTTCTCACATTAATACTAACTTATATGTTCCGTTGAGCTTCCTTTTGCTCTTTTCTCCACCGGTCAGACAGGAAAATAGTGTGTTCTGCGGTATCCACGGTAGCACAATATTCGCATTTGTCCTCGTTTCTTTTACCTATGCACTTTATGTATGCGAGAAAGAAGCCATGGCTTGCCAAAGCCTGTATCAGGCAGAAATTCAGGTTTCTGTCTTCGCATATGGTCCATGTATTCAGATCCGGTATCAATTCGTTTGTTCATTGCGCTTTATTGGTATTGCTGGTCCATCTCTCCTGCCACTTCATCATTGTCAAGCCTTTCGCTTCTATCAACCTGTGGCTATCGTAAACGCGCTTCCTTTCTTGGGCTAGAAGGTCCACAGGAGAAGTTGATGTGATGACATGCAGGGCCAGGTTTGAAACCGTTCTGAACGCTGATGTTACTCTGATCATGACTTTGCGCTTAATTTTTCCCATTATCGTGCAATTTCCTTTATTCTCCAGTGCATGTTCCAATACTGGTGCTCCATACAGCATTATTAAGTGTACTACACCTCCGAGCATTGCTCGTTTACCACTACTGGGTCCTCCGATGTTGGGCATAATCTTTACTAGCTGTCCTATTTTTCTTTCGGCCTTGGCGGTCACTTTTCCGAAGTGGTCTTTGTAGGTACCTCTACTGTCAAAGTACACTCCCAAGTATGCTATCTTTCGGTATGAGTTGCGCATCGTTTAATCTATATTTAATTCCGTTTATTTTCTTTTTGCGCATTATAATGAGAGCTCCCGTTCTGTCACCAGCTTTAGCAAATTTTCTTCCATCCAGCAGGCTATTTGCCTCAGGTTTTCGTTTGCGCCTCTTACTAAGTTACTTTTATATTCGGCAGTCCTACTACGTGAAGTTAGAACTTTCTTGCTGCTCTTGTTAATATTTGTTTTTTTTTTTTAGTAATGTTGATTTTATTTTCATCATCTTTTTCCTTTATTGTTTTTCTTCTGTTGATGTGGAGCCCAGCGAGTATGATATCGTTGTGTGTGGAATGACGCATCACTTGGCCCCTGTTTCCTGTAATAATAAGGGAAGGGATAGTTCCACTATTAAAGTTTGGAAGTTAAATATGTATCGTATATATGTATATTGGATTTTTTACCGCTTCAATAATAATCCGTCTGTTGTTGTTTTCGATGAACCCGCCTGTATGTCTCGGCAAAATACGTAGTAACTGTAAGTTTACGTAATGTTAACAGAATAAATTGTAAGCCCTCGTGTTGAGATATTCATACAAAATTCGGTATTCGTTTATATTATAATGTCAACTAAAATATACTGAAGATCCGTGTATTGTATCTACTTGATAAAATTACCAACCCAGAAGAATTGACCTTGTTTAGAAAACGAAACCGTAAAATTGGAGAACGACAATGAAATTAAATTTGCCTCGCCGCCATTTCCGGATATCCCCACTTGGTCGCATTCCCTAGAGCTATGGACAACTCGGTTTCTCCATCCAGTGAAATATTTACAATCTCGCTCGTTCTGTATACGTATTCTTTCTGAATGTGAGCTTGTCCTTTGAGTAATATCCCGCTGGATATATGCGATAAATTTGCCTTTTTATATCGGCAGAAAGGGTTTATTATTCTCTTAGAAGTACGACCCTATAAATCACATATTAAAAACCTGCATTAAAAATCAGATATTTAGAATAGGAAGTTACAGTATAGTATGTACTTACATACATATATATACATAAAGTTAAGACGGAAGAACCAATAAATACATCAGATAAAACCTGTAGAGTCTTTGAAGAACGATTGTTTGACATCTTATCTGTTATTAAGCTCGTTAATGTTCTCTCAATCAAGTTTCGCGAAGCGTACAAGACGATCTGATATTTTTATTACCTATGATTTTAGCACAAAGCGCTGAGTCAATGTTTATTGTTACTCTGTAGATGACGACTACTGTTGAAATGTTTGGTTGTTCAACAGAACAGGTGTACTACGCCGTTGCTGGTAAGTCTGGTATTATTCAGTAATACGTAGTTTGTGCTGTACGATATAATTAGAACTACTTAGCTAATTTAAGTGCTTGAGTGATTAAGAATAGAATTTTATGAAACGAAAAAAGTAGCGTATTTATATATCTTTTAAACTACTGAAAATGCTAATGAGTCATAAAAGTATACATTTTTGCAATAAGAATTTTGATAGCTTATTTAAATCAGATTTTAAATACTCGAATGGCGCCATTGAGGCGTCAATTACAATGCAAGTACTTATAATTCCTTTGTTACCTTTTTATGTAGTATTTATTTCTTATCTCTTTTTTAATATAGATTTTATTATGCATTGGAAATTGGTGATTACATTTATTCGTTAAATATAACGTTTTCGTGTTTACGGCTTGCCTTAAACTATACTTTATATATGAAAGGTAGGCATTATCCAGAAGAAAGGAGTCTTTAAAATGTTGATTTTTAATTTTAAATTATCGGAGTAAGTAAAATTGCTCATGGAGTAGTTCTTGGGGCGGTGGCAAGGATTGGGAGTATATTAGAAATATAGTTTATTTCAGTATTTTGTTAGGGTCTTTTATATCACTTTTATTTATTCAGATATTAGATTTTCTCTGGTACTTCCTGTACTTGATTTCATTAAAGCCACTATTTTTTTTGCGGACGTAACCGACTCGCAAATCGGAAAAGTGGCCCTCCTGAACCGCCCTTTTTCATCATCCTGGCACCGCCCGGGTAGGACATACCTCAGGAATGATGGTCTGTTTTTGCTTCTAATTTATCGCATCCTTCGTCTCCCGTCTCTCATAGCATCGAGGATTAGGAGTTCGGGTCATCTTGTGGCACTGTTCCTCGTTTATTTTGTGTGTTGCTTTTTCAATATCTTCCACTAATGTCCTCGCCAGACTGCCTTTCCCTTTCCTTATCTTTAATGATAGTGTTGCCATGCCATGTACGATATTCCATGTCTTTTCATTTGTGGTATGAGTTTGAGCATGTTTTGGCTGTTTAAAGTCGTCCCTAGCTCAGCATGGGATGCTTCGCGGACCGCATTCTATCTTACTTAACAATCTTTCTTATAGTTCTTTTTTAAAGCCACTATTAAAATAGTAATGAAGAATATGAATACCATAAGAACTGTACTTGATTTATTTTTTAAATGCAATGTTTCAACAGTTTTATTGTTCATTTAACTTACTTTTGTTTTTTGGAATTGTTTGATATATTTTTTCTCGAAGATTTTTCAATACTTATAACTTTAATTAACAAATATATCCGTTATGTTTTATATTTTTCTTTCTATTTTACTTTGTGCATTGCTGTTATCCCTTATTGAAATTGTCATTGCTGATAACAACAGGTAGCTCTGCAAAAATTATTTAGTAATATAGAATATAATATATAAATCGAAGTTGTTGAGGTATAAATATTGTATGTACGAAAATGATCATTATACCGAATGTCCCGGATTGGGTGTCGTTCTATAATATAACCCGATTACATTATATAAGGATATAAACAGTCTTTAACGTTAAAATTAGTTTAACCTAAAGCACAATCAAGATAAAGAGCTTTACTTTATCTTCTCATAGCTTTTCTATTAAAGGAAAGTATATTTAAATATTAATCTGCGTGAAAAGGATTGAAAGAACATGCTGCAAAAATAGAATTAGTTATTCCTATTGTTGTGCTAATATAATTAGAAAAGCATAATTGATAAAAAATATGGAATGTAGTTGGATGTAGATACAATCCCATAGCTTACATTACTATAAGTTATCAATATTTTCGATTGAAGAAAAAATTGTGTTAATTTTAAAATCTTTATATATTTCGCAATATTACATAATTTCAAAATTGACAATCGTACACAAAACATTATGGAGTAAGTTCAGTTACAATTAAGTGTGGCGTATTCTCGATCTTTATTTAAGCACTTAACGGATGAGTCATATCGTGTGGACTTCATGTTACTTTCCGCGCGTCACTTCCAGCATAAGCTCATTATGCAGTCGAGCTGCTCATTGTCCATAACAGTCATGCATTCGTAATTTCTGACTGCACGCGCATAACATGAATGTACACATACATAAACGAAACACATTCGGATATACACACATGTATACAGATATTCATAATATATACAGAGATAGAAGCAGATAATGTAGTTCCTAGTTGAACAAAAGAATATGCGAATATTAGGAGAGAGTAGCATACGTGAAAAGCGAGAAAGAATGAGTAAGCCGTACATCGTTCGTGTTATATATCTTTTTTTTATACGGCAATTAAAATGGTTTACCGTAACCGAGTGCTTCCGTGAAATTTGACTGAAAGCATTTCGTTTGTTATATAAAATGTTGTTAACGAGTGCTACTATATAAGTTACATTACTACTATAAACACCCATAAAGTATTGGTAATTTTTAGAATTCAAAGAAGACACGAGAACTAATGACATAGGTTGTGCAGTATCCCATTTTTTTCCTAATCTTTATTAATGCATTAAATAGTTGGATCAATTGTTGACTTCTTTAAAACAAGTTTATAGGATTAGGTGTTAATTACCACACTGGAATGCATAGTAAAAATACTATTTTCTTCGAAGAAGTTTTACACACAGAGAAATATTATCTTGAGTTAAAACAGACTGTTTCAGTTCAAAACAATCCCGTATTTGTATATCCGCAAAACTATATTGTGTTATCACAAGAATATTATTTTCTAAGAAAATTGTTTTGATGCAAAACAACATTGTTTTAATGTAAGAATATAATGTATTTGTAAGACTTCCGTATGTCGACCACTGAATTGACAATTTATAGGCAATTTAACGGAAAGTACAGGTTTTACTGAGTCCAAAACGGCCTCCCTTTTCTTGCCGAGATTAGTCTAAGATACCTAAAAATCGTTCTAAAAAGTGTTATTTCTAGGTTATGTTTCGTTAATGTGAAAATCCTCGCAGAAATGTCAAAACACTAACGAAACATAACCTAGAAATAACCCTTTTTATAACGATTTTTAGGTATCTTAGACTGATCTCCGCAAGAAACGGGGGTCTGTTTTGGACTCAGTAAAACCTGTACTTTCCGTTAAATTGCTTATAAATTGCCAATTCAGTGGTCGACATTTGGAAGTTTAGCCAATGGATTTACTTCAAGTACAACGTTTGGGCGAAATTATTCCTCCAATTCCCATGGAGCTAAAATATACTTCACATAATGCATTATTAAATATGTACTTTTATTACTGCAAATCTCCACGCCTTAACTATAAAAAAACTTGTACGTATCTAATTCCTGCAAAATCGTGCACGCAGATAAAAATGCACGTATAAACGCTTCATATACACATATGATCTCGAATGCAGCTGCTCGAAATTTGCAATTCAGTTATTTCACAAATAGAGAAGTTATTCAGATCAAATACGTATTTTACAACAAATATAGTCTAGATTGTATTAAACGCATTTACTTATTCCAAGAAAATGTGTTTGAATCAAAACAGAAATATTCTAGCATTAAAAATATTTGGGTAAAACAGTATATTTTCTTAATTCAAGAACATTTTTCTCTGTGTGTAGTAAAATTAACTTAATTATGTGTGGGTGGCAGAACAAAGAAAGCAACTAACAATTACAAATTTACAGAGAATTTCAGTCGCACCGTTGTATAAAACTGCGAGAAATTTGACGTACTACATTAACACGAATATAAACACTTTTATAGAGATTAAAAAACATCTACTGTCTATAATATTCAAATGTAAACAAAAAATCCATAGAAAGGAATAAATGATCACTAAACACTTTAACCCACTAAACACCAAACAAGTTCTAACTAAAATACCGACGCGTTGTTTAGTGTGTTAAAGTGTTTAGTCTTCTACTTCTGCACCAAGAGATCCAGTGAAGAACTTCGGAATAAATGATTTGCAAAAAAATTAAAGTAGTAACATATTTAAATGATAAATAAAAGCGGATTGATAGCCGCGGTGGTTAGGCAGCTGATTATCGTTGTGGCGGAACGATAGGAGCCGGGCTAGACGGAAAGACGGTGACATTTTTCTCGGAGAATTGAAATCCGATCGACTTACCATTCGCTGCATACAAGCGATACAGCTTACAAAGTCACTGCAACTAAGCATCTACCACACATTAAAAAATATATATTTCAGTTCAGTATCATGGATCCATATTACATTTCATTGTTAATATTATATGTTAACGTAATATTAGGAGTGCACTGCGACAGTTGATGTATGTATGTCCCAGTAGTAACAATACGAGATTTGACTTAAACCGGGTTGTTGCGAGTTATTTGAAAGGCATTTTAAAATTTTGGTCTATTAGCTCATTTTGTTGATGTAGGTAATTTTTGCCGTCGTGTAACAAATTTCAACAATGAAAACCTCAAATCCACAGAGATATCTCCTACATGGTGTTAACGAGAGTCTCTACGAAAGACATTGTCTCTACACGATATTTTTATAATAAATAAATTTACTTAGTTAGTACAGATACAAAATCCTGTAGGATTTAGTAATTTAGAAGTCCAAGGCTATATCAATAAACATTGCAAATAAAATTGAGGCGAAAACTGTTACGATGGTTCAGAACCAACTGTCATTGTTCATGTTTTGTTCGTTATTATAGAGAATACATAACTGTTTGGTCGGAGATCTGTATATTTACAGCTGGTTTTATGCGTTTGTTTTCAAGTACAAAAGAGCAACCTCTCAGGAAGAAATTTTAAATCGATTGTCAGAGCAGTTTCTAAATGCTGTACAACTTAGAATGTTACGAAAAAATAAGAATTAATGTTCCAGTTTTTTTAAGCGAGTTCCTACCATTTAAAATTGATTTACAACTTCTATGTAACTTTTATCATTTCATTCTTTGAGTTATTGTAAACTTTTCTATTTACTCTAGCATATAACCTATTTAATTAATTGAACTAGAAATTAGTCTAACGAATTTGAGAAAGCATAGGGTGTATTGTATTTTACTAATGATTATTGTGAAAGCGGACAAAGTGTACGCGAAACATTGATTGATTGATTTGGAACCAAACCAATTTGATAGGTGTGTCCAAATAATATAATTATGCACTACCTTTGCAAATCTTTCTTAAATAGTGTCAGGAAGATGGGTATAAACGTTTACAGACATATAGTGTAAGCTAGAAAAAATTAATGCTCATATATTATTTTTTTGCAGTTTAAACTCACCTTAGAATATAAATTGCGTTAGATTTCTACACGTGATATTTGCTTCTGGTTGTCATCACCGATTTAATACATCATTAAGATTAAATTTTCATCAAATTTAATTTAAAGTATCTCTTTTACAACACCTCCATTTACAACCATCTATAAACAAAGTCATAAAATATTTTCATCATTCGTTTAGTCATTTGTGAATTTTTTATTGTACAATGCCATTGTTTATTGTTAATACTTAATTATTAATGTACGATTGTTCAATGAGTGTATAGAACGTTACTAGAAAATTATAAAGTGTATAAAGAGAAATATTTTGTATAATTTTTGATATAAAATTGTTTTTGTGTAAAACGAATGCAATTTTGATTTTCAATCGTTTCTGCAATTCTTCGGTGATGAAGGTAGACTACACTGCACTGTATAAATTCATCAGTAATGGCAGTTGAATGGTGAAGACTTGGAACTGTTCGTAGACATCTCGTACAATGTGATTTGAAAGTGAAAGCTGGCAATGAATTATAATTCGTACAATACACATTTCTACAGTTTTCTTGATATACCACTAAATAAACTGAATAAATGCAATACAAAAAAGGATTTTTCAAGCATCAGGATCTATACCCACACCGTATGATATACAACCTACATAATTTGATAAACCATTGTTTTACTAGTCAAGGATATCTTAGTTATTACTCTTCCATTCTTTTGTCTTACTCACCAGTAATAAAGCTTTAAATTAACTGGTTGTGTACGTCTAAGTGCTTCCTTAACCAAGTAAAAAGTAGGAACTCCTACGGCGTAGTAAATGAACTGTATAACCAGAATTTAATCACAGTTGTTAGTTAAACACAAAAGTTGTAAGAACATCAAAAGCTTATACGAAAGCTTATCATTCCCAGCAAGAATTTAATGGGAAGTATTACGCGAATAAACAGAAAAAGGAGGTCGTCTTTGCATGATACACATAAAGTTATGGAGAAGCGGAGTAGAAAGCGTTTAGAGTCACTCGTTGTGTTTTTCAGTTTGTAGATGTCGTTCTCGTCCCCTGATTCATATGTAACGGTTTTACGATAAAGTTCTATCCCGACAGCATTGCCATTACGTGATGTTTTTGACGGTGACACAACGCTTTTAAAAGCAAACTCTGAGTACGACGTTTTACTACAAACCTATTTGTAAAGCTGCTGGTGACATTATTGCTATAAAGTCAGTATTTAGATAATATTCTTTCCCGATTTATATATGTTCCGACCAGGGTTTGTAGTACATAGATACGATAGTGAGATTTGCATATGCAGGTTCTAATATATGAAACTACTTTTGAATGCGTGGTTTTAAATACCTTTAATATTCTCCTGTTTTCCTGGATGTCAACAATAAACTTTGTACAAACATTAAACAGTCTCTTCTAAGTTAACCGAATATTGAACAAGTCCTTGATTTGTTGGATTTTTTATTCATATAATCTGTTAGTGTTCAATTATTGAAAGATCTGAATTTAAGTATTTTCTACAGAGGCTCATGTGGAATAATCACAACAGCACATAGTAAACTAAACAGTTCATTTAGTCTTCTGTTACATCTTGTTGAGTTACGTCCTCTATTATTGTATGTATGTACACCTGTTTTCAATTTTTTAATGAGATTTATATTTTCTACAAACAGCTAGGCAACAATTTTGCTTTTTTCATAGTTGAGCGACCACACTAATATTTTCAATACAAATTGTTTTTTGTTTTTATTTGATTTCATTACCATTTTGTGACGGAGGTTCCAAATAGCTCAAAAATATTTATTAATAAACCAAGTCGTTAAATATACAGTAGAACCCTCGGTTATCCGAGGTAACGTGGGGGACTTCCTCCTCGGATAACTGAAAACTCGGATAATCTGGATTTATTTTTTTTATTTATTAAAAAAGTTGTTAAATGTACTTTAAAAAAGGTTTATGAACGTTCTTAAAATGTAAATAAGAATGAATATTATAGAATATTATAAAACATCTTCTTTTATCGCTTCCATGTTTCTCCATTTGTTGAGAATAGCAAGCAAATCCTCTGGGCTTGCCTCTGATTGTTGTTCGATATACCTCAGAGCTTTTTCCAGAGAAGCAAAACATTCTTGATGGGGAATGATCTTAGTGGGAGGCTGTTCATCCATCATTTTCGTTATCGTCGTTATCTGATTTTTCGGTTACCTGAAAGGCATTTGTTAGTTCTGAAACTCATTTCTTCTTCTAAATCATCTGCTGTAACCCATTCAACAACGTTTTGTCTTGTGACATTTCGCAAACTTTTAAAGTGTTATTAATTCAAATAAATTTTGTTGTTCTTCTTCTGTCTCGCTGTCAAAATTTGAAGAGGGCATTTCTACGGCTTCTCCATTTCAAAGCCCAATTCGTTTAACGAATATTATCTTCATTGTCATATTCTATAGCATAAACTTTGACCCAGATTTTTTAATAGTGGAACCACGTACAGAAAACAGAACAGTAAATAACATTTTCGGTATAATCTTCCTCCCACTGATAATATCCCCTTCTTTTTCTGTATTCTAATACATATTCAAGATATAAACGCCTATGATTTTTTTACATTGTTTTCGAGGACGCATTGGTATTGGTTTGCATTATGCTGGTTACATTTGGAAAAAAAATTACAACAATGTTACCTGCGTGAAGTTCATCCCCAGGTGAGACGGAGCATTGTCCATTAACAAAATTGCTTTAATAGAGACCGTTTCTCTTCAAAAAATTAAGTCACAGATGGTACGAACTCTTCTTTAAACCAGTTAGTAAATAACGTCGCCATCCAAGCGCTCTTCTGACTTTTGTAATAAACTGGTAGGGCTTTGGGTGAGATCTGTTTCAAAGCTCTTGGACGTGCTAACCTGCCAATCACCATCATTGGGAGTTTGAGCTTGCCAGATGCATTGGAACATGCCATTACGGTTAAGCTTTCCTTACTTCGTTTATGCCCAGGAGCTGATTTTACCTATCGAGATGTCAGTGGTTTTGATGGAAGCATTTTATAATTCAAGCCAGTTTCGTCACAGTTGTAAATTTGATCGTACGTATACCCACTATCTTTGATTTGTTTTTTAAAGTCCTCCTTAAATTTTTTAATTGATGACACATCAGCAGAAAGTTTTTTTCCACATACGGTCAGTTGACGTACACCGTATTGTTTTATCCAGCGGTCAAGCCATCCTGAACTGCCGGTAAACCTATTTGTCTCTAGGAATTGCCTACTAATCATTATTGCTTTCTGTTGTAAAATTGGACCTGACAGAGGTATTGGTTAAACCACACGAATAAAGCTTCGGTGACCTTTTCATAGTCGCCTTTTTTGATTGATTTTCTTCTTGAAGACGAAGAGGCTTGTTTTATACACCAATCTTCTATTTTCGTGCGGTTTCTTTCCCAATCTCAACTGTTACGTCACCGACTCCATAATCTCGTGCAACATTTTTAAGTGGCTCTCCTGCTTCAATTCTTTTTATGGCTTTTAATTTTTCTTCAATAGGAACGACCTTTCTTTTACGCTTATTTTGTTTCATTATAAGACGGCAAACGAATATCTAAACAAAGCAGTTCGTATACACTTAACTAGAACTCCAACAAAATAATTATGCGAGTACGTATACTTCTCTATAGCGAACGCAACAACGAACTGCATTCGCGCAAATTCGCATGCTAGAAATAGTCTAAAAACATAAATAGGGGAACCACCCACACGGATCAAGAGGATTCCTCGTCGGCCGCGACGAGAAGCTCGGTTAATACAGATTGGATCTTTAGGTCGGCTCGGTTAATCCGGAGCTCGGATAATTGCGATTCGGATAATCGAGGTTCTAGTGTATGTAGAAGGTTTGGAATGTATAACATGCAAAAATGTCAGCACAAGAAAACAAACAATAAAAAGTCAGAAGTACATTTCTATATCAAGCATACGAGCATTTTCCAAAAAAACACATTTTAAAAACATTCCATAATGGAGTACCACACAGAAATATAATAAAATGTTTGTTTATGATATCCTTTGGTAAACGAACAACGATGTTCGTAGATTATATTTGTAACAGTACTCGCAAGTAGGTGGTATAAATATACGTGGTAATTAGTACAGACCAAGCACTGATAGGATGTGCGTTCCAAGTGGTACAAATTGTAATAGGTGATTTTTCCCTAGGTTACACAAAGAACACCACATTAAATGGAATCTGTTATTTGCTATAAAACTCTCGACTTGGGGCTACTAATTATAAAACATAGTATACAAAATCACATATGCAATTACTGGTATCCAGTATTAACGGCTGTTAATCTCTCCATTATATAAACAAAATCTACCTTTCTACCTAACATTTTATCAACCAATTTTAATGTGCAAATACAGCTTTCAATCGTAACTGTGCGCTTCATCTATAATTGCACACAGTATAACGAACCGTTCGCAATTTACTAGAAGCGAGCTATCGCAACATGTAATCATCATCAGTCGTGCAGATAAACCCAGTGCACACTACCACCATACCACCAAACGTGGAACGTTGCAAGCAGAGGCGGCTGGTACTTCAGCGCAGCGATCTAATTTCCAAGGTATTTTACGGAGAACTAATTACCGAAGTAGCGACCGAAAAGTAGTAAAACAAACTCCAACATGACCGCTGCCGCAGTACGCACCGCTACCGTTACAAACAAGGGTGCTCCAAAACGGTAAAAATTACCTGGCCGTAGTAGAGACGCACGCGTTCATATCTCCCGTCGCAACTGTAACTACCAGTGGCGGCGATAAAAGTTATTCCTTTTCAAAATATTTTTTTATGAAATTATCTTGTTTGTGGAGAGTGATAAAAACTCCTTTATAATTACGCGATGTTTTAATTAGCTCATTCGTGGGTGTGCTCGGATAATTTTTGCAGATCCAGGATGTTGTTCCGTAACATTATCACTATGTATTGATATTTTATGCACGGAAGAGAGTATGTAGTACCAATTAGATATTTGTATACCCATGAAGAAAGTATCTTATGTCTTCATCTTCTTCGCGGACGACGCGTTCGCCTCCAACGATTAGTATGAGACATGCGTAATGTATTGTCAACAGGAAATAACATATTATCTATACTCTATTTACTTACTGAATCTTAGACTCATTGTCGTTGCTGTCGCGTACACTGACTTGTGCACTGGTTTGATTGGAAATTGACCATTTGGGCATTTTGGTAAGTGATAGTAAAGTTTCTTGAGAAGACTTCTAGAATAATCTTGTGATATTGTCTAAAGTTAAAGTCCTTGATCCATGAACCTTGACCATAGCTGTACTGCATTAACATATACAGCAGCATATGTGTTATTTTCAGTTGTATTGATAAGGACTTAATATTGATACTCAAAGAAGATATAACATTTCTTAAAAGTATAGGTAATATTTGAATGACTACCATTAGCATAGTATTACTTGTAGGTGTTCTAGAAGACTGGCTGGCAACTATACATCGACAGACACAAGGTTAAAAATATTCATTAGTGATATAATTTCATTGCTATTCTTCCTGGACTTACTGTCCAACTAATTCAAATTTGTGTGATTAGCTTAGTACTTATGTATGTGGATGGTAACTTCTTATCTTGCACTATCAATTCGTAACTATTATTAGATTTAATTGAATACCTTGAATACCATTATGTCTTCAAATGGCATACCTGCAAGATCTAGTAAGCGTATTAATAATTTTTTTCTCGGACAATATATGTATAAAGTTTTCCTTTCTGGTATACGAGAAAGTAAATACGCTTTACTAGTAACTACATATTTAACAGAATTATATGTTCCTTAGATGCTCAAATTTGCCCCAACAAGGCATGTGGAAATGTGATTTCGTTGAGGTCGTTTGCATTGAAACAATTAAATGCTACAATATGGTAGTTTGTAGAAACTATAGTTATTGTACTGGTAAGCTTGATACGTCAATACTTACTGTACTGTATACATATAAAAATTTTAGAACTTGAAATTGAAGTTTTGTTACTGACATTGAAGGTTAGAATTACTGTAATTAGTACAGAATAGGGGTTTTCAAGGATCCTGATTTAAATGAAAGATGGTACGATAGACGACGTTTCGGTGGCTACATTTGTCCTACACTCAGGCATATGTATGTGTTAGCTTTTTAAGCCAAGAAGAAGAAGACACTTTGAGAAAGAAAAAATTAAATTTTAAACTTAACACAAATTGATTTGCTACATTTCAGAAATTACATTTTTAGATAATTAATTAACCTTGTGTAAGTTTATTACATTATTTATGTTTTATGGTTTATGCAGCTAACGGTTTTGTTATAAATACATAGGTCTGAGAACTAGAAACTATAGCAGCCGAAGCGCCACGTAGGAAACTACTGCCTTTGATTGAAAGCAACGTACACAATTGCTATTGTGGAATGTAAAAAGTGTAATCCTAATGACCCTTCTAAATACAAACCAACCCGTTGTTTAACTAGTTTATCTACACTTATTGGAATGTTAGTGTAGTAGCAAGTTCTTTCTTCTTCTTCTTCTTCAACTTTTTTTCTCTATTGCGGGCAGTATTTCAACAATTGAGTGTCAAAAATCTTTTGAATGAGAAGAAAATCTTTGTAATTTTATTTTCCTGGAACCGCTTTAATATGCACTAGTAGCCTAGAATTACGTAATGCTTCTATTTATGAGCTTAAGCTGTTATGAACTTCATAAATTTGTTCGAAATTAACGTAAAATTGAACACAATTACGTCCACGAAAACTACACACAGTAAGAGTTGCTGCCCAACAACAACAAATAAAAAAATCTATTCATTGTCTTCCCTTTTAAATTGAAATTTTAGAAATACTAGATTCTTCGAAATGACGCTTGTAGATTAAATTAACCGTGTGTGCAAATCTGGGATAGTTATGAACATGCACGTAGACTACATCTTTACTTACTTCAGAAACGTAAGGAAAGTGAGCACAACATTTACATACTGAAGACATTTTTTAATCCGAGATATATTTCCACTCGTACAAGTAATGTCTTTCTAATTAGAATTATTCATTCTTTTGTGGTTAAATTGAACAATGATTGCGCTTTAAATATTTAATGAACGTTTGACAACCTCGCGCAATCCTGGTAAGATTTCATCATGTTGTAGTGTCTGTGCAGAAAAATATTGAGAGCGATAACCTGCACATACCATAGGCAAACTGTTTAATAGCGAAATTAAGATAAAAAATAGATAAACATAAATATGTTTTTTGGTTTAGCATGTCGTTAATGTGATATCCTAATTTAATAATTAATTAAATTAACAATTAAGTTTAGTGAATTTTTATACCTTGGAAGCAGTCTCAATCTATCACGAACATACTACAGTTCCAAGCAATATTTACAATATAAAGTATCTCCATAAGTATGTATATAAAATAAGACCCTTGCCCATTTACTGCAAACGATCAACACATATACTACACATTTGCAGGTGTAGAAGCGCTTTCCCTACTGCATAATCATGTATATTTTTAAGAGTTCAGTGCATGCAGTATGATATCGAGGTGCATACATGCATATGTGCATATTTTTAACTATCTTTCTGCATATAAATCCGTGCCTTGATGTAATAATATATTATATTTATTTTTTTCCCCACACTATCAATTTGTTTCAATTTTAATTAAGCATAAGTTAAAATTAACTAGTGATATTGAAAAGCTTCTAATGCACAGTTTTCCATCCAATACGAACATAACTTCTGTGTGTGCATTCTTTAAACCTTCGATTACCCTGTTATAATGTTCTCGTGAAGCTTACAAATGATTTTTCTGCTAAATTATTTTTGTGCAGTTAATATACATATGTATTACTCTTATTGAAATTAATAAGTTTGTTTTCTTATTTAAAAGATCAAATTTCCTTCCTCTACAATTATGCATGCAATACGTGAGCTTGCCTCCGCCACTGGTTACGACCTAACTATCGACCGTACAGTGAGTACAGTCTCAATCGAATTCACCTGTAACAAGCTTCCAAAACCGAGTGAACGAACGCATTCGATAGTATGCGGAAAGAAGAGCTGTGCACTATACGATAAAAAAAGATAGAACGTACGAATTAATGAAGCGACTACTCGGCTACAAATATCGGATTTAATTCACGACGTAATTAACAATAGCCGTGAAATTACAACGTGGCGACGTCTCGTGGACCCACAAGCGCTTTCAAATTAAATTTGATGGCCATTGATGGCGCTCGTGATGCTCTTCGCTACAGTTACCGTTACCATGCCGCTTTAGCCGCTTCCACGCTGTTTCTGTAACTTTTCCTATCCGGCGCTTTCCTATTTTGCTACCTACACGCTCTCACTCGTTTTACATATAAACTATATTTCCCCCAGGTATAGTGACATCATAAATTCAAGAAGAGCTCGCTGCAGTACTAGCCAGCTTTAAGCAACGCGGAATACGTATTTAGGGCCATCTTGTATGCTCGCGAAATGGCGGATTAATGAATAATGAGAGATCCCTATTTAAATTTACCTGTTTTCGTGTTTGGAGTTATTCGATTACTTTAAAATTTTGAACAGCATACAGTTCAATCTATGGAGCATCATGTTATGATTTTCATAAACTATCCAACAAAGATATTTTGTCACATCTTGTAGCTAACACCTATTATGATAATTATTGTCAAATTATTCCTATGCTATGTTTTACATAAGTTTGTTTTTCTTGAGTTTTATTGCTCTTATGGATTGTCTGTTTGTAATTAAATGAAATCTCTATCTTGCTCGTAGCATCAAGCCTTGCACCTTTTCTAAGTTCGTATTTCTTTAATTTATTTTTACCACAATTGTTGGTTTTGATAAACTGCGCTTTCCTGACAATGTATTTGCATTTCTGCTAGCAATAGGGAGCAAAAGGCTCTCTGAAAGCAATTAGACGCCTTGGATTCGCATTCTGGTATTCTTCTAATCTGTTTTAGAAGATTGCAATGAAGCAGGATTAGGGCGAAATACGTAGTCTTTCTTAACATAATGCTAATTAAGAGAAACAATCAATTTTATATTATATACAGTGAAAGCTCTCATAGACGCACACTCATGGTTCCAGTGTTTTCGTCCGGCTATGGGAGATGTCCGCTTATGGGATAGTTCAGAAAAAATCTTTATTTGATATACATTTTTAAGATAACGAATAAAAAGCAGTAATTCCGCAAATTCAATTATAATAAATAACTTTTATAGAAACATCAAGTTGCTGCAATCATTTGGACATGTCTTACGTCATCCATGCCTTTCTATTGGATTGCTAATTTGCTGGTAGGTCTTTAACTAAAAGATTTTTGAATGCTAAAGAACGATCCACTTTACCAATTACTACGACATATCTGCTTTCTTTGCCATGTTTACACAAAACAAAATAGTGAGTCTTTCCTTCGACAGCTTACCAGATTTGTAAGATATCAAAGGGAAAGTTTTATCAGGCAAAAACACGGAAGAATATCCCACTTTGATCAGCATTGTAAATATCCTCTGGCGGATACCAGGATACCTAGCAATATAGATAGAACCTTTGCCTTGAACTGGTCGACGTCTACCTTACTACTCTCTACTTACATCTGAAGCTTCACCTGCTATATGTTTAAAAGTAATGTTATGTCTTTTACGCCATTTTTGTAGCCATTCATTTGACGCAGAAAATGCAGAGAGAAAATGCAAATAGTTTGCCTGTCATAGTTCTTGTTTTCCAGAAACAACACCGGCATCGGTGACCGTTCAAACTTTCATAAATTTTCTGGACAACTTTTTCATCATATAAATATTACCTAGCTCGATAACCGTTTGATGGATCTGCTTCCTCCTCGGCAAGTAGGTTCACCTTGTTAATCTAAACGAGAGGACAAACTGCCAGGACGGCACATTAACGCGTTTGAGCGCTGTGACTGCTCCAAATTGATACATTTTCTGGACAACTTTTTCATCATATAAATATTACCTAGCTCCGTAACCGTTTGATGGATCTGCTTCCTCTTCGGCAAGTAGGTTCGTTCACCTTGTTAATCTAAACGAGAGGCCAAACTCCCAGCAAGGCACATTAACGCGTTGTAGAGATAAATTTTCTCGAGAACCGTTTGATGAATCGGCTTCGCTTTGAGCAAGTTGGTTCATCTTGTTAATCTAAACGAGAGGACAAACTACCAGGACGACACATTAACGCGTTTGAGCGCTGTGACTGCTCCAAATTGATAAATTTCTGGACAACTTTTTCATCATATAAATATTACCTAGCTCCGTAACCGTTTGATGGATCTGCTTTCCTCTTCGGCAAGTAGGTTCGTTCACCTTGTTAATCTAAACGAGAGGCCAAACTCCCAGCAAGGCACATTAACGCGTTGTAGAGATAAATTTTCTCGAGAACCGTTTGATGAATCGGCTTCGCTTTGAGCATGTTGGTTCATCTTGTTAATCTAAACGAGAGGACAAACTACCAGGACGGCACATTAACGCGTTTGAGCGCTGTGACTGCTCCAAATTGATAAATTTTCTGGACAACTTTTTCATCATATAAATATTACCTAGCTCGGTAACCGTTTGATGGATCTGCTTCCTCTCCGGCAAGTAGGTTCATCTTGGTAATCTAAACGAGAGGACAAACTACCAGGAAGGCACATTAACGCGTTTGAGCGCTGTGACCGCTCCAAATTGATGAATTTTCTTGCCTGTGTTTCCTTGTTAGTAGTGCAACGCCTGGATGTTGCCACCTCACAAGACTTATTACATTTTATTTAAAGCATAAATACTAATTCTATGTAACAGCTTGATTAATACATTTACGTCTAAAAAAGCGTCACATTTAACTCATCATCGTAAGAACGAAAATTCTTTCGTGTTTTAAAGTGGATGAAAGTTAATGTGAGGTTTCTCTTCTTGACAATCAATTTATTGACTAGCATTTTCTACATAAACAACAGGTGGTAAATTTTCCATTAAAGGTGCTAAAATTCGGAAGTAAATTGTGCAATAGTTTCTCATTATCCAGAAACAAAGTGTAACGAAAGGAGCAAATATCCTAACCGTAAAGTAAATCTAAACTCAATATTTCCCCAACATAGCATCAAGTAATGGACAGATAACCTATTACATCACTTTATCGTGTAATTTACGAAGGACCGTTACCGCTGTTATTTATTATAGCTTCTCGAATTAAGGCATGCAATTCTCTCAATGGCTTCCACTTTTTCTTTCGTAATTCGATTGACCTTTTTATGGCTTTTATCGAGCTACACAAGTATTTTGTTTTAGTAAAGGTGTACGAAACATGGAATTAAAAATTTAGTAGAAGGAATTTTGGACTAAACTATTTTTAAAAACATAATTCAGATATTTAACTCATTTTTTCATTTAAATTGATGATCTATCTAAATCATTGAAATTTCCTGGAAAATAATTGAAATGTCATACTTTTCGCATAAAAATACGGCTGATATATTTTCGTTTAGCAATCGAAATTAGGTATAGTGAAGGTGAATACTGCGCCCGTAGCTAGAAATCAAGTTGCGTTTCGCCGTTATTCACAGATGTAGCATTTAGCAGTGAATTTAATAGAAAATAACAGCCACGGTTGGATAAACATTAACAAAATTCCCAAACAATAAACACCGGTGTAATTACGGCAGTGTTTATCCGCCGTTGTTGAATTTGAAATCCGAGTAAGTTACCGATTGGGATAAAACAGTAGGCTGCAAGAACAAACGAATAACGAAAACGGATACACTCCTAAAGCATACTTCGACTTTAAGAGTACATTCAATAGAGACGCCAGTTAGATAATGAGGAGCGAAGAGAAGTATTATATTGCATTCTTGACTTATACATTTTACAGTTTTATATTTCACCATATTACGGGATTTTAAAAGGTATTCGGTACTAATAATCCCATTGAAGAGGACGAATATTATAGATCATTGTAATTTCCTTTGTAAACAAGTAACATTGTTGCCCGCTCGATGCTTTTTGTCACGTCGAACATTAATAATAATATCCTATTGTACAATTCACGAAGTATCTCATAGAAGAACGGATAGTGTAAACTCTTGTATTAGATTATTTTATATTCGGCGTCTGTACTGCCAGGAGTAGACACAAAAGAAAAATAATACTTCCGGGAATTTATATCAATAAAAACATCTAATGATAAATCATTTATAAAAAATTAAATAAAAACAATCTTGTGGAAAGGGTATTCCATTGATACCTCTTACAATATAGCTAGATATGTACATACATTGAAGTCCAATACGACTAACAGTAAAAAGCCTAGAAACTCAATAGAGTTATAAGAACTTAGGTATAAAAAGTGATGATCTTATACTCATTTTCGAATTCAAATCCAGAGCAGAGTCTTTAATTCCACCATAATCATTTTGAAGTTGGGTTTCTTGAGCTTTTTAAAAATTCTTTGGCAAATACAGAGAGGCCAAGTAATAACACTAATAATTCGGAGTTAATCAATTCAAAGTAATGTTGGAGTCGTGGATATGCTAACCACAAATAACACACTAATTTTAATGCCCCAAAATTTTCATTTTCAGAAATCAAAAAACGCCCTGGTGAACTACAACAGACCATATAGTGGACACAGTCGAGTCTATCGATATAAAACTAAATATCTAAGGTGTCAGTATTACAAAACTGGATTGTTGCCCTTATAGCTTTTGATTCAATAAATTAATCAATGGAAATATTCTTCTCTTCTACTGTTAACTGGGATGCTCGAAGTGTGTTAGGTTACAGCGGCCATGTTGCCAAACAACATCTGTCAAATTTGTTGTAAATTGTTTAGTAGTATATGGCAATTTATCACGGAAGGTCCCACCGAGTCGACTATTCGACGATTGGTGACCAAATTCGAGTCAACCAGTTCGATGTATAATCAGCCAACACCCATACGTCACAGAAATGCAAGGTCTGCTGAAGAAATCGTTGCTGTGCAAACAAGTGTACAGGAAAGCCAAAGGCAGTCAAGTTTTTGTCGTTCAGAAAAACTTGGGGCTTTTTTGTGACTTCAACTTGGCGAGTTTTGCGCCGAAATGTAGATCTACATCCGTATAAAATCAAACTGATTCTTCGATCTAAAAGTACCTAACTATAGACAACACCGTGTGTTTGCTGATTGGGCTCTGTAGCGATTAGAATATGACCAAAACTTCATCAAAATCATCTTTGGCGATAAGACCCATTTTTCGATGAGTGGATGTGCGAACAACAGTGCAAGAAATTCACTGTTTGCTATGGAATTTGGCTCTTTTTTGACTTAAACTGAATGATATCGAACTCAAAAGGATGGTGCTACATGCCACACAGCCTGCACGAGCAATTCTGGGACATGTGTACCTCGCACGCCGTTAACATGATCTGGCCTCCGATATAGTGCGATTTAATGCTCTTTATTTGGGGCTATCTGAAATGTCATTGAAAATTGGACCTTCCAAATATATACCACCAAGTAAAGCTGGATGAACATTTGCACGACGTTATATTCTATACTAAATGCCATATAATTTTCTTCCAAATAACGAAAAAAATAGGAGATATCTCACACACAATCTGTTTTATTTACATTTAAAATTGAGCACCCTTATTGAAAGATCTACTCACCGACTGAATCCTTACACCGCTTTCCACAAATCTTCCATTCATATTAGAAATCTTTTAGATATTTTCTTGACAGATTGATCATGAGATTGCTATAAAACAGGTTTCTTTTAGGCACTTGAGGTAGGCCAAGTAAAGGAATCCTTTTTAATATG